>CM068376.1:342719120-343186620 GCA_034769895.1 Magicicada septendecula
ACAATCACAACCTTTTTTGATATACGACACGTGGACACTACCTCCGTCGCGACACTAACATAACCTCCTGCCGCATTGTCACGATGCCCTGACACATCACAACCTTTTTGATATACGACACCGTGACACTACCTCCGTCGCGACACTAACATAACCTCTGCCGCATTGTCACGATGCCCTGACACATCACAACTTTTTGATATACGACACCGTGACACTACCTCCGTCGCGACACTAACATAACCTCTGCCGCATTGTCACGATGCCCTGACACATCACAACCTTTTTGATATACGACACCGTGACACTACCTCCGTCGCGACACTAACATAACCTCTGCCGCATTGTCACGATGCCCTGACACATCACAACCTTTTTGATATACGACACCGTGACACTACCTCCGTCGCGACACTAACATAACCTCTGCCGCATTGTCACGATGCCCTGACACATCACAACCTTTTTGATATACGACACCGTGACACTACCTCCGTCGCGACACTAACATAACCTCTGCCGCATTGTCACGATGCCCTGACACATCACAACCTTTTTGATATACGACACCGTGACACTACCTCCGTCGCGACACTAACATAACCTCTGCCGCATTGTCACGATGCCTGACACATCACAACTTTTTGATATACGACACCGTGACACTACCTCCGTCGCGACACTAACATAACCTCTGCCGCATTGTCACGATGCCCTGACACATCACAACTTTTTGATATACGACACCGTGACACTACCTCCGTCGCGACACTAACATAACCTCTGCCGCATTGTCACGATGCCCTGACACATCACAACTTTTTGATATACGACACCGTGACACTACCTCCGTCGCGACCACTAACATAACCTCTGCCGCATTGTCACGATGCCCTGACACATCACAACCTTTTTGATATACGACACCGTGACACTACCTCCGTCGCGACACTAACATAACCTCTGCCGCATTGTCACGATGCCCTGACACATCACAACTTTTTGATATACGACACCGTGACACTACCTCCGTCGCGACACTAACATAACCTCTGCCGCATTGTCACGATGCCCTGACACATCACAACTTTTTGATATACGACACCGTGACACTACCTCCGTCGCGACACTAACATAACCTCTGCCGCATTGTCACGATGCCCTGACACATCACAACTTTTTGATATACGACACCGTGACACTACCTCCGTCGCGACACTAACATAACCTCTGCCGCATTGTCACGATGCCCTGACACATCACAACCTTTTTGATATACGACACCGTGACACTACCTCCGTCGCGACACTAACATAACCTCTGCCGCATTGTCACGATGCCCTGACACATCACAACTTTTTGATATACGACACCGTGACACTACCTCCGTCGCGACACTAACATAACCTCTGCCGCATTGTCACGATGCCCTGACACATCACAACTTTTTGATATACGACACCGTGACACTACCTCCGTCGCGACACTAACATAACCTCTGCCGCATTGTCACGATGCCCTGACACATCACAACTTTTTGATATACGACACCGTGACACTACCTCCGTCGCGACACTAACATAACCTCTGCCGCATTGTCACGATGCCCTGACACATCACAACCTTTTGATATACGACACCGTGACACTACCTCCGTCGCGACACTAACATAACCTCTGCCGCATTGTCACGATGCCCTGACACATCACAACTTTTTGATATACGACACCGTGACACTACCTCCGTCGCGACACTAACATAACCTCTGCCGCATTGTCACGATGCCCTGACACATCACAACTTTTTGATATACGACACCGTGACACTACCTCCGTCGCGACACTAACATAACCTCTGCCGCATTGTCACGATGCCCTGACACATCACAACTTTTTGATATACGACACCGTGACACTACCTCCGTCGCGACACTAACATAACCTCTGCCGCATTGTCACGATGCCCTGACACATCACAACCTTTTTGATATACGACACCGTGACACTACCTCCGTCGCGACACTAACATAACCTCTGCCGCATTGTCACGATGCCCTGACACATCACAACCTTTTTGATATACTACACCGTGACACTACCTCCGTCGCGACACTAACATAACCTCTGCCGCATTGTCACGATGCTCTGGCACTAATGTCGCACATCACAACCTTTTTGATATACGACACCGTGACACTACCTCCGTCCGCGACACTAACATAACCTCTGCGCCCAGTTTCACCGTATGAACTACGACGAACACAGTGGAAGTGTAACACTGTACACCGATCCGAGTGTAGTGTGTATTTTGAAAAATTATTTTTTTCTTAGGAGTACCACGCACCAATTGTGGAATTCAAATTTCTGAAAACTGTAAAACCCTATGTGTGGTATAAAATTATTAGGCCTAAGAACTGTCAACACTCACTGCCGTGTTTGAAAAAAAACCCTTCATATATTGTTACCAGTTAAAAACCCTTCATATATTCTTACAGTTAAAAACCCTTCATATACTGTTACCAGTTAAAAACCATTCATATATTGTTACCAGTTAAAAACCCTTCATATATTGTTACCAGTTAAAACAAAGTATGAGGACGACATACGGTCGGAGTCAAACACACTCCAGCTTTAAAAAATTAAAATGTATTAATTTGATTTTATCCAGTATTAAACGTATTTCTTCAAAATAGGAAACGAACTCTCCACCTCAGGCAGCTTACTAGTTTATTATGTCGTCATTCAGTCTACCAACATGTTAAGAGAATTATTTACAATATCGTCGTTTTTTGTGACAATTTTAGTATTCGCAACTATAAAAACAGAGGCAATGCTCAAGAGTTGTCAAAAGGGCAAAAGGTGATACGTGTGGTGCCCCAAAGTGTTCCTTGTGCGAACAATAGGCCTGCAATAAACGTGACCCTCGAGAAGTCTTGGGGAACAGTTTTACAGCCTTTTCTCCTACCTACAAGTATTGCCTTATACTAATCATTTTGGAAACGGAAGAACTAGTTCCTTATAACTAAACCGATACGTCTGAATATAGATCATTGTTCAAATCACGAACACGTGCACACATTTTGCCGTTTACAGTGCACAAACTTACATACCTACACTCTCTCTCTCTCTCTCTCTCTCTCTCTCTCTCTGTCTCTCTCTCTCTCTCTCTCTCTCTCTCTCTCTCTCTCTCTCTCTCTCTCTCTCTCTCTCTCTGTCTGTCTGTCTGTCTGTCTCGCCCCCTCACTCTATCTCTCTCTCTCTCTCTCTGTAATGTACCAACTACTTCTCTCACCTCTACCTTCAACTACCCTGTCACCAACACCCTAATACGTATACATGTAAAGAAAAACATTTATTTCAAGGAGTTACTTCACGTTAATTCCATACGACAACAGAACAATGTTTGTACTGTTACCGTTTAGTTTTGATAGGACGCGAATGCATGTGCGTTTGTATGTACGCGCGCGCTCGGTGTGTTTCGTGTAGATGGGTGTTTCTCTTCGTCTATTCTGTACATTTATAAATAAAATGAAACGCGCGCGTGTGTATACTGTTCATGTGCACGTATATTGCGTAGGCCAATAAAACAATATTCGTGCTGCTATCGTTTATTCTTTTGTTAGATGTGTGTTTGTTCGTGTGCGAATCCCGCACGTGTTATTGAGCTGTTAGTTTGCAACGGCTCAATACTAGAACTGTTTCTTACTGTGGACAGATGTGTCAGGTATAGAGGAGGTTGTAAAATATCCTTCTTGGGTTTGTTTTTATTGCACCCTTATTGCTCAATCGAGATATTCTTTCTGACCCCACACGTGTCACTTTAACCCGTCAAAATTTACAGAACTTAAAGCCCTGAGAGCTAAGTAAGATCAATCCATGTCTCATTTTTCAACAGACTGATGTTTTCAGTGTCGTGAATGGAAATGTCGCGTAGTGTCGTATAGTGAACGAGGTTTTAGGGAGCCACGGAATCGCTCCTCGACATCGAGATATGGTGAATTGATTTTGAACCCATCTTCCACACGCCAATTGTGTACAGGAGGACCGCAACCTAACAAACAATTGGGCTGCGTATTTGCATTCCCCCAACTGTCTCAGCTACTAGCAGACCAGTGGTATTTAGACATGAGGCGGCATAACCCATGTTTATTAAGACAGTTTGATTCGACTTGAACCAAATTCCAGTTTGCTCATCATCTGTAAATTTGAGCGTCCACCAGTTTCAACAATTAGTCGTTTTTACGATAAAATATTCTACTGGGTCTCTTGAATCCTATTAATTTTTATCAAACAAAGTAATATTATTGTCTGAATTACCATACATTATTTTTATACACCTTAAGAATACTTTATTAACAAGACATTTTTGGTCATCTTGAACGAAACTTCAGTCAAATGGTCATTGAACTTTAAAAACCTACGCGATTCTCCTCAAGAGAGGGAACTTCTCTTCCGCCTACGGTTTATTGATGGAGAGACGTTGATATTCTGTTCCTTTCCTAAGAGAGTAAGAGAGGTCTTAACACTGTAAATGTTCATCTTTAAACCCCGTCTCTTAATATTTTACATTAAAAACTGGTACAAAACATGCCTCGCCATTTTTCATTTTTAGACGCTGTTTAAGCACAAAACATTAGCAAAAACGCACTCACATCCTGGCCCGATGTATTGGAATATATAAAATATAATAAAATATAGAAAATAAACTAAAAACATGCATGGGAGAAAGGTGAGTCAGTGGCTGAGGTATGTTAAGGTATGTGACTACATAGCCCCTGCGAGTTCAGCGTGCTGAAACTTTAGGGCATGCAAATACGCTACAGGGCTGCAATCGTTTGAAGGGTTCCGGCGAAAAACGCCCCGTGCATCTTCCGTCTGTTTCTGTAGCTGAGTTATGTTATTTTCAACACAGGTCCGCGCTGTGAAGTGTGTTGGCGATTAACGACTAAAGTCGCAAATATTAATAACCTGAGCATTCACATTTTTGTTATTAAGACGCAGTTACACAAAACAAAATAAAAACGAAACACAAAACTTCTGTATAAAAAAAATACTTCAATTTTTTTTATACAGCACATTAAGAGCTATATGACGGAAATAACAAAGAATCCTTCTGTCTTCGGATACATCATTCACACCAGTCCTAACCTACTTTTTCGAATGAAAGTTATCGATGGAAAGATTTAGGAAAATATATTCTTAAACAAACAGTGTCGTATCTAGAATTTGGCCTTGGGCGGGGGTCCGGGGTACGGTCGAATCGGCTTCAAGAAAAATAAGTTAAGACTAATCAACATTACTATATTTAAAGTGGCTGAAAAACGTGTAATAATATGCTGAACTCGATCTCATTAAAGTAAACGGTAATAACATAATAATAATAGGCGTTTAGAAGATACTGACTGGATTGATTTTCCTCTATTTCACATTTCAAACGTAGACGCAAACGCTGTGTAATAAACCTGTTTGTACAGTCTATTTAAAAAAAAACTAGTTGAAAAACAGAACTGAACAAATAATAAAAGAGCCTAAAAATTAAGAGAGTAACAAAATTCGTCAATTTTTTCGACACTGGGGGAGTCTGTCCTGTTTGTCCCCCCTGTCACCCGTAAACATTAAAAAAATTAATTTTTTTATAACGAACAAATGGAAATGGTTTTACTATATTCAGCTCTTCTTTCTAAAGACTAAATTAAATCTAATTGATATTAATAAATTTTCAGTGCCGAAATCGTAGACGTCAGTTTTCTGTTGTACCGGTATAGCCAATTGCATAGGTCTGAACTGAGAACACGGACTTCTCTATAATGTACAATGCGACGTTGATCGTTTTTGCTGGAATGTAGTTGGACTGTTGGCCACCAGGTAGTATCAGTATATCTGTTCCATACATCTGACGAACATACTGTTATTATTATCTTGCGAATGGGGAGAAAAAATTCATAACTTTTGTAGAAAGTATTCCGGCAGCGCTTGAATAGTAAAATTAAAATATAACTTCAACTTTATTATATAACGACATTGGCGTGGCCCAAAAAAGTCTAGTAATTTATGAAGTTATCCTTACAATATTACCAAACATTTTTTATAATAATTTTTATAATTACTGGAATTTACTTTTTCCAAATCATTGTTTTCTGTGAATTTTTGTATAAATTCCGTTAATTCGATTGTACCGGTTAAACATTAAATAAATAATTCGTTTACTTTTATTTTTTTCAGTGGCGTATATAGAATTTGGCGTTGGGGGAGAGTCCGGGGTCGAGTCGGCTTCATACAAAAGAAAACACAAGTTAAGACTAAACAACATTACTACCTTTAAAATGGCCGAAAAACGCGTGATAACGTCTTGAAATCAGTTCCAGTAAAGTAAACGGTAATAACACAATAAAAATTAGGGAAACATTGTTAAAAGATACTTATTGACTAAATCGATCTACCTATATTTCATATTTCAAACGTATAGGCTATTGCTGTATAATAAACCTGTTTGTATATTTAAAAAAGAGCTACTAATATATTAGCGTACACAGCTGAAAAAATAAAATAAAACAGCTTATAAAAAAGAGATTAACAAAATTCGTCAACTTTTTTGACCCTCTGGGGGTGGGTCCAGTCTCGTTACGGTCCCCCCGTAAATACGCCGCTGTTTTTATTTGAATTAGCAGTCTCTGTAATTGCAACTTTGCCTGCTACTGGACGAGGACTCTATGATGACAAGTAGCAGTTTGGCAAGTAAGCACGACAAAGTTGCAATTCGTTTATTCTAAATAAATTACAGTATTTTCTAGTGAGCATGTTAAAAAAAAGGTCAATGTTCTAGGCTAGGTTAGGTTCTACGATTCTAGTTAATGTTAATCATAATCTAGTTTTACGTAATATTCTTTATTTTAATTCATTGCTTAGTGAATTGTGTTGTATTGAAGAGTGTTATCTGGTGATTTAGTGAAGTTGAAATGTATAAGGTAATTATAAGCTCAATGAAGAATTAGTAAAGGTTGGTCTGAGAATAATAATAGAAAATACAAATATAGTCTGGAAAAAGTTTGCAGTTTTGACTTCAAAACTGTTTGGCCCTCATAAACTATGTGTATCACACTATAAACACAAAAGCAAATAAAAATTATAAACACAAAGCATTACAAACTAACAACATTCAGTAGTAAACCATTACCATTTAAACATAAAGAATACATAAAAATGAAAGGTGTGTTTCTTAATAATATTAATGAATAATTTTAAAGGTTTACGGTGTTTTTAACATTATTTCTGGAGCTGATCATTTCAAAGTTTCAATTCTACGTCTGCAGTTCAACATAAAGAATACATAAAAATGAAAGGTGTGTTTCTTAATAATATTAATGAATAATTTTAAAGGTTTACGGTGTTTTTAACATTATTTCTGGAGCTGATCATTTCAAAGTTTCAATTCTACGTCTGCAGTCCAACTGGAAACACCAGTGCATCATATCGTTTCTTTTCTGAAACCATTATTACTCTATATTTTAGTTAATTTTTATCATCATCATCATCATCATCATCATCATCTTCAGCAAGGAGAAGATAAGTATGATTCCACAGTTGCTTGGAGAAGCGGCAGTCATCCGCTCGGTTAAGATGTTCCAACCATTGAGCGATTCTATTGAGTATACTCATAATATTCAGCTCCTGCCGTGCATCGACATTTCTTTTGCGATCTTGAAGAGTATATCCTGGCACGTGCCTTAGAATACGACAGGCCTGTGATTTCGTTAAATTCCAAATGTTCAGACCCATAGAGGGCCGTCACCTTGTAGAACATATGTAGTTTGTAATGTAATAGTCTGACGAAGGTAATATTACTGAACCTTACCCTCGACGAAAAGCCATTACCTTCGCCTTGAATCTGGAAATTTGTAATCCGAAATCCTTACAGATCCGGAATTCTCCATGGATTTGATCATATATGGGTAATGTCTCAACTAACTTAGTGGCGTACCTGTTGCTTCGACCTCCTATCTGACTTTTATCTGCCTTTCATACTAACGGATTTTACGGTTAAACTAGGGTTTACACTATAAACATTCGTATAGTCTCCCACAACATCTAATTAGAGCAATACAGAGTATTTATGTGGAGAATAAAATCTTAATAGAAGCAGGGAAACCGAGAACAGCTCCTAGAGTTAGTCTGATCAATTGTGGAGTACGATAAGGGTGTCAATTATCACCTTCTCTTTTTAATTTATATATTGACGATGTCATACAAAACTGGCAGATGTGTCTTCCAGAGCATTTTATGATTTGACATTTTTATGATTTGACATTTTACTCTACAATTGACACTTTGTTGTTTGAGGACGATCAGGCTAATCTGTCGAACTCTGAAAGCAGATTGGAGATGAGTATACATTTGTTAAATCGAATTTTCAAAGTCTTTGGATTGCAAATATCCACACTTAAGACCAAGGTGATGGCTTTTCGTGGAACTGACCCCGTCCGGGTAAAAATTGTTATAGATGGTACTGTTCTGGAACAAGTTAGCAATTTTGAATACCTGGACTACAGTGTGTCTTATAATGCAAGCAACGATGTTGTTAGTAAGTTGCTTAAGTTCAACCTTATGTGCGGGAACATTAGGCAAACCATTAAGTCAGCAAGTGAAGGAACACGCCTGAAATTCTACAAGGTGTTGGCTCTTCGCACACTTCTTTATGGGTCTGAGATTTGACTTTAACGAAAGGTCAGACCAGTCGCATCCAAGCGGCTGAAATGAGACTTCTCAGGCACGCGGCAGGATGTACTCTCCATGATTGTAGAAGAAATACAGATATACGCCAGGAACTGAATATTATGACTATACTCGACAGGATCGCCCAGTATCGGCTGAATTGGGAACATCTTTGCCGAATGAATGACTGCCGCATACCCAAACAACTATGCAACTATAAGCTGAGGGGACGGAGAGGTGTGGGACTTACGAGGAAACGCTGGAGTGACCAGCTCTAATCTTTGCCTACTTGAGACCGGAACAAACATCCTTTGTTTAATCCTTGAAGATGCTGCTGATGATGATGATGATGAATATTCATAGAAGTATTTGTTTTACTTATCTGGTTTTTACGATACTATATTTTGTATACGGATTCGTCTTGGAGCCAGTAGTTTAAAAATTCTAACCGAGCTCTTGCGCAACTGGAGTAACCTGCAGTAACAGAACAGGCCCGCCATTTCGGTTACGTAAGTCTACAATTTATTGCGTATTCAGATCGGGCTCTTACCGTTGACCTGGTAATTTTACGGCAAGTGCGAATTCAAACAACTTTCACGTAATCAAAAGTTAGCGTGAAAACGTCCTGTCATCAATTACAGGTGCTTCTGCAATTTATCAGTTTAGTTACCCAAATATGTTTCTTACATAAGTGTACAAAACCTAATTTTCAGCGGTACAATATAACATTATGTTGCAATTATTCGTCTTCTGCCGAATGCAACAATCCGCGTATTGTACCTTGCCCGACGCCCTGACGTCACGCCCTCCCCCTTTACCAACCCTATCGCTTGCTTTGTAAAATCTCGTCAGTCTCCCATCAAACGCTGTGAGGTGAGCGGCCCGTCGCCGGACTTTCGTCAAGTTTGGGAGCCTTAATAACCAAGGTAACTATGATTGTTTTTGAGCTATCGTAAATCAATGCTAGTGGCTAATAATTTTGTGTATTACGTTTGTAACAAAAAAGGAAACTTGTAATAGATGTAAAAAGATTGTTATCCGTAACCAACCAAGATGTATATCTTGTCTGTAATGGTCAGCCTCGCCAAAAAACTAAATTTCAGTCAGTCAACTTGATGAAAAGACCTAAGATATGTAAGGTTGAGTGTCAGTACTTTATATATGTAATTTAAAGTCATAACCTTGTAACGTTATTTTGTAATATTGTAAATTGTAACATGCACTGTATGAATGCATGCGTACGTGTTAATCGAACGATGTGGGTATAAAAGTGTACTAAAAGATGTGAAAACTTGCAGTTCAAAACTTGGTTCAACGTTCGGACAGAAGACACGAGAACACGAACTTCGTACAGTTTTACACGATCTACCAGCACAGACATAGTAGTGGTTCAGACCAGGTACGGAGGAACACGCGGCCGTAGCGACCAAATACAACAGGTCGTAAAAAGGATTTATCTGGATTGCCAAGTAACATTTTTACCTAATAACTTACGGTGCTAGTTGCTGCATAATCACGAAGCAAAAGCGAGACAAACTAGTTACTCGTCATAAGTGTCAGAAACAATTTTATAAATTTTTGCGATAGATAACAGTGTCAGAAATTTATATGTAGATCACAGCGTGTACGCTATAGGCCTACACCATTTTGTAAACTAGCATTGATTTATGCGACACCCACATATTTAGCATTTAACATTTTTTATATTCAGTTTTTCAAAAGAAAATTAGCTCAGTACTGACCGTTGCTGACTGGCACATAATTAGATAAATTTTGAGGCTCGTAATGTTTTTTAAATAAACGGGTCGCAACCGACTCTGCTCACAGATTGACGCATTCAACAATTTCTTTTACTTACACCTCCTCCCTTTACAGAATTATATTAATTATAGAAATACTTGAGAGGTAAGTCACAACACAGAAAAAGTGTCTTAAGCATTTTGGTGTACTTAGATATTACATTATGTTATTTGTGTGTATGCTGAACACTTCCGGGGCCTAGCAGCGGGAAGTGCCGCAGCAGAAGTGGTAGCCGGAGCGTGGTTATTTTGGGTTTTCCTTGGTCCATGGGTTACTAGGCATTTAATTCAATTTAATGGGTTATAACCCATAGTTATCAAGAGTAATTTTGTTGATGTTGTGTGTGTTGAAATTTTGTATTGTTTGTATTGCACGGTATTGGTCGCGTGAAGTTTTGTATAGAATTTTGTATTGTAGGCTATAGGATTATGTATTTTAAATGTTATACGCGTAGTTAACAATTTTGTCACGAGTAGGTGTTTGCTGGAAGTTGTCGTAAAATCAGATCGTTCAAATTATTGGCTCGCGAGTAGAAAACCGCTACCGCTGGTTGAACTTTGTCTGGCAGATAAGGCTAACCTGTGCACGTCTTATCTACATTCCTTATCTTATCTACAAACAGCTGCTCCCTTATCGCTGCACATCCTATGTTTTGATTTTGCTATCGGTCGTAATATGGCCTTACTCAGAGACATTGATCAACTGCGAAAGCACGATTTATTATTTGAAATAAGGGCTCGTGGTGTCGTAAAAAACGGGAAGGTAAGGGAACTGCGGAAATGCCTACGTAATGTAATGCATGAAGGGAAGACCCCCGACACTAAATACCTCGAGGGGTTGGACATTTCGAACGAGTGCAGAGAATGCGACTTGATATCGGATATTTTGGATGTCGACCTTGCAAACATCGGCGAGTCCCAGTGCCGAACCGACCATCAACGGCTTACAGCCAGGTGTCGGGCTTTTGAGGGCCGGTTAAAGTTGTTAGAGTCTTGGGCGGAATCGTCGGGGGACGTAAACTCCCGGAAACATATACTCTCTATAGGGGAAAAGGTTAAGAGGGTTTTGGCGGACAGCGAGACTTGCCCCGTCGCGGAGAACGAGGTGAGACCGCAAGAGTCAGCCCCGCCGGGTGGCAGTCGTTCTGACGCTGGACCGCTTATTCAATTTGAAGATAAGGCGGCCTTATTAGGGAGCGCCGTTCCCGGACTCGAGCGGAACCCTTTCGTGAGCGAAGCAAACACCTACCCTTCGCAGTTGACTACCAGCTGTTGTTACAGCAAGTTGCCTCACCCCGCCGAAAAAAAAGTTCGCGGTCTCCCTAAGGCAGACGGTTTCTGTGTGGAAACTCTGCTAGAGTTTTTTAAAATAGCTATGAGACTGAAAAGGTGCTTTCCGGTTTCGGAGGCCGGGTTTCTGGCGTTGCTTATGCCTTATTGTAACGGGGCTTTGGGCGATCGACTTGCCAAGTACCTGGCGGCCGATGACTTTGACCGTTTTCACCAGGAAGCCCTGGAATATTTCATTCCCGATCGGTTGTGTTCGTCCTTAAAGCAGAAGCTGTTTTTAAGAGCCCAAGAGCGCGGAGAACCTTTGTCGACTTATATCTCCGAAATAAAAGAGGCGGCCCAGGTGCTGCGACTACCCGTGACTGAGAGGGGAGTAGTTAATAACATCGTTTCGGGGCTATCCGCCCAAACGAGAACCTGTCTCGTGTTCTGCAGCCGCCCGTCCACGTTTGCCGATCTGGACAAGATCTGCGTGGAGGTGACGAATTTCCAATTCACCGATCGGACTACCGCCTATAGAGGCCCTGCTGCCCCCCCCCCCAAGCTAATGCCGGACCGCGCGAGGACCGGAGGCGGTGTTACCATTGGAAGGAAGAAGGGCACGTGAGACGTTACTGTCCCCGTCTGAAGGCCACGAATACAAAAAACGCGTATTGAGAGACAGTACGGTCAGCAACTGTTTCTCAACCTTCTGCCCTAAGCCTAACCTGATTGGCCGTGACCGCGTTCCCTTCGGAACTGTTTTCACCCCGATTTGTTACCTGTGCAAAAAAAGGGGCACTATATCTGCGGTGTCGTTCGTTTGTCGGCAAGACGTCCAAAAGGAATCCCCGAAAACGTCGTCGCAAGACCAACGGAAGAATGAGCCGAATGTTGACTCAAAGAGTCACTTCGCACGACTTATATAAGGAACATCTGGGGTCCGGAAAAAACTTAGCGAGTTTGTTTAAGAACAAACTGTTTTCGCCCCAGGTGGAAGTAGTTTTTAATGATAGAACCGTGAAAGGTCTGATTGATTCCGGGTCGGTACGTACAATTATGTCGCGTCGGCTGTTCGAGAGCATTGGAGACACCCGAAGCGTCTTGAAGTGGACTAACAGTGCCGTAGTATGGAGGAGTGGCTGCAACGGCAATTTGAAGATCAATTTGGAAGCCTTCTGCCGGGTGAAAATCGACGCGTTTACCTGGAATTTCCCTATATTGGTCGCCGACGGCCTGTCTTGCGATCTCATACTCGGCGCGGATTTCATCCATCACACCCGTTTGGTGCTGGATATTCACCAGGGCGTAATATATTTTAAATTTCGCCCGAAGAATCTTATTTCTCTGTGTGACCGCCAAAACAATTCTGAAGGCTGTCACTCCAACCTTTTAGTAAAAGAGTCCTTTGATGTCGGGCACCTCGATCGTGAGAAGGCCGACGAAGTACTTCAGGTGTGTCGCCGTCATAAAAACGTTTTGACCGGGGAACTGGGCCGGACGGACAGGTTGACGTATGATATAACCTTGCTGGATAACCGGCCAGTCAAGGCCCATCCCTACCAGCTCGCCCCTCCCAAAATGAAAGCCATGCGTGAGATTACGGACCAGTTGGTTAAAGAGGGCGTGATCAGGCCGAGCGTATCCTCTTATGCGAGTCCTGCGTTTCTGGTCTGCCGGCCGGATAAAAAACCCAGGTTAGTCATCGATTATCGTAAGCTAAATAAAAATATTGAAATTGAAGCGCAGCCGCTACCGAACATCCATACCTGCTTCCAGTGGTTTTCCGGCGCGAGGTATTTCAGCGTGTTGGATCTCTCTAACGCGTATTTCCAGATACCGCTCTCCGAAAAATCGATGCCCATTATGGCTTTCGTCGTTCCATACGGGTTGTACGAGTTTTGTCGGGTCCCCTTCGGGTTGAGTACCGGCGCGCAGGTGCTTACGAGGTTGTTGGACACGTTCTTGTCTGATATAAAGTACAGGTTCGTGTTCAACTATATTGATGACATTATTATATATTCCAATTCGTGGGAGGCCCACGTCCGTCATGTGGACGAAGTGCTCACGAGGCTGGGAAAAGCTAAGCTCACGGTTGACCCCGAGAAGGTACGTTTTGGAGTCAAGCAAATAAGCTTTTTGGGACACCTTGTGTCCGAGCAGGGCGTCTGTGTGGATCCGGATCGGACCCGCGCCATTCGGGAGTTCCCGCGTCCCAAGGACGCCAAGGGTGTAGCTCGCTTCATCGGGATGGTGAATTATTTCTCCAAGTTCATCCCTAAATTTTCGGAAATCGCGGCACCCTTGAACCGGTTGAGAAGAAAAGGCGAAAAGTTCCTTTGGGGAACCGAACATCAGGACGCCTTTGTGGCCTTAAAAGAAGCCGTTACCCAGCCCCCCGTCCTGCGCATGGCAGACTTTGACAAGACATTTATCCTCCAAACCGACGCAAGCTCTTGTGCCCTCGGCGCCGTGCTGTTGCAGGAGATCGAGGGGGTGCGTCAGACTATCGCGTACGCCTCCCGCGTGCTTACTCCACAAGAAAGGAGAGCGTCATCCGCATACGAGTCCGAATGTTTAGCAGTTATATTTGGGGTGGAGAAGTTCCGGCAGTACTTGGAGCACCGAGAGTTCGTATTGGAGACTGATAATCAGGCGCTCTCGTGGCTGCTTTCACATCCGCGCCAGTTAGGCAAATTAGGGCGCTGGATCGCCAGACTCACTTCGCTGAAGTTCGAGGTGCGCCACATCAGGGGCACGCAGAATCCCGTAGCCGACGCCTTGTCTCGAATGTTTAACGTGGAAGGCGATGAGGACACGCCGGCACTGTGTGCTGGCGTCCTATCCAACGTTCCTTTAAGTTTTTCCGACCTGCGTCAGCTGCAGCGCGAGGATGACGATGCAGCGAAAATAATAGAGGACGTTGAGTCAGGATCGAGCAAGGACAAGTACTGTCTGTCGAAGGGGGTTTTATGTACGACAGATAGAACGGGTAAGCCTCATAAGGTTTACTTACCGAAGGCGGTAAGGGACATGGTCTTTAAGTATTTCCATAACTCCCTCATGGGAGGGCATTTGGGTTTTTTTAAAACGAAAAGTAAAATCTGCAACCAGTTCTTCTGGCCCGGTTGTCATAGGGATGTGAAGCGAATGGTCCAGCGTTGCGAAGTGTGTCAAATGAGTAATCCCGCCCGAAACACAAAAATAGGTTTTCTGTCATCCTCAGTGCCGAACAGACCTATGGAAAAAATTCATATTGATTACGTCGGCAAGTTGCCCCGGAGTAAAAAGGGAAATCGATTTATCCTGGTAGCTGTGGACTCGTTTTCGAAGTTTTGTTTGTTGTGTCCTGTACGCGATTCCACTTCGGCGGCTACCATGCAGGCGTTGAACACGTATGTTTTTCAGAATTTTGGCTTTCCTAAATACATAATCTCAGATAACGCTGCCTGTTTCAGCTCTCATGTGTTTCGCAATTTTTGTTTTTCCAAGGCATTAGACACAGTACCTTATCCCCTTATCACCCTCAACCCTCGCTGGCGGAACGCTGCAATCGCAACCTGAAAGCTTCCCTTATAGCTTTCCATTCGGGGAAGCAGTCCTCTTGGGATGAGTCCCTGCCCTGCCTGCAAATAGCTTTTAACTCTACAAAGCATGAATCCACTGGAAGAAGCCGTTTGAGGTAATGTTTAAATTCGCTCCGTCCACTCCCCTGACCTGCGCGTGGGATATTCAGAGCCTTTTGCCCGAGGCAGCGGAAGATACTCAGGTAGTGTGGCAGTCGGTGAAGTCCCACTTAATGAAAGCTCACCGCCGTGCTACTAACGCGTACAATAAGGATCGTCAGGCTTGTCATTTGAAAATAGGCGATTTGGTGTGGTGCAAGACCCATCCTCTTAGTTCGGGAGCGAACAAACTTACAGCTAAGATGATGCCCCGATGGTCGGGTCCCTTCCGTATTATTGATTTCCTAACTCCGGTGACCGTGAATTTGGGACACCCGGAGACCTTGTCTCACGTAAAAAAAGGTCATGTTAGTTCATTGAAACCCGATGGAACCTACCATGCCCCGGACGCCGCCGTGTAGGCATAGTAAGGATTTTCCCTTGGGCTTTCAGAAACTAAATTGCCATATCGCCTTCACTCCCCTTGCTGGGTGAGCGACCGGAGACTGATCACCTCCTTGTCGTTCCCTTCCGGTGTCGAAGCGTTGTTGTGTACAGGCGGCGCTTCTAAGGAGACTGAAGGCGTCTCTCGAATTTGTCCTTAGTTAGCGGCAAACGCCATATTGAGTAATTGGAATGATCCAAGTTGGTGTATGTAATGTGTAGGGTTTATCGAAGTCGATTTCATTTGATAGCGTCCCGAATTTTCCCCGCGCGCGGGAGACCTTTTGTCGAGACTCTAATCCACGGGATGTTGGTTTAGGGGATACCCATTTATGAAGTGCTTGTCCGAGATACCTCCGATTAACAATTGTTTATGCCTTGTTGTTGTTGTTGTGTTTATTGTTGTCGTTTAGTATTTATTGTGTTGGCTTGTATTATTGTTGTTAACGTGATAGTATTAAGTGGTTATATTTTCTGTTGGTCACGGAGTTATTGGACGGTTCATGTCCTTATGGGAGTGTTGATTGTTAATTTGATTGCGGGGGATATCTTAATTTTACGAGAAACCTTGCGTGGTCTCTTTTGGGTGCTGTTGACGAGTTAAACCTTGGACAACCGCCGTCACTGCACTCGACGGTTGCCTTTCGGGGGGGGGGGAGTCTGTTGCAATTATTCGTCTTCTGCCGAATGCAACAATCCGCGTATTGTACCTTGCCCGACGCCATGACGTCACGCCCTCCCCCTTTACCAACCCTATCGGTTGCTTTGTAAAATCTCGTCAGTCTCCCATCAAACGCTGTGTGGTGAGCGGCCCGTCGCCGGACTTTCGTCAAGTTTGGGAGCCTTAATAACCAAGGTAACTATGATTGTTTTTGAGCTATCGTAAATCAATGCTAGTGGCTAATAATTTTGTGTATTACGTTTGTAACAAAAAAGAAAACTTGTAATAGATGTAAAAAGATTGTTATCCGTAACCAACCAAGATGTATCTTGTCTGTAATGGTCAGCCTCGCCTAAATTTAAATTTCAGTCAGTCAACTTGATGAAAAGACCTAAGATATCTAAGGTTGAGTGTCAGTACTCGTTATATATGTAATTTAAAGTCATAACCTTGCAATGATATTTTGTAATATTGTAAATTGTAACACGCACTGTATGAATGCATGCGTGCGTGTTAATCGAACGATGTGGGTATTAAAAGATGTGAAAACTTTCAGTTCGAAACTTGGTTCAACGTTCCGGACAGAAGACACGAGAACACGAACTTCATACAGTTTTACACGATCTTCCAGCACAAACATAGCAGTGGTTCAGACCAGGTACGGAGGAACACGCGGCCGCAGGTCGCAAAAAGGATTTATCTGGATTGCCACGTAACATTTTTATCTAATAACTTACGGTGCTAGTTGCTGCATAATCACGAAGCAAAAGCGAGACAAACTAGTTACTCGTCATAAGTGTCAGAAACAATTTTATAAACTTTTGCGATAGATAACAGTGTCAGAAATTTATATATAGATCACAGCGTGTACGCTATACACCATTTTGTAAACTAGCATCGATTTATGCGACACCCCCATATTTAGCATTTAACATTTTTTATATTCAGTTTTTCAAAAAAAAATTGGCTCAGTACTGACCGTTGCTGACTGGCACATAATTAGATAAATTTTGAGGCTCGTAATGTTTTTGAAATAAACGGGTCGCAACCGACTCTGCTCACAGATTGACGCATTCAACAATTTGTTTTACTTACACCTCCTCCATTTACAGAATTATATTAATTATAGAAATACTAGAGAGGTAAGTCACAACACAGAAAAAGTGTCTTAAGCATTTTGATGGATTTAGATGTTATGTTATGTTATTTGTGTGTATGCTGAACACTTCCGGGGCCCAGCAGCGGGAAGTGTCGCAGCAATTATATATGATGGATGGACATTATCGAATGTGACGTCGACCATCGTCGAATTATAAAAATACAACGTTTCGGTCGTTATAAATCTATGGCCGTCTTCGGGTATTCTGAAATTTAAACTGACTTTTTAAAACTAAAATTACACACACTTCCTACGGCGCCCACATAGTTAGGAGTCTATGCTGACAGACGTTTCGGCCTCATCATCAGTGTCGGTAACAATTGGCCAATTCACCCCAGTGATGAGGTAGAGACTGTGTATTTTGGTTTAAGAAGCCCCACTTATATATACTTTCATAGCAGCACCATGTAAACTGGAAAACAGCATCAACCAATCAGCATCAAGATACAAAATCTCTACCTGTAATTACACCAGTATTGTTCTCTGGGAAGCGAAGTCTAGATTCTTGCTAAAGGTAAAGCAGATAAAATTATCGATGATATCGATCAAGCAAAGCAGACAGATATGAATGGAAGACTATATTGAGATCAGCCAAATAAATGGAAGAGTGGAAACAGCAGAAGTTACACTACCAAGTTGATGAAATGTAAGTGTCAAAATACAACCGCAAATATGTACACGTAGTGCGTAATGAGAATCCGAGAGAGTCTTGAAGATCCAGTGGAAGCCACGAAAGAGATGGAACGAGAGTGTCTATTAAGACGCGAGACGCTTCAGCATAAGAAATTGGAAAAGTCTGGAGGAACAACGGTTGGTTGAGGTTTACATAACGGTACTGAGTGAACATATCAGCAAAACCAAACATATGGCAATTTCTGCACTAGAAAAGAGAAGAAATATGTATAATTTGTGCATACAGTAGAGGGTGTTTGATGCGGGTAATAGGTTCAGATACCTGGGTAACGTGGTAGAAGATGAAGGTTGCATAAATACGACAGGATACAAATAGGAAATAGGGGATATTATGCCAACAGCAGACTACTGAGAAGCAAACTGAGAAGTCACAACACAAAAATGGAAATAATAAGACACTGTCAGACCGGTTGTTGCTTGTAGAGTCAGCGAATAACAGGATTAGGAAACACTGAGAAGGTTTGAAAGGAAGATTGTACGACGTGTTTATGGCCCGATTAAGGAATACGATGAATGGAGAATAAGAAATAACCAGGGGACAGATGAGCTATTGAAGCTTGTAGACGTTGTAAGATTCGTAAATGCTCATCGAATACAATGACTAGGTAACCTGGAGCGGATGGATGGCCAGAGTATGCCAAAGGAACTCCTGAGGGCACAGATGTATAAAAGCAGAAATAGGGGACGATCTACGATAAGATGGTTGGCTGATGTGGTGGAATATCTCAGAAGAATGGACGTGAGGGATTACGTCTGAGATGGCAACGAATAGGAGACATTGGAGAAAACTGGTGTTTGTAGCCAGGGCTCACGTTGGGCTGTAGTGCTAAAGGAGAAGAAGAAGAAGATTATGGAGGAAGCCGAAGCCCGATTTGGGCTTTAGAACAACAGAAAAATTAGTTTCTGATCATGTAAGAAAGTGTACAAGAAAATATCTCAGATATTGTAAAATGGGAACCTTTTCCGTATACGATAGGTTTTATTTAAAAACTTTCGTATAAATGAACTCCTACCATTAGGTGTAAAACTGGAAGAAGTTTTGATAGGCGGTAACTGTAGGGTGTTTCTACGTGAGAACCACGGTGAGAACTTCATATGGAGCCCGGCTCACTCCCGTACAGCTCGCGCTCCGAGGTGAGTAAACTGATTCAACGCGTCACGAAATATCTGAAACGAAAAAACTGAAGCGTTGCCAGATTAATAAGATCTCTTTTCCACACGCAGCTACCGACAATTTCTCAACTACCACACTTATGTGCGCTTTAAGAAAAGCATAATATTTTTAAGAATGCGAGAATTATCTAAATGTTTAAATACAATTACAAGAATAACGCAAATATTATAAATAATTTGATTATTTAATTAAGCCGTTTGGCGTCTGATAACATCCGATGACAATATGTTTTGGCGTTTACTTCAGGACCGCCACCAGAGCGCAGCTTTACTGTCATCTCTTTCATCGTAGTGTACCACGTTACATTAGCGTTAACTTCAGGACCGCTACCAGATTGCAGCACTACTGTCACTCTTTCATCGTAGTGTACCACGTTACATTAGCGTTAATTTCAGGGCCGCCACCAGAGCGCAGCACTACTGTCACTCTTTCATCGTAGTGTAGCACGTTACATTAGCGTTAACTTCAGGACCGCTACCAGATTGCAGCACTACTGTCACTCTTTCATCGTAGTGTAGCACGTTATATTAGCGTTAACTTCAGGTCCGCCACCAGAGAGCAGCGTCAAACAAGATATGGTGGTTACACAATGAACTTAATTATTTTTTAGAAAGGATAGAATGAAATTTAATATTTTTATTCGTTTATCAGTGTAGGCTTAATTAAATGGATATTATTGGCTTTCCTGGATAAAACCTTAAACAGTTCAAAGCGTTGTTGAATTGTCCAATTTGTTCAACATAGCAGCGGCAAAAAGACGTTAATTTTATTAACGATTCCGCTTTTAGAACAAACAATCAACTACGCAAAAACTTTGTCAGTTCAATTTCTGAAGCTATAAATTTAAAGAGATGTTCAAAACAAAATTTATAAAAAAAAATTACTCATCTTGTTATTTGAATTAGCAGTCTCTGTAATTCCAACTTTGACGTGTTTACTTGCTAAACTGTTATGTGTCATGTTCCGGTCAAGCCCTTTCAGTGTTTCCATCATTGAAAATGGTGAATTTGAAAATGGTGGAAACACTGACAGGCCTCGTCCGGAACATGACAAATAGCAGTTTAGCAAGTAAACACGACAGAGTTTTATATTTTAATTGATTATAAAATTACAAGTTTTTTGGCTGGCGTAGAATGATCGACAAAGGGAATAAGTGTTTATTTAATTCTGATGAGAATTATACTACACATCAGGTTAGTAGCCATCTCCTTACCGAAGCAGGAATGTGTGTAGACTGCACTGTTGTACGGCTACTTGAGAGACACATTCTGTAGTGCGACCAATCATTAGGACAGGCCTGAAATATCCAAAACCAAGCAACAAGTAAGTCCAACAGAAACGCCCGCATAAGACCGGTCGAGACATAAGAAGACATACGATATAAATGCAGTGTGTAAGATACAAACAAATTCATTAAGAATATACGGCAGCAATAGAATCAGCATGTAGGTTTATAAAGAGCAGAAGGATAGATTGGCTGGAACACGCAATGAGGACGGATCAACGTAAAACTTCCAGAAAAATTCTAGAATTTAGACCAGTAGGAAGGCCAAGAAAGAGATGGTTCGCGAATGTTGAGGAGGATCGGAGAAATATGGGGATAAAAAGATGAAGAAAACTATGTAATGAGAGGGCTGCATGGAGAAACATCGTTGAAGAGGCTATCATACATACTGGTTTGTAACGCCAGTAGAAGAAGGAGAAGACGAAGAAGAAGACAATGAAATCAGGATGTGAGGAGAACGTGAGAGAATAGATTAACAAAAATAACACCGTACACGAAACCTTAGAGAAGAAGGGAAAGAGGGAGCCCACCAAAGATTGGAACCAGAGTTGACTGTCTAATAGGCTGTGCATATAAAAACGTATGGAAGTGAAGAACGGTTACTATCATCAATTTTTAGTAGCTATGGAAACTCCCTTATCAGGATTGATAAGAGAAACTCCGGATATGGGAAGTACAAAAGAGTCCCCAAAAAATGAACAAAATATCGGTATGGAGAACCACACATGACTTCCATGTTCTAAGATTTATATTTAAAATCATTTTCGAAATGAAATATTTCAATAAAAACTATTTATTTCTTCAGGCTTAATCACAGTACTGGGTCACTAACCAGTGACGTTAGCGCACTCGACTTTCACTGATGATGGCAGTCGATGGCACTGCCGAGACGTCTGGTTTTGCAGAAAACATTGGGCCACGGCCAAACAGCCCGGGAAGGAATTTTAACAACAAACTACTTCTTTGTTGCCGATAACGTAGTACACATATAAAAAATTATCCCCTCCCCCTTCAACTATCATTTTCATTTATAGAAAATTACCCCCTCCTACTTCAACTACCCTTTTCATTTGTAGATCTTTCATCTACCTTTCTACAGTGGATTATTATGACCTTCTTTTAAGGATACTTTATTTATCAAAATTAAGTACTTTACTCTTATTAAAACATAAAACGTTGCAGGTAAACTAGCCCTCCTTTTTAACAGATCTTCACCAAAATCAATAGACCTTGAGTCCTCTACAACTCGGGAACGTATGCAAAAGATTATTTGATTCTGTTTGAATTTGCGGCAGTTATCGTTTGCCATAAAAAAATTCTACACAGGCACTTTTCGAAAAATGACTTTTCTTCATGTTTTGAGGGTAGTACAATCAGAATCAGCCCTTATCTCGAACACGATTTTTTTCGCGATGACCACACAGCTGCCTTACGGAACATGGCAGTACAAAACACTACGCTGTACATTATTTGCATACTTGTTTACACGTCACAGTGTTACATTAAAAAGTATGTGTTTACAGTCTCTGTACATATCATAATAGATTTCGACTTGTAAAAAATTATCAGTTATCGTTTGGAGCAAACAACTCTTACGTTTTGTTCCCGTTAAATCTGTAATCTGCAACGAAAGGATTCTGTCGGCTTCCTTTTCCCTTTCAAACCAAGGGCTTCAAAGGCTGCCGCATGAGATGTTCCGGAGTTTAGTCTAGTATCGTCAGGTCTGTGCCGGGATTTGAATTTTCCCGGTATGATTCAAACGTAAAAGGCCGCCAATGTGTGGCAGTGGGGCAGCCCAGCTAGCTTGATCAGCGATGCCGTGCCGCGCTACGGCGATGTAATTCAGCCACCCGCATCTGCTGTTCGATTAAAGGTTCACAATCCTCAACAAGTTTTTGTCTGTGGCATGGTCGGTTAGAAACCTACAAGCTGCCTCATTTCATCTTCAGCCTTCCGACTGGGCATTTCGTGGTCTGACGGCGTGGCAAACTACTGGTTCAACTTACTATGAGTTCGTAAATTTATAAAGTGCCTCAAGTGAGAATCATTACATTATTCGCTGTTAATTTAATAAGGGGTTATGTGTGTTAATTTAATAATGAGAATGCGTGTTAATTTGTGTATGTGTGTGACTCACACGGTACTTCCGGTATATGGGAGCACGTGGCGACTTTGCACTTAACTGCTTGAGAAATTTAAAAGTAAATGTGCGGGTAGAAGTAAAAGTAAATGTAAAAGTAATTTAATGTAAATGTTTTGAATTTTGTAAATGTTAATGAAAATGTAAATGAGAATTTTCAAGTTTGCTTATTACACAGAACAGTATTGCTAATAACAGAGTAGTAGTGTGGATAAAAATTGCGAGAGTGTGTGTGTGGTGTCTGTGTTCCGAGGCGAGAGAGAGTTGGAGTAGTTGTATTTCCTGACGGCCCACTACAAATAAAAAATGTTACAGGATCCCCGCACAGCCGGGATAAGGGGTAATGCGGAGATGGTGACACCAACATATGTCACCATCGGCAGACCTGTGCACTAGAACGCTCCCCAACGCCGTCAGACTTAGAAATACTCCAGAACACCAAAAAGACAGCTGCCCAGAAGGAGACAAGCAGGAGCTTCGGAACTCACCAGTACCAGTACCAACACTCATCATCACAGGCTCTACTTGGTATCATTAATTCACCAAAGTACAGGTGGGAGGATTCCATTTATTAAACCTCGACAACACTCCACCGGTTTTCAAAGCATAAAAGAAAGCATACATATAAACAGTATTTTCATATTTACAATGATTAAAATTTTGTTAGAACAAGTTCTGTGGATATATATTTGTGATTTATATTATTAACTGTGCTAAAAGGATCCACTTGTTATACTGTTTGATTAATTTTTATTGTTACTAGTATTGGTAATTGTGATTAATACAGTTTGAATATATATATATATATTTAGTCACTTTCTGCTACAGTCCGTTTCTTGATGTATATAATACATTTAATATTTATAATTAAATTTACCTCAAGATGTTATTTTTTTTCTCCTTTTTTGGAACATGTTTCGGGTACTATCTTGTACCCATCCTCAGCCTTCCGGTTTTTTTGTCTACAAGATAGTACCCGAAACATGTTCCAAAAAAGGAGAAAAAATAACATCTTGAGGTAAATTTAATTATAAATATTAAATGTAATATATATATTGCGACAACACAAATTACTAAACTATTGGCGCATAGGATATGGTAGTATGTGTATCTTAAATCAAAAGTCTATATTGGAGGGTTTAAGATTATTTATTGCACAAGACATATGTAATTGTTTATATGGTATAATAATAAGTATTTGATAAGTATAATAATGGTAGTGTTTGATATAGAGTCTTTTAAAATGTTAAATACTGTTCATACAAGTGATGTGATACGTTACATAAGTGATGATTCCCACGATGATGTTGCTGAGGAGAAGGGGGGGCTTTGCTGCGTTGTTGAGTCGTCAGGCGTGGCTTATAGATGATAGACGGTTCACCCTGGAAACGCTTTCAGCTGGCTGGTGTCCTGTAGTTCCCACGATGACTCTGACGCTTCGCACACCACAACGGTTCTATGGATCTTACTATTCGTTAAATTTCATATAGAGTTTATAACTTACAAGTATCTCAGGTAACAGTGAGTTTTATATATTAACGGTATATTAAACTTATACCACTCTGGACTCTTCAAGTGTTCACGCGAATCACAGGGTCTACCGCGATCAGCAGACCTCCCTATGCGGAAATCTTCCACTAACGCGGAAACTTCTTGATGATAAAATTTACTATTACGTAATTATTAAATTTTACTGGCACTGCAGAAAATCTCACACAGTGACACAGTTCACACTCACTTATTACACACGTAATGCTTTAGTAATAATGCCGTGTGTAAAGAGGTAATATTCAACTGTTCTGAGTCTTCGCACGCGTTACTATCGCCGAATAGTCTTTGCAGATTCTTGCAAGCGGAAAATTCTTGAACAAGAACTGCGCGACCCGATCGTGATAGCTGGTAGAGAAGAACTCTCGTAATTATGCACGCAATGCTTTAATAACAATATTGTGTGTAGATGTAATACACGAATTGTTCTGAGAATTCACACGCGTTACTACCGCCGAATAGTCTTTACAGATTCTTGCAAGCGGAAAATTCTTGAACAAGAACTGCGCGACCCGATCGTGATAGCTGGTAGAGAAGAACTGCCTGTGCAACAACAGGCTTAAGAAAATTTCCAACTACCTTCCAGCATTTAATTGGTGGAAGGAAGTCACATGGTTACATACAACATGACATGCAACTTTTCATGCTGTAAAGTGCATCAAATTTGTAAGAGCATGCATAGGTGGTAAACACAGAATACCCTTATCTCATGCATAACTGCATACTTTAATAAGATCATATATGAATGTCAAATAATAGCCAGAAATATACAGGGATTGTAGCAAATACATTTGTCTATGTTCAGTTCAGTGTCACAACACAACGATAATTTATTCACGCACAGCCGGGGAAACGTTTATCACTCGCGCACGCGCGCACATTTCCACAGACATAGTACATGAATAAACAACAAATAAATAATACACAGTTTTACTAAACTTAAATCCTTATCCTTACTAAAATACAACTGATATCACAACCAAATCTAACAAACTACCAATTTAAACATGAATGTTCATAGTCTGTGTATTATATGAGCTTGCCCTGCTTATCAGGATCCTGTGATTCATTGCAATATATATATATATATTACAACGATACATAACATAAATTTGATATACTGTAATTTATGTGGCCCCACGTTCTTTGGGACCCAAAATTATACAACGATACCTTTTGTATATGCAGGTTGTAAATAATTATAACAATACCAGGTGTAACTATAATAAGAGTAGTAAATTTATGAGTAGTTAAAATTTCATAGTAGAGGGAAAATGACAGTTCTGACCAACAAAGGATGCCGCCTTTCCCACGGTCCAAGATTTTTTCCCACGCTCTCCCCACCACCGCTGGACCACAGCATCCCAAAGGACCGCGAATTTCCGCGAATATAATTTTTTATATGCCGCCTTTCGCGAGCCTAGATCACTTTCACTTTCTACTGGACCACAGCATCCGCGACTTTTTCGCGTATCTGGACCACAGCATCCGCGTTATTTTTTTATATGCCGCCTTTCGCGAGCTTAGATCACTTTCACTTTCTATCAGCTGGACCCGCAGCATCTCAAAGGTGGTGGGTGGGGGGTTCCGACTTGATGCATTATAGTGTATATATTAAATATATGATCAGGGTTACCAACCTTGCATGAGTTCAAATTTGTTGTGTGTTATAATGTATATTAAATCTATATGATCAGGTTTACCAACCTATGTATGGGTTCAAACTTGATATGTGTGTGTATTATAGTGTATATTAAAATATATGATCAGGGTTACCAATCCTGCATTATTGTGTGTATAGAACAGATCTGCCAACATTTTTCTTCGGTGGGAAATTCAAACTATATATTAGCAGACGCATTATAGTGTATAGTAAATTGTTGACGACTTCGATATCAACTCTCTCTCCCCTCCTCTCTCTTTGTCTCTAGACACAGTTGTCGATCACGATATAAACTCTCTCTCTCTCTCTCTCTCTCTCTCTCTCTTTATGTCATCAGTTTTACATAAGCGTCGTGCTACTTATGGATTATTGTAAGTAGCGATACTAAAATGTAATCACCAGGAAATATATTTATCACCTACCTCGTTGCGTCCTACTTCTAATTTTTTTTGACACATGACAGTCATTGACCACGATTTAGAAATTAATATACTGCCAAGTCTGTGTGTGTGGTAAAGTGTTACGCATAAAAAAAAAATCTCCTTGAAATAAGGTATTTTCAAAAGTTTTGTGTACACATACACACATTGTATATGTCTCTCTCTCGCTGCAAACGTTGACAAGAATTCCCTTATTCAAAACGATTTGTATGTGTACACGAACTTAAATATAGTTTACAGACGATTTTAATTTGAAAAATTCATTTTTGCATTAAATATATATATATATATCGTAAACAATGAAATAATAATATTTCGTCATTGTAAGATTTTAATAAAACAATTATCAGTTTAAATAATAATTTTCATGATTGTAAGATACAACCTACAAATTATTAAAATGTCTCTCTCACACATTTCTGATTACTATACAAATAATTGCATGCATATTCGGAGGTTTATAACGAAATAAATTAAAATAAACCATAATTTGTTTTAAATAATTAAATACGGGGTTTTGACGAACAGACTAATCTGCTTGTACGCAAGGGGTGTACCCTTACGAGTACGTTGACAGCATTGATCGGTTCAACGAAACAAGTCTATGCACACACAACGATACTGAATTAGATATAGTTATTATTATTCGATAACTTAAACCAGAGGTCATTAACCTTGTATACGTTGTCTAAATCGGACGTTCTACTTTCTAATTGACACCTGTCAGTCATTAGCAGCGTTGACAGTAATTAGGATTAATTATGGATTAGAAAGTATTTACTCTAAAAACGGACATGCAAGCTTTCTCCCACTACCAGTGTACAATATATATACGCACAGAAAATTAGCGAAAATTTCTCATTTGACTGCTTGTGTGTGCTGATACATCGTGAAATCTATCTCTGCATCTTTTTTAATAGTTGAAAGAATGTTTGTACGTCTTCAGTATACACACAACTTTCATCATTAAGGGTGTGTAGACAACACACATACTAGTTTTGGTAAGTGCACAGATTTTATTTAATTTTAATGTATGTGCAGATTTTATTTAAACGTAAAAATTATTTGTATTAAAACATTATCAAGCGCATTATTGAAACATTTTGAATACGTTAATAACTGAGTATAATTTTTATTGTATGTACAGATTTTATTTAAACGTAAAAATTATTTGCATTAAAACATTATCAAGCGCATTATTTATTGAATTTAATACATACGTGTGTGTGTGTGTGTGTGTGTGTGTGTGTGTGTGTGTGATCAAATTACAATTTCTGAAAATATATTCTTACCGTATTTTTATAGTGGCAATTTCTCATTGATCGCCTGCGTGTGCTGATACATCGTGAAATCTATCTATCTCTGCATCTTTTTTAATAGTTGAAAGACTGTTTGTACGCATTCAGTATACACACAACTTTCATCATTAAGGGTGTGTAGACAACACACATACTAGTTTTGGTAAGTGTACAGATTTTATTTAATTTTAATGTATGTGCAGATTTTATTTAAACGTAAAAATTATTTGCATTAAAACATTATCAAGCGCATTATTTATTTATTGAATTTAATACATGTGTGTGTGTGTATGTGTGTGTGTGTATGATCAAATTATTATGTCTGTTACAATTTTTTCTGAAAAATTGCTTTAAACAAACATTTTTAATGTAACAAATTTAGAAAGTAGGTCACAGCGTATGATGACATTTATATCTCTCTAATTCTGTTGTGGACATGCATAGCTGTAAGCAGTGACTATTTCCTTATGAAAGCGGAATGTAGACTTTCCTAAAATTATTTGCATTAAAACATTATCAAGCGCATTATTATTTATTGAATTTAATACGTGTGTGTGTGTGTGTGTGTGTGTGTGTGTGCGCGCGCGCGCGCGTATGTGTATGATCAAATTATTATGCCTCACTTCTAATTGAAGATATATTTTAGGTATAGCTGAATTTTAAGCGTGCATACAACGTCCGTCATTTAAGGATTCGTGTGTGTGGACAACGCTCGCTAGTTTGTTGCAAGTAAGTAAGTATACATTACGGAGTGGGTTATACAAATAATAATAATAAAGTGTGTGTAATATATACATTTATTAAAATACATACACACAGCTCCAAGAATATATTAAACAGTTTTACAATTAAAAATACATACACAGCTCCAAGATTATATTGTTACAAGTATGAAAATATATCTAAACTAGTATTTACAATTTAAAAAAAAAACATACACAGTTCCAAGATTATATTGTTACAAGTATTAAAATATATCTAAACTAGTTTTACAATTAAAAATACATACACATACAGCTCCAATATTATAATGTTACAAATATGAAAATATATTTAAAACTAGTATTTACAAAATATGTATAAAATAAGACTTAAACACGTCTATGTACTGTGTTGGACAATGGCGTATATTCTACAAGCGAATCATGTAGTATCATACAGTAGGCAGTCGTCTGTGTAGGAAAATTCATTGACGTTTCAAATTCTAAACGTACATCAACTGCTAAAGACTTAAGTGCATCGTCTTGTCTGCTACAATCGAATACAAACAGCGGGGCTTTTGATTTGAATAATTCCGGTGTCAGTACTGGGCTGCCGTCTAAACGGTGGTAATACGAACTTTGAAAACTGGCGTACATATTGTACAATAATGCAAAACGGTCTTTCCCAATATCCAAGGTTAAATTATCGTAAGGATAATACTTGTCGTTTAGAAACAGTCTCGCATTGA
The DNA here is from genome assembly GCA_034769895.1 of Magicicada septendecula. Lineage (NCBI taxonomy): Eukaryota > Metazoa > Arthropoda > Insecta > Hemiptera > Cicadidae > Magicicada > Magicicada septendecula. The sequence goes on from CM068376.1 coordinate 342,748,517, forward strand.
TCACGTTACAGTGATCGAATTCATCGGCGCGTGCTGTCAGTACATTTTTTCTTGCTGTCTGAAACGCTAACACAACAAAGCGTGGTTTTTCTAGCTGACTCGAGGTCTTGACAATCCAATTCTGCCTTTTAGTCTGTGGTAAGGCAGGATACTCGTGCAACTCCCAGGTCCTAAAAGGCATAGTTATCGGGTGGTCTTTCTCTATGAGTCGTAACAGTGGTAATCTGTACGCATTAGCTACATGTACATAAGGCATTTTCCAGTAAACTTTATCTAGTTCAAGAACACAATTAGCAGTCGTTTGTCCGCTTACTAAAACCATAGCGTTTATGTCGGTAGATGTGCGTAGGAGTATAAGTTCTTGTTTCACGTTCAGCACGATGCGTGTATAGTCTTCTGCGAATCCCATTAGCATTTTCAGTGGTATACAAAAGTTGAATTCGCCGTCATCATTCACTTTTAATATGTTCGTGGTCGGCGCCACCCAACCTGCGTTTTCCATTGCGTTACGTGTGTTGTTGTTGAGTGATAGAAAAGTTTTAATAGTTGACGTAACACCGACGTTTCTGGTATGGTCCACTACCACTCCGGCCAACTCGTAACGAATCTCTTCAAAGAGAAATGCTATAGCATTGTTCACCAGTTCCACATTCAGTGCAGTATCTGCAGCCACACTAGGGTTTTTAACCAACTTGCCTTCGATGTAGAGGAAACTTTCTGACGGCAGTGTAAAGACGTCCTGTTGTTGTATTGGCACACGTATTTCATCATTGTTTCCATATCTTGTTGTTGCGTACGGTGCGTGTGAGTGAAATGAAAAGTGTGTGATACTGTCTTCAAAGAACGGTTGCTGCTCCACTGATAATATTCCACTCGCCATGTTACTTGTTTACAACAACAAAACCCAGTGAAATCAGGAAACGACGGTTAACTGATGTTAATCGTTTCAGTTTCGAACGAGTACTGATGCGTTTCCTAACTGATCTTTCTTCTTCTTCTTTTTTTATTACTGACGACTGTGGTAGCAGCGGTGGCGAAGAAACAAAGTACAAGCCCATGTCTATAGTCGTTTTAGATGTAAACGCACAGTGATGACTTCTCCGCGAAAATCTATTACGTCACCGTCCTGATCGTGTAAAGATAATGTTATGTTGTCCAAACGACTCACATTCACAGGTAGGTATATGACGTTTGTAGGCGATTCAATTATTTTGAATCCTGGTTCGACTGACGGATAGAACGAGTGCAGCGTGTGCTCGGTTTTACCATTCTTGTATGATCCTTGCGCTATATTACACCTTATCAGTATACTGTTCACTTTTATAATGTTAACTGTGGCGTCAGACGTGTGAGTTTTATTCGCTTCAAGCAGACGCTTTTCCTTGAAACCCAACATATCACCGATACCGTACACTGTTTGTTGAAAGTCAATATCCAATGCACAAGTCAGTTCACATTTCAGTGTATTGTTGTTAGGACGTAGACTAATCTTTGAGTCTCATAACTGCTTTTTGAGGAAGGCTTCTATGTCACCGATTTCATAAGCACCTGTAGGTAACGTTATCAAGTCCCACGTTGTTCCGTCCCGTAGTACTGGAAACACATTGTTTTTTCCCTCAATCACGTTCGGTATACTGTTGTATGTAGTAAAGTCCAATAGACCTACATACCATTCGCCGTTTGTTAGTTCGAGAGGTGGGAAAAAGTCACATACAAGAGCAGCAGCATTCGTACCTGTTAAGGTGACCGACAGCGAAGACATCTTGTCGCTTACTGATCACTCACGCGTTAAGAAGTCCAAACATAAATGCCCACAGATGACTGTGTGTGGTGGCTGTTCACGCTCGTAATTGTAGTAAATGTCAGTGTCGGTTCCAAAATACTGTGTCAGCTCAAGAGGTGGCTGCATATTACCATACGCATCATAGTAGTAAACTTGTTTGTTTCGCTTCTTGTAGCAAACCCAGTGCGTACCAGGTCCTTCTGCACTGTCCAGATTAACAACTGCACTCTCATTCTTCCATGGTCGTGTGTGTGGTAAAGTGTTACGCATAAAAACTCCTCTGAAATAAGGTATTTTCAAAAGTTTTGCGTACACATACAAATCACTGTCAGACAATGCACGCACTGGTATGCAAATTAGTTTTTTTGTCTGTAAGGTCGTAGGTATAGACCTGACGCTATTTTTTTATTGTTACGTTTATGCCTTGGGACTGTTTTGCGTTTGCGGGTTATTTTGCGTTTGTTCGCGGATTGACGTTTAATTCCTGAACCCTTCTTCTTTTTTCTGCAACCACTACGCGAGCTCCCTCCACCCACTGCCGGTTTCACTTTCATTGCGGCGGCTACAGCAGCAGCATACGCTCTTTCACTAACACCGGAATTCCAATCTTTCACTCGTTCCCACGCTTTGTCGGCAAGAACGCGATCAGCTATACGTCTTCGACTGTTGTCTTTGTACCTTGCGTAGGCGATATCGTGTTCGCGACAGGCTTCGTCCAACTCGTTGATTCCGCGCTCGCCACGTGCCAATCTCTCTTTGAGTTTTGTTCCAGGCCCACAGAATCGGTAGCCGGGTAGGTGTAATTCTACTGGTAATGCGTCCACCGCTCGATTAATCAAAGTAGGTACTGACGAAACGATAGCGGGCACAGTGTTTTTAAGTATTTTTCCAATTACACCACGCCCCATTCTTTTCTTACGAAGTACGTGCATTCTTGTAAACAGATCTCCAATCCTTGATTTCCGTTTCCGTATCGAGAACGTCTATTAAACGCCCCACCTCTTCAATATATTCAGACAGGACTGAACGCTGTGTCGCACTGTCTTGATATTTATAGACAAACTTTATTAGATTGATTATATGAGCGTGAAATACCTGAGTGACCTTGTACAATTCAGTCTTTATATGTAATTTTAATTCGTGCATTTGTCGCACAGTGACTGCGTCTTTGTCATTGACACCGTTCGCTATATTCGTAATTTTTCTTCCGGCAGCGTAGAAAGCATCGTTTTGCAAACTGATTGTGTGTGCGTGTAAAAATTCCAAATTCACTGCGACTTTGAAGTCAACAGGTGCTTGCACACGCGTTAGTCGACAGTCATTAACGATTACGTTACCTGCACGATCTTTTTTCAAACTCTTCTCGTCTACGTATCGTTTTGTGGCTGCATCTCTTGATTTAAGCGGATAGTTTAGCCTTATTATTCGATGATCTTTTGCGTCTACGGTAGCGTTGTCGTTCTTGTACTGTAAGCATGTGTCCTTTACGTACTGTAAAGAAACAACATCGTGCAACTCTTCAGGATCACCCAAGTTGCGTATCTTTTTGTTTTTCACATCAAAGTGACCGTCGTTAGTCACTCCTAAACCGATATCCTCACGCAGACTTCGATGAGTTTCTTTTCGCACTCTTACAGCGCTGTCGTGTCTACCGAACTTGTCTACACTCATATTTATGAAGAACTGGTGGTTATAGAACGGTGCGTCTGCTTTTATATGATAATGCCGGCTTCACGTAATTCTTCCAATATCGAAACGATTTCATTCCTATGACCAGTATGGCCACTATTTTGAGACGCCATTAACAGTCTCAATCTATTAACCAACTCGTTAGGATCATCCCAATGCACGTAATCGATTGCTGCGTTCGGTTTCATCTCCATATAGCCACTCCCTGTACGTTTTCGTGCAAACAATTTAGATATTACTAGTCGGCGCCACTGTTACTGTTTATTCGCGTATTGTGTTTATATTTTTGTTTGTGTCCGTTGGTTGCTAGTAGTATGGACTTATATTTCCTCATATCGTCCTTATTGTATTTTTTCGGTAGTTTCATAAACAAAAGTTCATACAGACCAGGTGTACCCTCGTAAATTTTTCCTTTGACATGAAAGTTGTCGTTATCATCGATTTTTACATTTGAATCACCTATCATAAATTTACCACCTTCGTATCGAACACCGTACATACGATCTATAATCCGTTTACAGTCCGCTGATTCGCACAAACGCATATATTTGTTTGCTAATGAATCCTCACTGAAATGTGAAGAGTTAGGGTTCCAGGCGTCCTCGTCACTGAAATGAGAAGCGTTATGACTCTGCGTGCCACTTTCGTTTTCCGTTATTACGTGTTGTGTAGGCTCTTCTTGTTTTATCTGCTTCTCCTCCTCCTCCTCCTCCTCCTCCTCCTCCTCCTCCTCCTCCTCCTCCTCCTCCTCCTCCTCCTCCTCCTCCTCCTCCTCCTCCATCATATCACCACTTAACTTTCGTGAAATAGCTTCTAACGGTTCCAGAATCGGTCGGTAATTTTTTCTAAACTTCTCGTCACCTTCTCTGATACCGTGTTGTAATGCATGATATTTTTTCCTTATGTTGTCGCTTATCGTATCTATATCATACACAAGTCGTTCCTCCTTATTCATAGCCATCGTGTGTTAGCAAGAGGACTGATTACATTACTACAGTGCAACCACTTTTATACTTCGTCGGAAACAATTATGAATCGATCAAAGCCGATTCTATATCTACCTTCATTTATTGGCGAGTCTTTGTCTATGACTAGAAATCCATAACGATCCTTCCACGCTTCCATGCAGACGTCTTTGAAAGCATCATATTTCATATCTATGTTAACGTGATCATTGTATGCATGTCGTAAATTTAGATCGTCTTGTTTGAACAATATCAACAAGTTAGCGTTGTCACGTACCAATTGTTTCGGTATCTGGCTATATGTCTGGCATAGATAGAATGTGTCCACACCGCTATGTCTCCCCATAGCAAAATACTTTCGAATATTGTTTTGTCTTTCACACGATACGTCATCGAATACGATAACAGAGTCGAGACCAGTGATTTCACTCGGCAGCGGGACTTCTTCGTTCTCGCTGTATGCATGATAACCTAAACCTTCATCAGCGAGTGATTTCATCACTGTTTCTAGCATTCTATATTTTGGTTGAAATAATGATTTTGAAAACACGTATACGTTGCGGAAACGTAGTCCGTTGGCATCAAACAGTAGGTTGAATAGCACATTTGATTTCCCGCAGGAACTTGGGCCTGTAACGATACAGCGAATACTGTTCGGTAATAGCGGGCCATGTTTACGCTTAGCACTACCTTCGTCACCAGCCAAAAAGTCCATATCCTTTATTGGTAATTTGTTTGCTTGCTGTACAATCTTCATCTTTGTGAATACCGAAAGCATACTGTTTTCAGCACGTGCTGTCACCTTTTTTATATTAGATCTTTCTTATGTATCCATGCATCGTGTTTACCATCGAAACCGAGCCAACGAACACGCACTCTGTCATCTTTGCGTTGTAACACCTTTTCCACTAGGTATACGTCGCCGACTTTGGACTTACTAATCTCGTGCTCGTAAAAACCACCTTTCAACACTTTGTTTAGATGATCTTTTAGCAGATAAGTGACTGGGATGGTAGTGGATTGTACTTTATCTACAGTGAATATTTCGTTAGTCCAATTTGGCGTATAACCTTTGGCGAACGTCATTTTGTGCTTACTTATACGAACACGGTCACCGACTTTAAATTTGGGTGGTTTCGTTGGACTGATTTTAGGTGCTGTGTTCTTCCTTATTCGTTCCAACACTATATGTTCGTTGGCGTCATTCACTTCACTAGGTTTCATACCAATGGTTCTGTGTGTTGTATTGTTGTACGATTTCAGTAATGTAGGTAGTAGATCCAACCAGCGGTAGTGTCCTTGTTCGCTGAAAGCTCGATACATGTGAGTCTTCAGTGTGCGATTAAAACGTTCCACTATGGAAGCTTTTTTCTCACTATAGGTTGAGTAATGTTTCACATTATACTTTTTTAGCAACGCTTGTACTGTGCTGTTGTAATACTCCTTCCCGTTGTCCGTCTGTAAATATTTCATTCGATTAGCAGTTAGTATAGGCTCTAGTGCGTGCTTTACTTCTTTTCCTGTCTTTGTTTTCAATGGTACAGCGTACGCGTACTTGCTAAACGCATTGATCACTGTCATCATGTACTTGTACCCTTTGTTCACTCGAGCGTATGGTATCATCTCCACAAGATCTGCCTGGTACAAGTCGTGTAGACCCTTCAATTCAACCGCGCGCCTAACGAAATTCCTTCTCGCTGCTCTGTGTAGCTCTAGAGCTATAGTCTTGCGTGCGTTGTTCATGGTTTAAGATACACTAACATAATACCAGCGTTAAAAATACTATATATATCTATAACAGTTTCTTTGTTTTTCAGTATTCACTCTCTCGTCTGAATATCATGTCCGACCTTCAACAGAATCCAGAACAACAACAACATCAGCAGGAACAGGGACATCCTCAACAAGGTAAAAATTTTTTTAAATACCAATTGTCTTTCTCTATAATTATGTAGCAAACCAAATTTGTTTGATATGAATTAACATATGATTCAACTATGTCCAACATGTATAAGATAGTCTCTTGACGTTGTTTAGAAATTGATATGGCGGAGAAAATTTTTTATGTTCTGAAATAGATTTGTCACCTTCTCCCCAATGTATTGTCTCTTGACATCGTTTAGAAATTGACATGACGGAGAAAATTTTTCATGTTCCACCATAGGTATGTCACCTTCTCTCCAATGAACTAATTCAATTCCGCAACAAAAGCATTTAACTCTATCGTCTATGAATGACATACTATGTCCACAAACATCATAATTTAGCGGATAGTAGTAAAACCCAGCAAACGCTAACTCGTCGGGACTGACAAACGTCACTTCCCAATACTTGAACGATTTTCTTCTTTCACTTTCAATGCTAAAATCAGGAGTAGCTGCCATCTTCACAGTTTGCAATAAACTAACGTATTACTAACGTGTACTATATATTTATTTACCACAAACATGAATTTGTGTGTGTGTTATTCATCATTCCTATTAGCTAATACATGTGTTTCTATTGTTTCAGTTATGACACGATTTTATATTGTGCGAAACACTAGTATTAGAGGATCCCTCACAACTTTTAATTACCTGCCTGTGTACACGGACACAGAAGAAGAAGATCAAGATATATTACCGATAATGACTGAGGTGCGACCTTTATTGCGCAAGGATATTCTGGCAGAACAAGCACGTTTACGCAGTATCAAATGGCATATTGCGTGCAGGATACGTTTCACTAAAACTGTGTTAGATGGTGACAGCGGCGAAGAAAAAGAGGTAACCAAAGACGCCGTCTTCCACGGACGTTGTCGTACGTTGCTCACGGACGACAACGACGAGTTGAACTGTCTACTCGATGAATCCTACGATAAAATCATGAATAGCATATCCAATTTTACCCGTGACGGGAGCGGATGGTCGGTGGATGCTGTACTGAAGCTGGAACTAGTTGTTGGACGGTACCGGCCTCTAGCAGCGTCCTCCTACCTTCCAACCCCGCGAAAACTTGCAGTCACCAAGGCAGTAGTCAACATCAAGAACTCCCAAGATGAAATGTGTTTTCTATGGTCCGTACTAGCTCACATACACCCTCAACAAAAGCATAAAGAATTTGTTTCAAACTACATCTTATTCAAAAACACAATAAATATGTCCGGTATCGAGTACCCTGTTTCTATAAACTCACTTTCTAAATTTGAAGCACAGAATCCCAACATTTCTATAAACGTTTTCGGCTATGATATAGACGACAATATCAGAAACGAATCAAAAAATGAGGTTTATCCGTTAAGAATTACCCCCAATAAGGACAGATTACATCATGTTAATCTTTTACTTCTGTCCGATACAAATAGCCGAAAACATTACTGTCTTTTCAGTAACATAAGTAGATTGTTATCATCCCTTACAAAACACGACGGCCAATCATTTTACTGTGACTACTGCCTGCATCGTTTCACCACAGAACATGGTCTGTCCGATCATCTCCCCTACTGTACACCTTATGGTGAACAGAAAACCAAAATGCCCACAGAGGAGGAGAAGTTTATGTCATTTAAAAATTACGCGCACTGTCTTAAAGTACCCTTTATCGTCTACGCCGACTTCGAGTCCCTCATCACTCCGCTTCAATCGTGTTCACCTGGTAACAACGTCCCGACGACAGTGCACGAGTTAGGTGAATTCTACTCAGTTGATAGCAACGGTGCCCGTCAGAAAATAACTTCTCCTCCTGTATCGTCCACATTATACGAAGCGATGCATATTCCGTCAGGTTTCTCCTATGCTATCGTCGATCATACACACAGACTCTGGAGAGAGGCTAAAGTTTATCGAGGTGAAAACGTCGTAGACACTTTCTTCTCGTGGTTGATGAAAGACGCCGAGGATATGATGAAGGTAGTGCGACATAACGTACAAATAATTATGTCCGATGATGACAATGTTGCATTCACTAACGCCACCGTTTGTCATTTGTGTGAGCGCCCTTTGACAGACGATGACAAGGTACGCAATCATTGTCATCTTACGGGGAAATTCTTGGGAGCAGCCCACAATAGCTGTAATCTAAGCTACAAGATGCCTCGTCATATCCCCGTCTTCTTTCACAACCTTCGTGGCTACGACTGTCACCATTTAATGCAGGGTTTAGGAAAATATAAGGACCAACACGTATCCTGCATTGCAACATCCAGTGAGCGTTACGTGTCGTTCTCCCTGGGTCCCTTGCGTTTCGTAGACTCCTTTCAATTTCTTAATCGCTCTCTGGACACATTCGTTACCAATCTGTCCACGTCCGGGAGCCAATTTCCTTTGCTCAGAGAGGAAATGCTTAGACGGGGTTTCGACGAACAGACCAATCTGCTCGTACGCAAGGGGGTATACCCTTACGAGTACGTTGACAGCATTGATCGGTTCAACGAAACAAGTCTACCCGCTCGTGAACACTTTGATAACCGGTTGTTGGAATCGTCTATTTCGGACGCAGATTACGAGCACGCACAAAACGTGTGGAGTGCATTCAATCTGCGTACGTTTGGAGATTACCACGATTTGTATTTGTTGACAGACGTAATGCTGCTGGCCGATGTCTTTGAAAGTTTCCGAGACATGGCCTTACGCGATTACTGTTTGGACCCGTGTCATTTTTACTCGCTTCCCGGACTCGCTTGGAACGCGATGCTAAAAATGACAGGGGTCGAATTAGAGCTGTTGATAGAGATAAATCAACATCTGTTCGTCGAGTCTGGGGTCCGCGGAGGCTGCGCGATGATATCCAACCGTCATGCAGTCGCTAACAACCCTTTGATTCCAGATCAGTATGATGTATCGAAACCGACCTCCTTCATTCTGTATACGGACTGTAACAATTTATACGGTGCAGCCATGTCGCAACCACTCCCTTACGCAGACTTCCGATGGCTCGATCGTAACGAAATCGAGTCCTTGGACGTACGTAATGTGAGTGATGATTCCGACATCGGGTACATCCTCGAAGTCGACCTACACTATCCTAATACCTTACACGACCTGCATTCCGACTACCCGCTTGCACCTGTGCGCCAGCGCGTAACACCCGATATCCTTTCTCCCTTTTCCAAACGTTTACATGAGAGTATATACAGATCATCGTATAACGAATCAGGGTCATCCGTAGAGAAGTTGTTAACAACTTTGGAGGACAAACAAAATTACGTTCTCCATTATCGAAATTTGAAATTGTATTTAAGTCTTGGCTTAGAGCTGAAAGCGACTCATAGGGTGTTGTGTTTTAAGCAAAGCGCTTGGTTGAAACCGTTTATCGATTTCAACATCCGCAAGAGGCAAGCAGCCGTCAACAGCTTTGAAAAAGACCTTTTCAAACTGATGAACAACGCCGTATACGGTAAGTCGCTGGAGAACGTACGGAAACATATAGACTTTGAACTAGTCTCGGATGAACGACGGCTTCAAAAACTAGTTTCCACACCTAGGCTAAAACGTATGATTCGTTATACGAACGATCTGGTGAGGCTCTCACTCCATAAAAAATCCATTGTTCTTTCCCGGCCCGTGTATGTCGGCTTCACGGTGCTTGACGTTAGCAAAACGATAATGTACGACTTTCATTATCGTTATGCTGTCGCCAAGTACGGTCGCAACGTTAAATTGTTAATGACAGATACAGACAGTCTGATGTATAGTATTCAAACATCAGACTTGTATGCAGACATGAAGAAGGACCTACACGTTTTTGACACATCGGATTACCCTACGTCTCATCCTTGTTATAGCCTTAAGAACAAACAGGTTGTCGGACTGTTCAAGGATGAAACGTGTGGTCGTCCTATTAGAGAATTCGTGGGTCTCCGTGCGAAATGTTATTCGTTCCTTGTGGCCCACGAAGATCCTACCAAAGAGTGTCAAAAACGTGTATGTAAAGGTGTGCCTCGAGTTGCGATTAAGAGGAGTCTACGACATGATATGTATCGCAAGTGTCTCACTGATCATTGTCAGTTTTCTACCAGTGCGCTTTGTTTACGTAGCGATCATCATACGCTGTACACGATGCGTGTAAATAAGCAAGCGTTGTCACCGTATGATGATAAGCGCTATATATTAGACAATGGTCATGATACGCTTGCATACGGTCATTATCGAATACACCGAATCAACATGGAGAACGACGACGACACCTCCCCACCTGCTAAAAAAATTTGTCTTCATGTATAGTAACCCCCCTCAACACTTGTTTCTTTCGTCAGTTAACGTCTCTCGGTGCTTCAGTCCAGACGTCTGTAAACGTAAGTTCACATATTAATATCGCAACGATATTTGTGTGTATAACATAATATATATATATATATATATATTTAGAGTTTGTAATGTGTGGTTTCTTTGTCTTACAGTATTATGGATAACACTGCGGTTATAATTGACTTCCAGTGCTTTTTCGACGACAACGGAAAATATATTGTGAAGGAACTGTCAATCATGGACGTTCTGAGATTTGCTGGTAGACATTGGATTTTGACACCGCCTGCTACATCCGTTACGAATCCAAAATACGTTAGGACAAACCACTGGTTAACGTCAAATTATCATAGACTTAGATGGAGCGAAGGAGAGACACCGTACGACAATCTTGTTTCATTGTTAACATCACATACACGTATATATAAATATGTGTTTGTGAAGGGTTTTGAGAAAAAACGTTTTTTGCAATCAAAGATAATACACAATAATATCATCAATCTCGATGACTTTGGTTGTCCTAAAAACATACCGTATCTATTTCATGGAACAGAATGTCTTAGACATTTCAATTCTTCTGACCGATGTGCCAACTATAAGGTGCATGCTATTCGGGAATGGATGATTCATGATTTTTGCTTTAAACAAACATTTTTAATGTAACAAATTTAGAAAGTAGGTCACAGCGAATGATGACATTTATATCTCTCTCTCATTCTGTTGTGGACATGTACATACATGCATAGCTGTAAGCGGTGACTATTTCCTTATGAAAATGGACTTTCCTAATGACATTGTTATATTTTTGGTGTCTCTAATTTCGTCTGTGGGACATGTTCATACATGCAAATGAAAGTGGGACACCGACGTTACCACCACCACCACTATCACATTGTACTGTCCTTTTGTGTCGAATATTCTGTCATTGTTTGGTTCTCTCTCGCTTGATACAGACGTGTTCACTAGTGTCTTTCCGTTTCTTGTAAAGTTTAATGCTGTAAGTGCTATCGAGTACAAACGATGTTCAGAATTGACAGTGAATAAAAAATATCCCATCATGGTCTTAACAAATGTGGACACAAAATATGGGAACTCTGTGCTTGCTACGTTGGAGGATGGCGACCGCCAGTATCGTGTCTATCTTCCCAAGAGGTATGCAGGTGTCTTCACGAATGAGGAGCTCAGACATATCAAACCTAAAGAACTACATTTAGTGTATCGAGGGACGAGAAATCAAACAACACAAGTAGAGATTGAGTCCTAACGTCGTAAGTAGCAATCGTGTTAACAAACAATTTATTGATGTGTGTGTGTGTGTGTGTGTGTGTGTGTGTGTGTGTGTGTGTGTGTAGTTTCAACTCTCTGTACTTAACACTTTAATAATTGAATTTGTATGTACATGATAAATGTATCATTGATTCTACAAGTTTCGTTGAATAATAGTTGGTTCGATTAGAAATTATTTGAAAGTACATTAACTTATGCGATAAATGTATCAATGATTCTAAGCAGTATTTACAAATTTCCAGTGAATAATATTTGGTTTGATTAGAAATTATTTGAAAGTACATTAACTTATGAAAAATGACATATACTTGAAAAAGTTTACTTACTTAACGCATTTGATTCTTTCCACTAACTGTGCGTGTGCATGTGATAATTGAATATTATCGTATCAGTGATTCTAATATCGACTGTATTGTTATGTTACAGATAAACTTCCTTGTGAACTGTATCTACAGCCGTGAAATTATTATTTAAAAATCTTACAATGTCAAAAATTATTATTAATATTGTATTTATTTTATATAACAATGTTTGTTTGTGATATATATATATTTAATCAATGTAAAATGTATTTTTGAATAATTGTATAAAATGTATTTTTTGAATAATTGTATTATAACGGTTTGTAAACTATATTTTAAGTTTGTGTACAGTGCTGTAAATATATATTTAATCATTTAAAACAATATTATTATTAATATTTTATATATAACAATGTTTGTTTGTGATATATATATATATTTAATCAATGTAAAATGTATTTTTTGAATAATTGTATTATAGCGGTTTGTAAACTATATTTTAAGTTTGTGTACAGTGTTGTAAATATATATTTAATTATTTAAAACAAATTATGGTTTATTTTAATTTATTTCGTTATAAACCTCCGAATATGCATGCAATTATTTGTATAGTAATCAGAAATGTGTGTGAGAGAGAGAGAGAGAGAGAGAGAGACATTTTAATAATTTGCAGGTTGTATCTTACAATCACGAAAATTATTATTTAAACTGATAATTGTTTTATTAAAATCTTACAATGACGAAATATTATTATTTCATTGTTTACGATATATATATTTAATTAATGCAAAAATGAATTTCTAAAATTACAATGGTCTGTAAACCATATTTAAGTTTGTGTGTGTGTGTGCATACATAGTTAATCTTTCTATCACTATTACCACACTGAATATATAACTTTCTAATGACGAAATATTATTATTATTTCATTGTTTACGATATATATATTTAATGCAAAAATGAATTTTTAAAATTACAATCGTCTGTAAACTATATTTAAGTTCGTGTACACATACAAATCGCTTTGAATAAGGGAATTCTTGTCAACGTTTGCAGCGGGAGAGAGACATACACAATGTGTGTATGTGTACACAAAACTTTTGAAAATACCTTATTTCAAGGAGATTTTTTTTTTATGCGTAACACTTTACCACACACACAGACTTGGCAGTATATTAATTTCTAAATCGTGGTCAATGACTGTCATGTGTCAAAAAAAAATTAGAAGTAGGACGCAACGAGGTAGGTGATAAATATATATTTCCTGGTGATTACATTTTAGTATCGCTACTTACAATAATCCATAAGTAGCACGACGCTTATGTAAAACTGATGACATAAAGAGAGAGTTTATATCGTGATCGACAACTGTGTCTAGAGACAAAGAGAGAGGAGGGGAGAGAGAGTTGATATCGAAGTCGTCAACAATTTACTATACACTATAATATAGTTTGAATTTCCCACCGAAGAAAAATGTTGGCAGATCTGTTCTATACACACAATAATGCAGGATTGGTAACCCTGATCATATATTTTAATATACACTATAATACACACACATATCAAGTTTGAACCCATACATAGGTTGGTAAACCTGATCATATAGATTTAATATACATTATAACACACAACAAATTTGAACTCATGCAAGGTTGGTAACCCTGATCATATATTTAATATATACACTATAATGCATCAAGTCGGAACCCCCCACCCACCCACCACCTTTGGGATGCTGCGGGTCCAGCTGATAGAAAGTGAAAGTGATCTAAGCTCGCGAAAGGCGGCATATAAAAAAATAACGCGGATGCTGTGGTCCAGATACGCGAAAAAGTCGCGGATCTTGACACAGATCAGCGAAAAAGTCGCGGATGCTGTGGTCCAGTAGAAAGTGAAAGTGATCTAGGCTCGCGAAAGGCGGCATATAAAAAATTATATTCGCGGAAATTCGCGGTCCTTTGGGATGCTGTGGTCCAGCGGTGGTGGGGAGAGCGTGGGAAAAAATCTTGGACCGTGGGAAAGGCGGCATCCTTTGTTGGTCAGAACTGTCATTTTCCCTCTACTTTTCATGTTTATTGTTTTAACAAGCATTATAAATAATAAAACAATTGTTCACAATCTCCGATCAAGATATCACTTATTATTAAGTTCATCTCTTAAGCTATAGGGTGTTACACACATTTAAAACACTCTTACCTCTAGATATGTTAATAACCTTAATCTAGACATTTATTCAAATTGATTTAATAAAAAAATAATTTTTAAATTAATTAAGTTTATTTTTTAATTGAATTTTTTAACTCAGATCTGACCTCAGCTTGCTCAGTCTATACCAATGTTTCTTTTTTCTTTTTAAAATAATTTAAAATTATATTGTTTACTCTTAGACTGGCATTTGTTTCATCTTCAAAATTTAAATTATTCTTTTCTACAAAATGCAAATATCAAATCATTTCAATTATTTTACTTTGATAAAAAAATATACTATCTCAAAATTAAATTCTTTTTTTTTGCTCTATATTTATCTATATGCGATCTTTTTGTTTTAATTCATTGTCTCTGTATATAGTCTTTATGAGCTCTTAAAAAAAATTATTTATAAATGCATTATGCATGTCATCTCGAGTTTTGATGACCTTACGACTTATTGACGGGGTCCAGCGTTGTCCAGAGTTGGGTTTCCGTTACTCCTGGCTTGGCGTGGTCCTGGATATGTCCAGAGTCCAGCGTCGTTCTCCAGCAGTGTGTGGTCCGTCCCAGAGAATTACTATCTGCTGCGAGGTGGATCTCGTTCGGCTGTTAGGCGTCTAAAAAGCATCTCCTAACGTCTAGCATCTCGCGTCGCTCTTTGTAGCTTCTCTGTTGATACTCTTGCTGACTTAAACGGTCCCGGTACTCTACGTTTCCCGAAATAGTGTAAACATAATTACTGAACGTCTTTATTCGTTCGTAGATGAGACTTATAATAAAATGAAACTGTTCTGCCGACGGATAGGATGTCCGACTGCAACTGTGTCTTGAAATGAAGAAAAGGGTTTCCAGTCGAACCCTTAATTTATACCCTCTCGAGATTCCGCACCTGTTGGTTCCGAAATTATCCTGTCGAGACCTGCAGATCACATGATAGCCCCCACTCCCGAACCTTTTCATATATTTGCAATTTTTTGCAAATGGCAATGTTTTGTACGGAATTGAGATAGCACAAATCATAGCTAATTTGATTAAGCACTCACTGTATTAATTTGAGCGTCTTAGTGTAATTTGCTTATTTTTGGCACATTTATTTCGCACTGGCTTCGCGTAGTGTGTCCTATTAACGTCATTTTCTTACTTTGGATACCTATAAAATTTACACACACTTTGGTGCCTTTTGTTTGTTTATACACTAATTAGTTTTCACACAGTGAATTAAAATAATTATTTTAGTAATTAATTGGGGAGGGTAGCTGATATTCCTATCTGTACATGCATCGCTAACACACACAAGATACACGCGTAACACACATACAATCGAGCAGGTGTTCTTTGCCTGTTGGAACAGGTTAATTTCTCCCCTAGGATAACAATGAAACATTTTTACCATCCCAGACCTGTCCATTTACCCCAAACTTATAATAATTTTACAAATTTTATATTTATTTAAATCAATGCTCAATACAGCATATGGCTGTATCGTTGCAATATATATATATATATTTGTTGATCTATATACAAATATATATATATATCTATAACTGCTATGAAATATACAAGAATTCAATCGTTTGAACACTGTAGCAAAATATGTTATGATAATGGAATGAGGAAACACTAATAAAAAGTTGACGGTTTAAATGAGTGTTTTATTGCAAAAGTCCTGTCACTCTGGGCTCCAGCACATTTTCGCTCCATCTAGGCCAAGCGTCTAGTTTTTAAATTTCTCGTAACGGCCATAACTGGGGCCGTTACAGTTCTTCCTCTTCATCCTCGGTTCTTCGTCATCTTCTTCCGATGTTCGTGAACAATATCGTCTTACGTTGACTTCACGATGTCATTATCATTACACTCGCCACTGATTTTTTAGAGCACCCAGCGACTTTGAAATGTCACTTATTACTATGTCATTTTCTGCTTCCTCTAAAATTCTAGAGGCAGGTTCTAAAGTTTTAAGAGACCGCAGGCACAACGCAGACGTAAAGATAAATGGAGCGCAACAATAACTAGCAACAAAGTTTTCTTGGAAATCGAAACAAAGGCTGATTTTGACAATGCTACGCGCTGATTATTCTGTTCCAATGCTAAAAACAAATACTTATAGCAATTCAACAAACATTAATGCAATTTCACAGTGTCTGCTGACATGACCTTTGCGTCTTTATTCACGAGCAGTGTACGGCCGCCCCTTTACTTTGGCGACGCCAGTTCTCATAAATAAGAGCGGTGATACAGAGATTAGCAGTAATATCGGACCATCCGGATACGCGAGGATTTCGATAACAGGAGTTCGAGTGAGGCAGTGGCGGTTCTGACCAAAATATCTGGTGGTGGACAAGAAAAAATAAGCCTCAAGCCTGAACAACGTTAGGTTTCTATTAAAATATTATTAGATGTAATTAATTGTAAATATATAATTCAAATAAATAAATGTTTGTTTTTCAAATAAACGTTTCACTTTAACTGACTTTACGTAACACTACACGCACACGACACATTCAAATAAACTTTTAACTGACCAATGAGAAACGAAACAATACTGTAATGTTGTCATCATGTAGGTAACGCCTGTCTCACTGGCTCTTATGCTTAGCCCTCAACTCTTCAGACTAGTCACGTGACTCCCTAATACTTTGCACGGAAACTGGTACCTCACACGGTAAAACTACTACATTCGGGTGGCTGTCTAAAAAGCAACTCAGTATGGACATTTTAATAACATTAAATTTAGGAATATACATTGAAGATATTTGCGATCATATAAGCAAAATGCTTCATATATTTTTTATATCTCAGAATTTCTGAGGGTAGTGCTAACTAGCTACCTCGGGGTAAGGGAGTTTCCACTGTACAGAAGGAGAAATATGCCATACCTGCCACACGGTGTACTCTGTTAATATGAAATTGCACGCACTGTAGACAAACCTTTATATTACACACACGATTAACGGTCAGTGGTCGATCGGAAAATTGTGACACCGCTGGAGAGCAACTGCAACTGCAACTTACTACGTCCATGTAGCCGCTGTTGCCGGCGGAAATAAGATAAAATAATATTAATTATATCACAAAACAAATACTTTAGTTATTGAATAATTTGAAATCCGAACAATATTAGTAGGGAAACTTGAAGAAAAGCGTAGCATTGCTTTCGAACTGCTAGGCAATTGCACCGTCTTGTGTTGCCGGCTCAGACATCGGCAATGGGGTTGTCGGTACTGGATAGGGCCGTCTTCATCCGCTTACTTGTTTGTACCCTTCACTTCAAGAAAGGTTATTTTTATGGCCACTAAAAAGGTACATCTATTGTTAAGAGGGTTTCACAGTAGAGTTACTGACGCGGCCTCGTCTGGTGGATTAAGTGGCATTTTAGTCTGTTGCATGTAACTTTAGTTACTTCAAAAATATTTATTTTATTATTATGTAATGATAACGCCGCAACCATTATGTAACATATTAATGATAATATTACCGTTACATGATGATGATGATGATGATGATGATGATGATAAATGATGAATGATGATGACGACGACGACGACGATGATGATAAATGATGAATGATGATGATCACTCATTTATAGGCCTAATTTAGCACTAAAATAATTTAATTTCTCGAGCCTCCGCCATCATGGCACATGCGATCGCCACTAGAAATCCAACCCGCCCTTATGAGGGCGCGGACAATCACCTCCGCATACTGTATTGGAATGCGGGTGGAATGAGCAATGCAAAACACTCTGAGTTAAAAACTAACATTTCAAAATTTGACGCTGACATCATTGTTATTGTCGAAGCTGGCGCTTCTACTGAAGCCACACATTTTTATGAAATACCCGACTTTTCGCTCTATGTTTTAAAGAGATCAAGACAAGTTGCCTCTGGCATCATCGCATTTGTACACAACTCTATTGCAAGTAAAGAAACTATCGTCCATGAAATGGACGACAACGACAAACTAGAAGCCATATGTATCGACGCCTGGAAAAATGGAGTCCACTTCAAAGTTATTGGCCTCTACAACCCGCCCAGCAACGTGCCAAACCTGGAACCAATAGCCAACCTATGCCAGTACCGCAACACCATCATTTTGGGAGACTTCAACGCTCACTCAACCCGATGGGACTACTCATCTACTAGTGCAACTGGAAAGGCAGTAGAAGACCTTATAGACCACTCTGCTATTATTAGAATTCAATCCGCACCTACATTCCTATCTTACGCTGGCCACACAAGCACTCCAGACCTTGCACTAGTTCATGCAAACCTTACCTCCAGATCGGAACTGTCCCTGGAAGACCCCATGGATGGTTGTGGACATCGTCTAATGTACCTGCGGGTTCAAATGAAATGTCAACATCCCCGTTTCCATAAAGTAACCCGGTGGAATTTTAAGAAAGCCTGCTGGGACAAGTTCTCTGAACTATCTGATTTGTATGTCACTGAAGACATGGTGCAAGATAACCCTGACGCCTCAGTCAAACTTATCGTGGAAGGCATACTACGTGCAGCTAACGAGAGCATTCCAAAAGGACAAGTTAAGAAATACTCACCTTTCTGGAGTAAATCGCTGGACGCCCTTAAGAAAGAGCGGAATACTGCTAGACGCCGAGCAGAAAAGTCCCATAGCTTGGAACATTGCATCATGTTAAGGAAAGCTCAGGCCAAACTGAAATGTGCTGTTATGCAATCAAAAAGATCTGTCTATAGATCCTTCGTATCCAAACTGGACTTCCGGAAAGATGGGATTAAAGCTCACAAGTTTATATCCAGCTTGAACAATGAAAAATCTTCTCATCACTGGCAACCCATTAAAGTGAATGACAAACTACTCACCAGCTCCAGAGATATTGCTAAGGCATTAAGTAAAAATTACGCTACAATAAGCAGACTCCGTGTAAACGCGAATGAGCGGAAATCTATCTCCGACATTAAAGTTTCCTCTTGTCAAACCGAACAAGACTTCCTCATCTTCAACAAGGACTTTTCCCCAGATGAGCTCTCTCTTGCCATCAACTCGCTAAAAAAAGGAAAATCTGCCGGACCAGACGAGGTCTTCCCGCCTTTCATTAAGAATCTTGGCAAGAAAGCACTAAAGACTCTCTTAAAACTAATCAACCTAACGTGGAATACACGTGTGCCCCAGCAATGGAGAAAAGCCGAAGTATTATCAATACTGAAAAACGGCAAGCCTGCGAACAACCTAAATAACTACCGCCCTATTTCACTAACTAGTGTCTGCTCTAAAGTTACTGAAAAAATGGTCGAACTCAGACTCCGGGAATTTCTAGAGTCTAAAGGAGCCATTAGCGACTGCCAAGCAGGATTCCGTAAGCACAGAGCAACCATGGACCAAGTTGTAAAGTTTACTCAGTCGGTAAAGGACGGTTTCCACAGAAAACAATCCACTGTGGCCGTCTTAGTGGACTTTAAAGCTGCATATGACAAGATCTGGCGCGGTATGCTTGTTCACAAACTTAAGAAACTAGGAGTAAACGGGAACATGCTGAAGTGGATACAAAGCTTCCTCTCGCAACGCTACATACGATGCAGATTCTTTAACGCAACTTCCCCTTACAAACTACTACGTCAAGGTTTGCCGCAAGGGGCGGTACTAAGCTGTCTCCTTTTCAACGTAATGATAGACGACCTTAAGAATGCATTCCAAAAAATACCAGGAATCTCATTCCTCTTCTTTGCTGACGATGTCCTGTTGTGGGCTACTGGAAGCAACGTAAACGCTCTCGTAGAAGCTCTAAACAAAGCTCTTTTAAACCTCGAAGTATGGTCAAGCCTCAACAAAATGGAAGTTAGTACCGATAAGACAGTGTCTCAACTCTTCACCATGTCCACTAGGGCCCCGGTAATCAATTTAAAATTCATGGGATCACCTCTAAGACAAGTATCGCTGTCCAAGTATCTGGGAATCAACCTCGACAAGAGACTATCTTTCAGCACCCATGTCACAAGTACGGCCGAGAAGGGTCAGAAACGTATCAATCTTCTCAAGAGACTAACTGCTACCAAATGGGGAACCACTCAAGATGTTCTATCTACAGCCTACAAAACATACGTCCGTCCAGTACTTGAATATGGCTCGGAAGTCACCTCACTTGCTAGTAACACCAACCTAAATAAATACGACGTTGTCCAGAATAATGCTCTAAGAATTATAACCGGAGGAGCAAAATCAACCCCAATAGCGGCCATGCAACTTCAAACTGGCATCGAACCTTTAGATAGCCGGAGGGATAAATGCACGCTTAAGTTTTGGGAAAGGGCTAAGAGAGTGGATGGGAATCACTGGAATGGATACAAAAGTGCAACCCAACGACTCAAAACCCAAACTTCGCCTCTAACTCACGCTGAAGCTCTTATAAGCAAGTACCAACTATCACTGGACCGTCGGGCTCCCATACAGTACTACAATGCAGTGGCAAACGCTTTACCTGCAAAGCGGCTTGACCTAATCAGCCTAACAACCAACAAGGCCGAAGCCAACCCTATCGAGCTCAAGTCGTACGCCATAGAAACCATCAACCTTAGGTACCCTTCGAATGATTGGCTCCACATATACACTGACGGCTCATTCCTGCCTGAAACGAGGGGAGCAGGCGCGGGATGGTTTTGTAGCCTCTTTGAGAATTCAACAGCTGTGGGAAGAAACGCTAGTAACTTCGATGGTGAAGTGTGCGCAGTCTACGAAGCTTCCAGCCAGCTACTAGCCAAGACCTTAGCACCAGGAAAAGTGGTATTTTTAATCGACTCCCAGTCCACAATTCTTGCGCTCACCAGCAACGCTCCCACCGACTGCCTGAGAACAATTCAATGCCGCGCGAAACTTGCAGAGCTGATGTCAACCGGATGGATCGTTACCCTACAGTGGGTGCCAAGCCATGTAGGTATTCCTGGCAACGAAAGAGCCGACATCAAAGCCAAAGAAGGAGCAGAATCGGAGCAGCCGGACGTGCCGCTTACTCTCAGTAGAGCCAATAACCTCATCACCTCAGTTATAAACACCTCCACACAAAGAACTCTAAAAACCCTGGGTACTGGTAAAAAGTGGGAAAGTCTTGCCACTGTAGGACCAATACCGAGACACCTGGACAGAGCTGAGGCCGTCGCCCGTTTCCGCCTTACTACCGGACATGACTACTTGCAAGCTCATCTACACCGCATCGGCCTAGCTGAGAACGAAACCTGTCCGCTTTGCAACTCCGGAAGAATGGACGGAGAACACTTACGGGACTGCCAAGCACTCACGTACCCGACTGACGACATAACCAATCGCTACTGGGAGGCTCGACGTCGAATGGTTGAAGAACCACGTACGGGCGTTGGCTAAAGTAAAGTAAAGTAAGTAGCACTAAAATAATTATTTCCTTTTTTGATAAGAGAAATTTAATTTTGTTCATATGGCATTGTTTCCACAGACTGTGACATCCTTCAAAGGAACTCACCGGCATCCTTCCTACCTTTCGCCTCATGTCGTTTTCCATTTTTGACCAGTGGCTCTTGATATGTGGCTCTGGGTATGTAATGTTCATGTTACTGCAGCAATCAGAGTTCACCGAAGTGTTAACTCGCAAATGAGTATAACCTTCACTTTGTAGAGAACTGTAGCCCCTCCACATGTTCGAAATTATAGTAGATCGTAAATAACTGAATATTCACAAAAACTAAAATAGTGAATGTATTAATAGTTATTTTTTTTCCAAAATGCATGCATGTTTATGACTGTCTAGATTCACAGTATTCTAAATACTCAGATTATCCATTATATGCTGCTGGTTACTCAGTATTATCCTGACGCAGTGACGTAACTACGGGGCGAATCAGGGGGCCAGTACCTCCCGCAAAGCTATTACCAATGTCAGCCAAGGTCAATAATCACGTAACGTAGACCTATTTCTGAGTTAGCTGCGTGTGTTAAATGAGGATTATACATAACTGTAGACATGTATGGGGCTATGGCCGTCCGCCTACCTACTTGTACATTTTACTGGAGAGAACGTTACTTTCACGACCATTGAGAAAGTATGACTATTATCCTGGGTGTCTATGTTTACCTAAATTGAAAACGGAGCAAGTTCGTGGAGTAAGAGTCATTTTCACCCCTTCTCCTCCACTCTTACAATCAAAATTACTAATTTTTGCTCATAAGAGCAACAGATGCGATACTATAAGAATTGCGAGCATCTTATTTGTATTTAAAGTTCATAATCACATTCAAAATTTCAAGAGTTTATATTGTTAAGGTATGGGTAAAAATAATGAATAATTTATGAATTTATGTACAGGAGCAAACACGCTTTATTGAAGGAACAGTTTAGTAGCAAGTATACATAAAACGGACACACGAAATACACATATAGAAAAACAGCTTCCAGATCTTTCCTTTTATTTAAAACTTCGAGAACATTACTTTTCTAGACTCTCACAGTAAACGCGCACGTGTGCGGGTTGAGGCCCCGCCCAGGCAGCTCGGCCCCCCACCGCACAATACAAACTTTTACTTCTACAATGACAGGTATACTTACTTAAAAATGAATGTAGAGTTTTCCAGTATATTCTCAACACCCTCCCTAAAACTCTACATTCTCACAATCACATTAATTTAAAAATTCATTTTTACTCTTAAGTCCAAGTTTAGATCTTAAATAAACAAATTTTGGTTTTGACAAAGCTTTCGTAAGTATATCAGCGACTTGTTCATCACGTTTAACATAATGTACATCAATTTCTCCATTTTGAAAACAATCACGTACATAATTATATTTCACATCAATATGTTTTGTCCTTTGATGGAATTCAGGATTACTTATAAGTTTTAATGCACTCATATTATCTATATATAAATCATATTTATCAGTCTTACAATCGCATTCATTAAATAGCTTCTTTAACCACATTATTTCAGTTGTTGCTAATGCTGCACTTAAAAATTCTGACTCGGTTGTTGATAATGATACAGATTGTTGCTTCTTACTTCGCCAAATAATTGCAGCATTTGCATACATACAAGCTACGCCAGAAGTTGATTTACGTGTAACTGTATCGCTAGCATAATCAGCATCACTATAAGCTTTAAAGTTGCCATCCTTACAATATAGTAATCCAAAATCAATCGTACCTTTTAGATAACGTAAAATTCGTTTAACAATTGACCAATGAGATACACTTGGTTTGTCTAAAACTCTAGATACAACATTTACAGCAAAACTTATGTCCGGACGACTTACAATTTGCAAAAACATCAAATTGCCGACAGCTTCATGATAAGGTACATTACTTACAATAGGTTTTGATAAATATTCATCATGATTACAATCAATTGGCGTGGATACAATATTAGCTTCTGACATATTAAACTTTTCTAAGATTTTGTTAATATAAGTACTTTGATGAATGAAAACAGACCCATCATCCAATCTACAAATTTCCATTCCAAGATAGTTAGTAACTTCTTTAGTACTAGTAATTTTATATTTTTTACTCAAATCATTCAACAATTTATGAATCAAACTTTCATTTGAAGCTGCAATAAGTCCATCATCAACATAAATTGCTAACAAGATCTTATTATTATTTTTGTTATATATGTATAAACATGGGTCACCCGTACTTTGACAAAAATCTAAATTTACAAGAAAATTAGTGAAGTGCTCAGTCCAGCATCTTGGTGCTTGTTTTAAGCCGTATAAACTTTTCATTAATTTACATACGCGTGAGCTTCCATCATCAAAACCTTCAGGTTGTTTCATATATATATCTTCCTTTAAGTCACCGTATAAAAAAGCCGTTTTTATATCAAATTTACCGATATGTAAATTTTCACGAGCAGAAATACTAAGTATCAATCTTATTGTATCAAAGCGAACAACCGGACTAAAAGTTTCTTTATAATCTATATCTTTCTGTTGTGAATAACCTTTAATAACCAATCGCGCTTTATAAGGTTCTGTACCATCTGGATTGAGCTCTTCACAAAAATCCAACGATTGTTAATCACCTTTTTATCTTTTGGCTTTTCCACTAATACACATGTCTTATTTTCATACAAAGAGTTCATTTCGTCCTGCATTGCAGCTTGCCAACTATCTTTTTTTTACTTGTAATTGCTTCGTTATAATTAGATGGTAACTTTTCAGCAATAAACGTGATCGGACATCCATAATATTCTGTAGGTTTTAATTTTGTACTATCGCGCAATTGTCGTCCAGTTTGATTGTTATCGCTATTTGAAGATTGTAAAGCTTCTCTTTCTTCAAATTCATTTGATTCATTTTTAAGTAAAAGTTCATTATTTTTAGGAGTTATAATTTTATTTTCTTCAGTTTCTTTATTATTATTGTTCAAAGAATTCAAAATAATTGAATCAGCTAATACTCTTTCAGGTTTAAAAAGTACATCTCTACTTATAATGACATCTCGCACTTCTGGAACATATACACGATAACCTTTACAATCCTCATGATATCCGACCAGACAACCCCTCATCGATTTTTTATCAAGTTTCTTACGCTTTTCTTTTGATATATGTACATAACACATGGTTCCAAATATTTTAAATCTATCAACAGTAGCTATTTTTCCATTCCATAACTCATAAGGAGTTTTATTATTTTGTTTTGTTGGGCCTGTTCTATTAATTACATGTACAGCAGCATTCATTGCTTCTGCCCATAAGAATAGAGGTAAGTTTGAATTTGAATATAACATTGATCGAGCAGCCTCTACAATGATTCGGTTATCGCGCTCTGCAATTGAATTTTGTTCGGGCGTATATGGAACATTAATCGAATATTTTATACCTTTACTATTTAAAAAAGAGATCACAGCTTTATTATTGTATTCTTTACCACCATCAAAATGAATTTCTTTAATATTTGTTGTTATATGTATATGACGTCTTCCGAGTCAGTAGTGATATATTTATAATTAGTTAATCAACGGACACGTCATGGACAACAAAATCCAGGAATAATCAGGTCACAACTGGCTATTAGCGTAATGTTTGGTTGGCAGAAGACGAAGAAGAAGAAGATCAATGAAAGCCTTAGATTTTAAATACTAATCACAACAGTTCGATAAAAGAAATTAAATGTGACTATGCCATATTAAATAATTATTTTTTTCAATAAACGACTAATTTTTAATTCAATTGCCTACCGCAAATTTGAGCGTTCCGGATAATTTAATGTCCGGACTCATGTACTTAAAACGTCATATGAGATTCGCTTCGATCGCGTAATAAATGATTTGTGATTACCGAAAACACGAAGTGAATACCGTAAACAAGCGTTTCGTGAAGTGAATTTTTGTTGTGCGTTATAAAAATGTGTGACATCAATGATGAGCAACGTTGTGCAATCAAGTTTTGTGTTAAACTCGGGCACAATGCTACTGAAACTTTTAAAAAATTGATAAAGGCATATGGAGATGAAGTTTTGTCAAGAGCACAGGTTTTCAGAAGGTTTAAAGCATTTTCAGATGGCCGGGAATCAATTAAGGATGATCCACGCTCTGAAAGACCATTCAACGTCAAGAACCGACAACATTGATCGAATCAAGGACTTGGTGAGGTCTGACCGTCGACTAACCATTAGAATCATCGCAGAACAATTAAATTTTAACCAGTCTACAGTTTATTAAATTTTGAAAAAACAAAATTTAGCGTGAACACCTGGATGTTGTATCATGACAATTCACCTTGTCACACAGCATTCTCAGTAAATGAGTTTTTGGCAAAGAAAAATATCCCTGTTGTTCCTCAGCCCCCTTATTCACCTGACTTGAGTCCCTGTGACTACTTTCTCTTCCCAGGATTGAATAAATATCTTAAAGGACACCATTTTGGGACAATAAGGAACATTAAAAAAATGTAACTGACCAGTCGAAGGAGATTCCAGTTGCTAAGTTCCAACACTGCTCTGAAGAGTGGAAAACCCGTCTAAAGCGCTGTGTGGCTTCCCAAGGGAACTATTTTGAAGGTGATAGAGTCTATATATAGTTTGACTGTAAATAAAAGGTTTTACTGAATTAGTCTCATTACTTAATTTACAGACTTCGTATATACGTGACATTAAACATAATATATGCGTATAATATAAAATAACAACACAATTTACATTTATATAATGTATTGAATTCATGGGTGTAATCGTAATAAGAAGATGATACGTTATTTAAGTTTAAAATTGTTCCATTATTTATTTATTAAACAAAATCTTTCATTTCGCATATTAAATATTGACTCATTATTATATCGTTTGTACGAATCTTTCGTACACAACTTATTGCTAACAAATTACATATACAAGTTATACATAAATCTTATTATCTAATTTTAATTAATTAAATATTTATTTTGCTCTCGGCTTACTCACTGTGTGGTCATCTTTTTGCAATAATTGCTGATTAATTTGCTTCAATAATGAGTTTACTTGTATTCAGATTTCTTTTATATTAATTTGTTTTAACTTTCTACTGCATATGCATTCTCCTTTATCAACAAGACTTTATTAATTACGTTAATTCAAAAATTAAATATTTCTCTTATCATTTACGTTACTCTTAATTACTAACTGTAATACAAGAAATATTATTCTAACTTTTATTCTGCTTTTACATTTATGTACAATTTATTTATTTTAATACTGGTTGAATGTCTTTCCTTCCAACTTTAATTAGTGTCTTTCAAATGTCTATAATTACAATGATCACCTCGTTTGACGTGGTTAATCACCCGTACGTCCTCCTTTGGTCCTCTGGTCGTGTCCTTCTGGTCCTCTGGTCGTGTTCTCCGTGTCCTTCTGGTCCTCTGGTCGTGTTCCACTGCATGTACTGTTTAATAGTCGTCTCGCCTCACATCATATGCTGCCGGTGTGCCCATAGACTTCATCATATGTACTCTGCTGCTCTGGTTGGACATCTAGTTTGTCCTGTGACTCTTACTATAGATGTGAATTAGCGTCGTCGACTGACATAGCCTCCTGTGGCAACGGTTGAATCGAGAAGAAGAAACTTTATTAGCTCGACCTGGTATTTATAGTCAGGTCGTGCAAAAACTCATGTCTGAACAATATTTAACCTGTCAGATTCTGTCGAAGCGTCACTTCTCCCACTCTTGTTCAATTCACAATTTTCGCCTATCTTCGCGAATTACGAAGTTTGTTTCACATCACTCGATGCTCAATCGATCACTAATTTTTATATGTTTACTATACGTAAATTACACTTCTTTATGTTAATCACAAAAAAGAGCTATTCATTTTTTACGTATAGTAATTGCATCTTTCGTCACATCGGTACAGTCTTTTAACACTTTATTCACCTTTAATTTCTATAGACTTTGGTGTCTTTTTTTTACCCTGTCGTACATATTTTTCTTATAATTAAAATAAAACATACAACTATTCTACTTGAAAACGGTTGGTTACATTTCAGGAACGGACAGGCTTCACACACACAAACAAATTACGTGTGTACACAACGCTAGCGACAGGTGTGCCGAAAATGCATGTCCATGCATGAATTCTGCGCTCCCTATTTTTTACTACGATCCAGCTTATGCAATCTGAATCATGTTTATTAATTCATATTTATTTATTTTTATTATTTATTTCATTTATTTTGACAATGTACGGTACCGTTAATGGTTGTACTGTTGCAATATTTTATACACGTAAGATATTCATTTCCGTTTAAAAGGCAACTCTAACCTGTATCTGGGAAATACATTTTCAGGCAATTCCATTCCTTCCTGTAGTGTTGATGCTCCGGCAAATCAAACTTGCCTACTCAGTCTAAGATACTCCGTACTTGACCAACCTCCTTGGTACGTAACAAATGAAGCCTACAGGCGTTGTATTCGGACTGCTGACAAATAAAAGAAGAAAGACGAATGATAGGCGAACCTCATCGGCCGTTCATAGCCGCAGCTGACCGGAGACGCATGAAGACCGTACAGAAGTCGTGTGTATCTACAGGTTGTTAATGAAAAAACGCAGTGCAGATAAAATAATATTTTTTATTCAAGTATTACAAAGAATATTATTAAGTAATTAATAATTAATATGAGACCTTACGACTAATTAATATTTTACAAAACCGGCTTGTTGAGCCTCGTCACTAGAAGTGATCATGATACATAATTAAAGTTACATAAGTAAAATGTCTTTGAGCATTTTATTGCAATACGGTATTGCGTTCACAGGTCGTGTTATTCTGTTTTCTTCTGTGCAGTCTTCACTATGTACGCTCTGACGTAGAATTTGATGAAGAGACACAAAAACACGAAGAGCTGTGCCAGCATTATGTAGGGGAAGAAGACTGGAAGGTTGCATCGAAACACGACCAGCATTGCCATGTACAAAATTCCTACCATGAATTGCGCCTGAAACACAAAACACAATTCTGTTAGCAATCGTATACCCGCAGACGATGTTCTTAGCCAACCGCAGCGAGATTGATTTAACATCTTCATGCATGAATTTTTTTTTTTTTTTAATGTTTTCAAAAAATTAATATATATTTAAATTAATAAATTATTACCTTTAAATAATCCGCCGTGTGACGTCTTATAAAACTCTTCTATTACGCGTTTCGGAGACTATGCTCCATCTTCAGATAGTAAAATAAAACTATGTCACTCATACGAGATCGTTAATTAATAAAATGTCAAATTTGCATAGGAACTGTGTGCGATGAACTGTGCGCGAGTGACATAGTTTTATTTTACTATCTGAAGATGGAGCATAGTCTCCGAAACGCGTAAAAGAAGAGTTTTATAAGAGGTCACACGGCGGGTTATTGAAAGGTAATAATTTATTAATTCTATTAAGTGACTTGGATACCAGATTAAACATGAATATTATATATTTAAAGACTTTAAATTAAATAAGTTTATTGAAAAATCAGATAGATTTCTAATTAGATTAATTTTTAAATTTAATTTTTGTGTGTGTCGACATTTGTGTAGGCTACACCATGCGTTAGGAGGATCAGAAGCTGTATTCATATTATAATAAACTTTTGATATATTTATAAATAATTACAGATGCAGTAATCATCGAATGTATATTGGTACAGATGGCAATGCATGTATACATATAGCATAGCAAAATATGTTATACAGATTGTAAGGATGTTCAAACATGTATCTTAGTAAAAGTTATTATTATAAATAAGTTATTATTCCAGTCTGTACCAATTCCAATACACATTCGATGATTACTGCGTCTATAATTATTTATAAATATAGTTCATTTATTATTACCATTATGAATATTTTAAATTGTAATATTGCATTAATTATCTTTTGGAATATTATAATTATGTCTGTGTATTCAAGTAAAACAGTATGTAACAAATGTAATTATTTCGCTGATGTAAAACAAAATGTCTCAACTCCCCCCTCACACACACACACACACACACACACACACACACACACACACACACACACACACACACACACACACACACACACACACACACACACACACACACACACACACACACACACACACACACACACACACACACACACACTATTAATTGATCTTGTGTCTGATTTTTCTCTGTTGTCCGTACACAGGTCCTGATGATGATAATAAATAATCGACACTAATAATATAAAATTTGTGTTATACTTATTAACCGATCCTCGCTAAACATTCCGTCGTTAAAAGTTATTCATCGACTGTCACTACTAAATTAACGGTTATTATTATCATTATATTGTTAGTATTATCGGCCTGGATCTAGCCAACGAGAAGACCGAGATAGTAATGCTCACCCGGCGACGGATCCCCACAATCATACCCCTGAAAGTGGGAGCTGAGGCTATACTTACAAAGAACGCAGTTGAATACCTAGGGGTGAGGCTAGATTCAAAGCTCTGCTATTCAAAGCAAATCAAGTATGCAGCTGATAAGGCGGCTCATATCACAACAAAGGTCATCAGGCTTATGTACGAGTCCCACTGCGTTTGTTGGTGGCGGTCACGGAATCCATCCTTCTGTGTGGTTGCGAACCACATAGTATGCCGATACACAAAAGAAGGAGAAATAAAGGAAACGTATGTCATCGGTGCAGAGAAGAGGAGCTCTCTTACAGGACAGACAAGCCAGTAGTCCTGGTGATAGAGGGAGTGATTTCCACATACCTGTTGGCTCTAGTGCGAAAGCATTTCTTCGAAAAAAGAGATGTAATTAGAAGGGATGCAGCAAAGCATGAAGCCAGGGAACTCACTCTCCGACATTGGCAAGATCGATGGAATAGGGAGGATAGAGGAAGATGGACCGCAAGGCTCGTACCGAACTTGAAGGAATGGATTGTTGACCGCCAACACGATTAGGTTAACTACCATTTGATACATTTCCTGAGTGGTCACGGCGATTTGAATGCCTATCTCCACAGAATCGGAAATGGGCAAAGCCAGCATGCCAATACGGTGACTCTCACCATGAAGGTGCCTTGCACACCTTTTTAAGCGCAGCAGATTCACAAGAGAGGTGATAGCACTGGAGATGAAGATGGAGGAGTTTTGAAATTACGGGGGCGTAGTTGAAATTACGCTTCTTGGCAAGGAGGAATGGGACCGCATTTCTGCATTTGTTCAGTGGGTCCTACTTCAAAAGAAAAGACAGGGCCAACTTGCAACCAACGGTCAGTAGAATATAGGCGATAACTAGAAGGGCGCAATAGGTTCCATCCTGAAGTAATACGCTAAGTGGTTCCCTGATTTAGAGATGGATTTTTCAGTGGGTTTGAGTCCCACACACCAGGGGAAACACGGTTTCTTCTGACGGAGCGTAAATCATTTTTCCTCCTCTAAAAAAAAGTATTATTATTATAGTGAATGGACGTAATACATACGATCTGCAGCCTTGTGAGCCAGTGCTTCCACCATAAGTACTTCTTCACGCTGTCACCCAATGCTGCCAGGAAGTAATAACTGTACATAACGACGTGCACGAAGCTGTTTATGAAGCCCAGCAGCACACCTTGTTCACCTGCAACATACAATTATTGTTTCGATTAAATCTTATACTACTGAAGGCAACTTAAACGGTAAAAAGAAAGTTTTAATTGAAAGGCGTATTTTCTGGTTGGAGAAAATAAGACGGCGTTTAGGACAAATATCAATTAAACCGTTTAGAGCGGGAACGTCAACAATATAATCGCAACGTCCTCAGGGGGTAAGGTAAAGTAGGTACAAGAAACGTGTTGTGACTTAATGCCAAATGAATTCTGTGAAAAATTAACGAATGTCTTAATTATGATTAGACCGTGACCGCATGTGCGCCCGAAGCTGTCGTTCGAATAAATTATGTTTGTTTTTATCTACCGAAAACGTTAAAATCCAACTGGAAATACTGGTTGCATAAATCGCTGGGACGATGAACTGTGACGTCAATTATTCCGGTAGTAACGGGTTCGTTGTATAATAACTTAGGCCGTTACGCAAAATTTAAAAACTAGACCACTTGGCCTAGAGGAAGCGAAAAGTGTGCTGGAGCCCAGAATGACAGGATTAGCAATGAACACTCTTGTAACCAGTAACAATTTTTATTAGTGCCATTTTCGTTAAGAACATCAATTAAGTTATCATAAAATATTTAGCTATAAGTCTTTCAAAGAATTGGATTCTAATATCATTTACCTTAACAACATCAATTTGGGTTATCGTAAAGTATTTACTTACAATTTTATTTGAAACAGCTAGACTTCTGGTACCCTTTTGTTTAAGAGCATTACTTAATGTTAGTATAAAATTTCAGTTACAGTTGATTTAAAACAGGTGGAGTTGTTGTTGACTGTTAAGTTGAATAACTGGAGCGCTCCCACCTGTACTTGTTGAAGAACTCAAATGGTACCATGTAGACCAGTGTGCGATGAGTGCTGGTGGTGGTCCTTGAAGTGTGCAGAAGTTCCAGCGAGTCTCATTCCGGTCAGATGTCTTTCGGTGTTCTGTCGCAGGAGTATTTCTGGGCCTGACGGCTTCGGGGAGCATCCTGCTGCACTGCTCTGCAGATAGTGACCGGTGTAAATGTCACTATCTCCGCATCCCACTTCTCCCGGCTGTACGGGGACCCTATAACATTTTTATTTGCAGATTAGCCGTCAGGGAATACAGCCACCCCTACACTCTCTCGCCTCGGAACACAGAAAGCACACACACACTGGCACAATTTTTATCAACACTTTAGTTGCTCTTATTAATTTGCTATGGTTTATTTTATCCATTTACTATTAACTAAACCTTTACTTTTATTTTATTTTTTCACTGTAACATTTACCGGTACTTTTAAATTTATCAAAGACAATTAAATACAAGGTCGCCACGTGTTCCCAGACCGGAAGTAACGTGTAATTCAATTTTACAATAGGAAAGTATTACAATAAAATAGGCTTTACAAACGTGTGGGCCACACACACACTTACACAAATATAACACACATAACCCATCATTAAATGAACGTAGAATAAAATAATTGAGCCTCACCTGAAACCCTTTACTAGCTTACAAAGTCATATGAAAGATCCACGAAACGCTTATCCCTGGGCCGTCAGACCATCGAACACTCTATTGGAAGGTAGGCGACGAAATGAGAAAGAAGCCTACTATGCTACATAAGCTCAACCTGTTGCGAAGGGATCCTTCGATCCCACTACGCTACATAAGCTCAACCTGCTGCGAATTGCCGATCATAACCTTTGGCAAGCAACCCATCAACCCGCACCACAAGGAGCTGATACGGTTTACTAGACAGCTTCGCCGTAGCGCAGACACGGCCTTAATAATCGAGTTAGCTGTGCCGCCCAGCTGCTACGCGCTCTGGCGGCCTTGAACGTTTAAATCATGCCGGAAAATTCAAACCCCGGCACACCCTCACCCCAAAAGGGTAACCTGATTACCCAAAAACAAAGTAATCGCAACTGCATCTGTTGGCTGCCTCGGGAGTCTCAGAAAAATAGACCGCTCTCAGGAAGACAGAGGCTCCGAGGAAAACGAGACAAGAAGAAGGAAGAATTGGACTGTGTGAGTGCATGTATACCTGGGTGTGCATGTGTATACGTGTATGGTGACTGTATGCTGATTTGATCAGGGTCAGCGTACAGAGATGAGAGAGAGAGGAAGAAGAAAGGCAAGCATCGTGATCGATCACTAGAGCTCAAACCCCCCCAAGACGCCTCCAACTCACAAACTGAGAACCCAAGAGCCAAATTAATACCTTAAACAGGACAACCTTTCTACCACCACTCACATACTTATGCCCTATGGCAAAACATAAACTTGGATATGTGAGTGGTCAACTTCTCTATATCACTGTTGGGATCTACGAACCTCACCGTCACTGGTGACACAAACCTCAGAATGCGGTATGGACCGGACCAACGATAACACAACTTGGCGGCTCTTCTGTCCACGGCTGAGCTGGTCGGGTGGCTTTGGCAGTAGACTAAATCCCCAACCTTAAAGGGATTTGGAGTTCGCCCCTGATTGTAATGAACACGGACACGCTCGTGCACACGAAGCAGATTCTTCCGGGCCTCTTTCTACCTGTCTGCTGTCCTAATGTCAGGAGTATTAGGTAGAAGATCCTCAATTTTCCACAAGTTGGCCAATGGAAGTGTGGGCGAGAATCCAAACATGACCTCAAAGGGAACGGCCTTATGACTCTCATGGAGGGCCGTGTTGAAGGTTAACTGTAACCACTTAAGATTCTGGTCCCAACAATTCTGTTGCTCTGCGTGGTAAGCAATCAGCGCAGACCTAAGATTCCTGTTGAATCTTTTTGCGTGGGACGGCTGAGGGTAGTAAGGGGAAGTGGTTACATGTTGGATACCGTTTGCGAAGCACATTCGCGGAATTCGCCCGAAATGAATTGTGGACCATTGTCAGAGACAATGGTGGCTGGAAGCCCGAAATGCTGAAAGTTATTGGCCTGGAGTGCTAGATTGGTTAACCGAGCGTTTTCCTGCCGTGAGGGCAATAGCCAGACAAACTTAGAGAAAGCATCCACACAAACAAGCAGGAAAGAATTACCTGACTTGCTACGTGGGAGAGGTCCCACGTAGTCGATGAATAACTTCTCCATTGGTCTGCACGCCACGCCCGATGACAAGAAACCTAACTTAGTGTTTTGGGCAGGCTTGCTTAACCCACAAAGATGACACGCCTTAACTCTAGCAGCAATATCCCTATCCATGCCCTTCCAGATAAAATGGTTCCTAATGCTGGAAATGGTCTTTGAAATCCCCTTATGTCCTTCTACTGGGGAATTATGATAGTAGCTGAAGACCATGGGCACTAACTTGCTAGGCAGCACGATTTTAGGGACTTGTCGTTTTCTTTCTTTGCAACATAGGACGCCCTTGGACAAGAAATATGGGACCTGTACGTTACTCTCTTTTAACTTATGGATGATAGGTTAAAACTCTTCATCATCTAACTGATGGGGTTACACATCAGTAAAGGTTAGCGGAAAGTCTAATAATAAGGCACAGGGTTGCTCAGACTGAACTTCACTGGGTTGGGAAAATATGCGGGACAAAGCGTCAGCAACCACATTTTGACTTTCCCTAATGTGTTGCACCTTGAATTTGAAGGATGAAATTTTTACTACCCATCTTCCAATTTTACCCAGTTCCCGGGGATGAGCAAGAAGCCAAGTGAGTGCCTGATTATCGGTCTCAAGTAGGAACTCAGCATGTTCCAAGAAACGCCTGAACTTATCTAAGCGTACACCACTGTCAAACACTCTAGTTCATAGACAGATGACTTCTTTTCTTGTTGGGTCAAAGTTCGAGATATAAAAGCCACTGGCTGCCTAGCACCATCAACAGCCTCGAGAAAGAACAGCCCCGAGCGCAAGCGAACTCCAACTCTAGATCATCATTAAATAAACGTTTACATGGACTGTGCTCATTTCTAAAGCCGCCAGATTCCGTAATTAAAGAAATGGACACAAATAACAATCCACAACAAACACATGACAGAAGAAGGAAAAACTTGACTTCATGCAAGTGGCTTTCAGGGTCCCCTAGCGAAGCAAGAGAAAGGTGTGAAGACGAAAGGCAGAACCGGCTCCCCGAGTTCACCAAACAAACAACACACAACAACAATAATACTAGAATAAATACTATAACACGACACCCAATAAACAAGTACAATCCATTAAATTATCATCTAAGCAATTCTCAAAATCCAGAGAATTTAAAAATGCTCAAGGATCATTCGAAATCCAAAACTCAATGTCAACAACGAGGCTGCATGGGCCGACCATAACCGCATTCTCCAAAAAACAAATCAACATATCTTAATCAGTCTAACTACCATCGCGCGACCCAATAACTCAATAATTAGAAATAAAACCATCAGGACAATCACTTCAGAGCTGAGATATCATTAGATCATATGGTATCATTCAAGAATTTAGCTCAATCCCTAGCAGGGTTGGACAGGTTATGACCAACTCCGACAAGGTCTGACAGAACCAGGGGCATGCAGAAAAATTTTCAGGGCTAAACAAAACATACGTAAAACCTTAAATAGAAAGTATCCGGTTTATTTCATACACGGTAAATTAAAGGCCAAACCGGGAACTAGGATCAACACGTCCCCCATAAGCAAACTTAAATAAAATACATGACAAACAAACATATAAATGTGTGTGACCCTACAGATTTATATAAGTTGCCTCCGGTTTACAATTTAATAATAATAACATTTAAAATAATGAAGCAATTGTAACATTCAAAGACATAATTTGCGCTAAGAATAACAATGGCAATAACACATCTTTCAATAAAATATCAAACATTTACTAGATTCATAAAACAATTAATGGCCACAAACACTAATAAAAAATTTCAACTCATTTCATTTTATAAATATTAAATATATTACAACGTTACATATACATACATATACATGTGGGCATGTCAGGCCTCACGTTCAAGGGATACAAAATTATACAACGAATTTATATGTAAATTCGACATATAGTAATTCATGCAGGTTGTATAATTATACCAGGTGTATTTATAATAAGAGTATTTTTATTTATCAATATTTAAAACTCATATTTATTATTTATTCGTTATTATAAATATTCATAAACATCATTAATAATTGTCGGTCACGATATTTCTCATTATTAAATGTTTATTATATCTTATGATATGCAACATTACACATATTTAAAAAATCTCTTATATCTAAATATGTTAATAATCTTATATCTATACATGTTAAAAATTGGTTTATTAATTTATTATAAAATTAAAATATTTTTATATTGAAATAAATTGTCTTATCTCAGATCTGACCTCTACTTGCTCAGTCTATACCATGTTTAAAATTCAATTTAAATTTGTATTAATTTCTTGTAGACTGGCCTTGTTTTAATATTCAACATTAAATTAATCTTTCTATACTTCAAATATCTAATCACTTTACTATCTATTTTGATAATAAACTCTACTCTCTTTACTTTAAATTCTCTTTCATTTATTAATTCTTTTTATATGCGATCGCTCATTCTTAAGACTAAATATTTATTTACATTTTACCATATTATTACTAAGTATAAACTTTTCTTTGTTTTAATTTACTGTCCTTTGAAATCGTCTTTATGAGCTCTTTTTTTTTACAAATCATTTAAAATGCATTACGCATGTCACCTCGATTTCTGATGATCTTACGACTGTTGTCCGGGGTCCAGCGTTGTCCAGAGTTAGTTTTCCATTCCTCTTATCCTGGTGTGGTCCTGGATACGTCTAGAGTCCAGCGTCTCTCTACAGCAGCTTTCCCGTATATACTCTTGGTAGACTTACTATTGCGGTATTTCTTTTTCCGTAATATTGTCGTGAATTTAACGAACTTTATTTCGTTTGTTACTGCGACTTGTAATAGAATAAAAATAAACTGTTTTGCCGACGGACAGCATGTCCGGCTGCAACTGTGTCTTGAAATGAAGAGAAGGGTTTTTGGTCGAACCCTTAATTTATACCCTCTCGAGATTCCGCGCCAGTCGGCTCCAAAATCGTCCTGTCGATACCTGCATATCTCGTGACAGCCCCCACTCCCGAACCTTTTCATCTATTTGCAATTATTAGCAAATAGCAATGTTTTGCACGGAATCGAGATAGCACAAATCATAGCTAATTCGATTAAGCACTCACTATATTAATTTGGGCGTCTTAGGGTAATTTGCGTATTTTTTAGCATGTTCCATAAGGAAATAGAAGTATGGTGGTGGCGAAAAAAATCGTGTTCGAGATAGGGGCTGATTCTGATTGTAGTGCTCTCAAAACATGAAGAAATGTCATTTTCCGAAAAGTGTCTCTGTGGGTGCGTTTGTAGAATTTTTTCTATTGCGAACGATAATTGCCGTAAATTCAAACAGAATCAAATAATTTTTATTACATATGCCTGTGTTGTAGAGGACTCAATGTTGATTTTGGCGAAGATCCGTTAAGGGTAAGGGGTAGTTTACCTGCAACGTTTTATGTTTTAATAAGAGTAAAGTACTTAATTTTAATAAATAAAGTATCCTTAAAAGAAGGCTTAATAATCCACTGTAGAAAGGTAGATGAAATATCTACAAATGAAAAGAGTAGTTGAAGGTGAGAGGGTAATTTTCTATAAATTAAAATGATAGTTGAAGGGGGAGGGGATAATTTTTTATATGTGCACTACGTTATCGGCAACAAAGTAGTTTGTTGTTAAAACTCCTTCCCGGGCTGTTTGGCCGTGGTCCAATGTTTTCTGCAAAACCAGACGTCTCGGCAGTGCCATCGACTGCCATAAACAGTGAAAAACGAGTGCGAAAACGTGAGGTGGTATACGTTAGTGACCACAGTCCTGTGGTTAAGCCTGAAGAAAGAAGTAGTTTCTATGGAAATATTTCATTTCGAAAATGATTTTAAATATAAATCTTAGAACATGGAAGTCATGTATAGTTCTTCATACCGATATTTTCTTTACGTTTCGCACCCGAAAGAGGTTTCAGAAAAAATAGGAGCTTCTAAAGAACTGAAGATCGAGAAATGCCTTTCGTTCACGAAACACAATAGGCGACTTAGTAAAACCACAATAAACATTTTGTGGCGCGTTACCCTGCTGAGCCCCAAAGACGTAACACACAACATACACCAGAAACAATGAAGATACTTAATACTACTTATGTCGCTTTACACAATATAAGATACTCCTAAAATAGTCTTAATGTCTAACATAATTACCTAAAGGCGGGGGAGTATATAAAATTAAAACTCAGTACAAGCAGCTAGTGAGCAGAGTCAAGGTGCACCCGTTTATTTTAGAATAAAAATAAACCTCAGAACGTTATATAATTGTGTTTCAGCCAGAGAAAGATGAATTACTGAGTCGACCAAATACAGAATAAATTAAATCCCAAAAGTCACAAAAATTCAACAATAACATAATTCAATTACTAGATTAACCAATTACTAAAAATTCCATAGTTGCATCAATTGAATGTTGGGTGAAATCGTTAAAAAAATTCAATAATTGCGTAAGTCAATGCCAGTTTACAATTTGTAATATATAGCGTACAAGCTTTGATCCGTTCATTAAATTTCTCAACATAAAGTCCTTGCAAGATACAAGTTCATATTGCACAAAATGACAAATTTACTTCATCTTCCTTTTTACTAGTAATCTGGTAACTGGAAACTGCAGGTGAATATAACTAATGAATAATAATGTTACTTGAACATGTGAGTTGTGTTTGCTGGCGGCCTGCTGTTTCTGGTCACGTCGTGCGTAAGCCAGTCCTGGAAAGCCGTGTTTCTGCACTGTTCATACGGCGTGCCGTCGTACGTATTCTTGAAAGTATGAATAAACCATGTGGCGAATCAATACTCTCACGTTCGTGGGGGCCCATACGTGGAACCAAGCTTTACTGAAAGTTCCAAACTCTTTAGTATAGGTTACCAGCTACTACACGTGCACGTTAAGTCACATAATACATAATTGCAAAATTCACAAAAGTACAGTTATAACAATTCTCAAAATTACAAATCAAATTCTATAACAAGTGACAAATGCTAAAATTTACACATCTTTCATTTACATTAAACTAACTGGCTGAAACTTGGTTTTTTCTCAAGGCTAACTATTACAAGCAAATACATCATGGTAGATTATGAGTTACAGTCTTTTACAATATACAAGTTTTTATTTTACAAACGTTACAGACGAATAAATTTCGTCCCCAGCATTGATTTATGAGATTTAAGATACTAAGTGTGGGGTTCTTTTTTATTAGCAGTGGTTTGTATATTGTAAAACTAAAATAGTTAAAAGGATTTATTCTCATGTAATCAACAATGCATAAATATTAAGCGTTCGCTGACCTTGTCCTTGTGCGTTGTAAATTTCCCGTTGTAAGCAACACTTTGGTGATTTTTTAGGCAGTCATAAACTTCACAATAATATTCTAATAAACGTTAAACACATAAAATAAACACATGAAATAAGCGGAGTTTTATATTATAATAAGCGGAGTAAAATAACAATAGCGGTGAATAGTCTTTCTATTCTTGCGGTATGCGTGTATAAACCAAAAAGAACTGAACTGCACGATATACCGTACACTACAGGAAAGAAAAACGCTCTAATTATGATTGCTGATTACAATGTGAATTGTACTTTGAAACAGGTAATGGGAGTGCACTCTATTAGAGATAATGAAGTAGAGATAGGGTGAGTTTAACTATTGTTATGAAAACAAAATATCTGACATACCGGCCCCTTTGAACCAACTGGTTCAACAAGAAACATTAAAAGAACATAAGAACAAATTTGATCCTTTGGAAGAGTATAATAAAACTAAATTATAAGGGGCAGTAGCCAGTTGACTGGTCAAGGATTTTAGTAAATGGGAAGACGGGAAACCTTAACAGAAGGACGGGTCAAGGTTCCACCGGCAGTCTTCATGTTGACGACACGTACCACTCCATCATTCCCTGGAGATACTGAGATGACTCTCCCGAGCTTCCACTTGAGGGGTGGCAGGTTCGTTTCATGAATAACGACTAAATCTCCTATTTTGAGATTTTCTTGAGGTCTGATCCATTTGGACCGTTCTTGAAGTGTGTGGAGGTACTCCATTTGCCATCTTTTCCAGAGATGTTGTGTGAAGGCTTGAACCAATTTCCAGCGTTTTATGTGATTAAGTGGTGCATTAGTTAGTTGAAGTTCGATCAGGGTATTGAGAGGTCCTCCAGTTAGAAAATGTCCTGGTGTAAGAGGTTGAAGATCTGAAGGGTCATTCCAGAGAGGAGCTATCGGCCTCGAATTAAGGATAGCTTCAACACGCACAACTAAGGTGGTAAATTCTTCGTACGTTAAAATGTGTTCACCTATGACTCTGGTGAGATGATATTTTGCACCTTTAATGGTACGTTCCCAAAGTCCACCTTGGTGAAGTGCACGCGGAGGATTTAGCGAGAAGGTCTGCGTTGATTTAGCGAGCCATGGTGGTCCTAGCCACCACTGGCTATGTTTCATCAGAACCGTGGGTGTCAAGCCTCGAGAAGCACAATCAGCAGGATTGTCAACAGTTGAAACATATTTCCAGACGTGCGGTGAAACTAAGTCTTGTATTTGTGCCACACGATTAGCAACATACACCTTGAGACGAAAAGATAGAGTGCGTATCCAAGATAGAACTACTGTAGAGTCGCACCATGCTGAAATGTTGTCAATCTTGTGATGTTGTGAGAGCTGTTCTGTACAGTAATGTAGCAATTTGGCTAACATGTGCGCACCACGAAGTTCCAAGCGGGGAATAGTCACACGCTTCAGTGGAGCTACTCTTGATTTTGCGATCAGCAGTCGTATGTTTACATCTCCTTCTGCGTCTTCTGTGCGCAGGAAGACACAAGCTGCATATCCGGATTCACTTCCATCTGAAAATCCATGAAGCTGGATATTGACTGCAGTTGCTAAGGATATGAAACGTGGTATCCTTAGCTTTTCTATTTCTGAAAGTTCTTTCACGAATCGTGACCAGTTCTCGGAAATATGATCAGGTAATGGAGAATCCCAATCTAAGCCTAAGGTCCATACATGCTGCATTAAGACTTCAGACCAAAAAACTATTGGGGCTATCCAACCACAAGGGTCATAGATCTGAGCAATTGATGAAAGTAAAGTTCTTTTTGTGTAATTACTTGAAGGTGTGTGCATCAAATATGAAAAGACATCAATATCTGGGATCCATTTTAGCCCTAAAACACTTGAAAATGGCTGTGCTGACGTGCGTAACATGAGGGGTGTCTCATGATTATCTTGCATGACATTTTCTAAGAGTTTAGGATGGTTTGAAGACCACTTGCTCAGTTCGAATCCACCCTTTTTCAAAAGTAAAACAACATCCTCTTGAAGGTGGACAGCTTCTTCCAGAGAATTGCTCCCTAATAGAGCATCATCAACATATATTTGCTGTTGGAGTGCTTCAGCAGCAAGTGGATGATTTTTTCCTTCGTCGATAATGAGCTGTTGTACTACTCTATTAGCAAGGTAAGGCGAGGACGCCATACCATAAGTGACAGTAGTCAATTGGTAGACCTTTAGCGGGACTGAAGTGTCTTCTCTCCAGTATATTAACTGAAAGATCTGATCATCTTTATGGATGGATATCTGCCTAAACATTTGTTTGATATCACAAGAGAAAACAAATTTATGTTGACGAAAGCGAAGAATTATATCAGTAATGTCATTGTGCAACTTTGGACCCTGATGTGGAATGTGGTTCAGTGAGACACCTGAAGAAGATGGTGCTGATGCATTGAAAACAACACGGATTTTCCTATCTTTAAAAACGCCATGATGTGGCAAAAAGTAATGCGGCTTGTTCAGAGACGGCACAGATGTGCACAGTTTCATGTGCCCACATGCTAAGTAGTCATTCATAAAATTGACATTCTTCTGTTTAAACTCAGGTTGAGATTCAAATTTGCGTTCAAGTGTATTAAACAGGCGTTTTGCCAAAGTTGTAGAGTCACCTAGTTGAGCAGGGTTTCCGCTGAAAGGCAAGTGACAAACATATCTGCCGGAGGCATCTCTCTTATGAGTAGAGACGAAGTGAACTTCACATTTTTCATCTTGTGGAGCGAGTTTTGTAGCGTGAAGTGGTTCCTCTATGGACCAAAAACGTTGCAATGTTGCGCCCAGATCACGATCATTCGTCGATAAAAGAGTCACTAAGCCTGAGTAAGGCTTAGACTTAAGTGAAACAGGTGTCGGACCAAGCACAACATAGCCAAAGATTGTATTGACAGCGTATGGCATATTCTTGCCGAGATTGATAAAGGTACCATTAAGAGTCAATGCAAATAAATCTGCTCCAATCAGAAGGTCAACTGGACCCGGAACATCAAAAGTGGGATCCGCTAGCATATAACCTTTGAGTCGCTCTTTAATTTCTGGTGGGAGCTGAACACGAGGCAGATTGCATGATATTTTATTAAGAATCATGACTGGGTGAGATTTTTCTAAAATATTCCCACTGAGCGAAGACAATGTCACAAAGGTAAGTCCCTTTGTTTTCACTGGGGCGGTAGAGATGCCACTAAGTTCTGGAACATCTGTTTGAGAGCGGTACAAACACAAAGTCTTTGCACAACTTTCTGAAATAATTGTTGTTTGGGATGCACTATCAAGCACAGCTCGTACAACTGTTGCATTTCCATTGGCAGATGTGATATGCACCAAAGCGGTTGCGAGTAACACAGTGTTATTCTGGTTGCAAGAAATACCTATCAAGGTAGTATCCTGGTGATACTCTGCAGAGTGGTTTTGCTTATGCATCGTCGTTTCAACAGAAGGGCACAAGGTAGGTCTATTTGACTGAGTCAATTTTTGTTGCGGTTGTGCGGAGCGGTTCTGATAAAAAAAATGTAGTAGGGTATGGTGACGCCTATGACATACATTGCATGTGTGGACGGACTTACAGGTGACTAACTTATGTGTTCGAAAACAATTTTGACACAAGTTCTTATTTTTAACAAAAGCTTGTCTGTTTTGTACAGTAAGTGCGGAAAAATCTGCACATCTATATATGTTGTGTGAATTTGATGAACAGAAGATACAATGCTGAGTGTGAGTAGTGACCATCGCTATTTTGTGCGGTTTAAACTGGTTTGTATTCATTTTAAAGCCACTGATTTTTTGAGAGGTTTCAAGAGAAGGTTCATTTTTTGAGATGATATTAGTTAAACCCGCTGCCTCTTTGCAAGAACATTCATTTTCTAAGAATGTAATTACTTCTGTAATGGTAGGAACATTTTGTAAATTATCTCGAGAACGTTCAAGTTTGGTCCTGAATTCCGTGTCAAATCTACGCAAAATATATGAGGTCAACAACAAACTTTCGCTAGCAATATCATGTCCTAGTGCTTTGAGCGCTTGATAATTTTCATTGTCGGTCGACAGAAAATCC
Source organism: Magicicada septendecula (assembly GCA_034769895.1). Classification (NCBI taxonomy): domain Eukaryota; kingdom Metazoa; phylum Arthropoda; class Insecta; order Hemiptera; family Cicadidae; genus Magicicada; species Magicicada septendecula. Next base: position 342,792,446 of record CM068376.1, read on the forward strand.
TCATTTGTTTAACTGAAGGATTGTGCAATTGTGGTAAATCAAATATATTGTTTACGTGAAGTGTTATCAACAATCTAGAATTTTGATATCTTTTTAGCAAAGTTTGCCAGGCTATGGCATAGTTTGTATTAGTGACAGGCAACGATTTAATTAAATTTAGCGGCTCATCAGTCAAACAAGAAAGCAAGTATGTAAATTTCTCCACATTAGAAATGGTTTCATTTTTGTGCACTGTATTTTCAAACAGACTGTGAAAGGCTACCCATTTCTCAGGTTGTCCAGAAAATGTTCCCAAGTTTAAGCGAGGTAAATTTACGGTGGGAGTAGGCGCAACTAGTTGTGATGCACCAGTGTGAGACTGATCCAAGGTTTCCTGCGGTAGCGATGGTAGAAAAGGAGCACACGAACTTTGTATAGCTATATTTAAGTCTGATATAGAATCTGGTACTCTTGAAATCTGTTCATTATCCAGATCTTCTGGTAAAGGTGTTGTACTAAATAGTTTATTTATAAGCCTTTCAAATTCAGCATATTTATTTTCTGCGGTGGAACTAAGCAAACTAACTTTTCGTGTTTTCTGTTCAGTTAAATTACCTATACCAATAACCTCAAAAGCAACAATTTGCTTGTTAATATTACGAAGCCTACTCTCAATCAGTTCACTTTGCTTCACAAAAGAGGAAAATCTCATTTTGGTAATTTATTAATACACTCGCTTTAAAAAACAGATTCAGATGTAAATAGCAAAAGAGTTTTAAGTAAAAGTTGTAATTCACAATGTTCTTCCAGTATTCAGTAATTTCCAGTCCAAATAATTTTAATTTATTTTTTTTTTATCACTCTAAAATACCAATAGCGTAGATGACAGTAATAATGGTAATATGGTAATAAAGGAATATGGCTACTGTATTTTATAGAAACTAATACAGAGGTCGGTTTTGAAGAAACACACTACACTTTAGAACTATGCTTGCTAGATAAAATATGAAATAACACACGCTGCACAATGAATCAATAAAACTATGCTTGCGTGAAAAAACATGAAATAATCATAACAAAATGAAAAGAGCACTGAGTATTGGCAATACTTGCCAGTAGTAAATAATTGTTTTTGTTTTTATATTTAAGGGTTACAATAATTCAATAAACGTAATAATAAAGAGCGTAATAATTAATAAAAATCTTGCTTTCCAACGTGCTGGATTCAGAATGAAAGATGCTATCCGGGCTGGACGGACCAGAAATGTGGGGTTCTTTTTTATTAGCAGTGGACTGTATATTGTAAAACTAAAATAGTTAAAAGGATTTATTCTCATGTAATCAACAATGCATAAATATTAAGCGTTCACTGACCTTGTCCTTGTGCGTTGTAAATGTCCCGTTGTAAGCAACACTTCGCTGATCTTTTAGGCAGTCCTAAACTTCACAATGATATTCTAATAAACGTTAAACACATAAAATAAACACATGAAATAAGCGGAGTTTTAAATTATAAGTGAAGTAAAATAACAATAGCGGTGAATAGACTTTCTATTCTTGCGGTATGCGTGTATAAACAAAAAAAAAACTGAACTGCACGATATGCCTTACACTACAGGAAAGAAAACGCTCTAATCATGACTGCTGATTACTATGTGAATTGCACTTTGAAACAGTTAATGGGAGTGCACTCTATCAGAGAACTAATGAAGTAGAGATAGGGTGAGTTTAGTTATTGTTATGAAAACAAAATATCTGACACTAAGAAAACATAATTACCTTGGTGATGAGACTTCCAACAACCAAAGTACCCACCAGGAGACGACGGGCGACTCTGCTCACAGCGCAGTTTGATGGTAGACTGACTGAACTTGTCGAGCGAAAAGCTTTACTAGAAAAGGGACGGGGGGGGTGACGTCAGGGAACGCTGACCAAAGTACGAATAATTTTCCGTCGCGCGACTATTTAAACTTATTTTAATTGAGTCGGTATTAACGCTTGTTGCATTCGGCGAGGGGTGCCGAAAAACTGCAACAGAACCCCCCCCCCCGAAACGCAAGCGTCGGGTGCAGAAACGACGGTTGTCAAAGGTCAAATTCACCCAAAGCAATATTCAATATTCACAGAACACCAATAATAATCGGTACGGTGAGTGTAACCAAACGGAAACTCGTACTTTATGTACGTAAATGGGAAAATTCAGATACTAGCGCGGCACTAGCCGCCATCTGGAAACAACTCAAAGGGCTACCTTCCGTCACCTTAGAAACGTTGCCCGATCGTGACAACTCCTCGTTTCCGAATGTGAACGACAAGGGGCTGATCAGTCCCCGCGTCGCTCACCAGGCAAGGAGACCGAAAGTGGGGTTACAAATTAATAGATATTAATAAGCATGGAACATGTTCACGCCCGAACATGAGGACTACGACTCAGTATGTGAGGGTACAACAGACTTGAGTTACAGCAAGAGCCGATAAGGGTGATTGGTCAAGAGCATCGACAACCAACCGAACAGCTGAGAGCGAGAGATCGAACTAGAGGGGTCGCTCACCTTAAAAGCGCTGTATGGGCACCGCACGAGGACGACAAAGTGGAGAACACGTCTCCGCATCGTCCACTCATGCGAGGTGAGTGAAGAGGGGGGCCTATATACACCATTACCACTACCCAGGTACATGGCTAAACCGGGACAGGGGGGTCACACCAGACTATACTGAGAACACTGGGGGTCACACCAGACTACACTGGGAACACTGGGGGTCACACCAGACTACACTGGCAACACGGGGGGGTCACTCTTTACGAGCCTTTTTGTTTCTCGACCTTTCTCCCTCAGCGCGGAAGTTTCGCACTGCCACTTATTACGACATTGTCCACATATTACAAAAATAGTATACCATACCCGTTTATGAACGATAAAATAGTGCTACCATAATAAGAAATCCTAATTGACATGACTCCACGGACCTTTGGGGTATGGACCCATCACGCTTCCATAAAGGGACGGGGGGGTGTGACGTCAGGGAACGCTGACCAAAGTACGATTAATTTTCCGTCGCGCGACTATTTAAACTTATTTTAATTGAATCGGTATTAACGCTTGTTGCATTCGGCGAGGGGTGCCGAATAACTGCAACAATTTCTACGCTTAGTATTAACAAAAAAATCTCATACGAGTGTGGAGCACGATATTTCGGCAAAATCGGCATGTCTTTTGGTGTTCGCGTCTCTGAACACACGAAGAACGTCAAGTCGGGTTAGACAAACATTTCGAGGTTTGCGGAATGCCCTTGGCAAAAATAAAGCAGTTTGTTTTGGGAAACGCGTCCACAGTGGGAAGATTCGACAATGGAATGTTAAGGAGGTTATTTTTGTTGTTACTAACAAACAATTTGATTTATCACTTTGAGGAAAGCCTTCGCGGTTGAGGATTTCGGTTAGGCTCCCCAGCCGAAATAAAACCCAACTGATAAATCGTATTTTGTTTTTCGTTAACCGTGACAGTGAAAATACTTATAACTTAAATATAAGTCTTATTTCAAGTCATCATTAAATAATAAAATAGATATCACGTTTAGAAATCAAGAGTAGATTGCATACGAAAAAATCGAATGTGGAAGTTGTCTCCTTCTTACTTTGCTTCTTACTTGCATCCTTCGTTATCATAATAGGCGTATTGTGTCGCGGGGGGGAGGGTTCTTTGCAGTAAACATATTCAGTCTTGAGTTATGTTTTATTTTTCGAAACTAATTGAACCGGAGAGTGGAAAAAGGCAATAACTACGTGGAACCCTACTTTTCAGGAAGCAGAGAAAACCTACAGCTTTCCCTATTGGTTTGATTTAAATGTTGTTAATAGCGAAAACGTTCGATTGCTTATAGAATTCGATTTTATACCAATCTTCATATAAACTTTATTTAACTTCATATCCTGTTGAATGCAGTGTATGATTTAAAAAAAAAAATTTTTAAGTTATTTCCTTTTTCAACTCACTGATAATAACTGTTATTTTATTTTTCTCCTAATCTTGTCCCTATATATTTTTTCTTTAAAAATATATTTAATAGATGAAATAAGATTATAACACTTCTCGGATGAATTTTTACAGACAGAGTACTTTATTGTTCTAGCTAGGTTACAACGATTTCTGTAGTCGCAATGGCGAACCTCACAAAAAATGTAAAAAAAGTTACATCTCATCTTGACTTTCGATTGTTTACCTCAATCACCTTCTTTGCCATCCTTAGTTTTCCAAGACTGTTGTTCCATTACCTCCATAACATCATTAACCTTTTCCCTGTTGATACAAATCGATCCGTCGTCGCATGTTTATCAGACGAAAAAGTTAAAACCATTTACATTAATTTTTAGTAAATGCAGTGTCCGCTGAAAGACATTCTCATTCGCCTCACAAAAAGAAAGTTTTACTTGTTGTGCATTATTATCGCACAATACTAATGAATAATTTTAAACAGACTGGCCGCACTAAATATGTGAACATAAAGACGGTTAAATGTTTAATTTCACTCGTTAACCAAACTGAATACTTCCACGGAATAGTGAAATAAAGCTGTGCACACAATAGCAAGAACGCCAGCCCCTTGTTCCACTCAACCAGGACGTTTTGAGTGGCTGGAATAGTTAGTACCATTCCCTTTTTGGCCCACTCTTAAACACTATCATTGATGAACTACCTCAAAAAGGTGCAGTTCATTTAAAGATGCGGTTATTCATGAGACGTGCTTTCATCCAGTTTGTGGAGACATGTCCTCTTTATCACAATCAGTTATCAGTCGTCTAGCTGGTTTGAGCCAATCTCTTCATCTTCTAGCCAATAGCTACAGCACCCCACATCCTGAACAGTCCGCCACGTATACTCCAACTTTTCCCTGGATTTTGTTGTCGTCCCAAATGTGAAAATTGGTGACTCTAATAGCATTTTTAGCGCTGAATTCAGATATGATTTCAGAATTTTTCTATTGGAGAGACACCTATTTTAATTTTACAACATTACGTATTTAAAATGCATACTCAATACGATATTGTCTTACCTAAAAAGTTGTAATGTTAGATTTTCTAGATATTTTGCCTCATGAACCATCTCTTTAGGGTCCAACAATAGTTAGGAATTGGGCTCCATAGACATATTGGACTCCACTTGCCCTGGTACCGCTTTTCCATTTCCGAAATATCCTGATGGAACCGTTCACCATTTTCGTCGCTGACTGCTCCTATATTTGGTGGGAAGAAATCTAAATTTGAGTGCAAGAAGTGAATCTTCTGTGACATGTTGCATCCTATGATTTTATAAGATTTTAAAATACTATCCACTATTTCTTTCTAATTTTCGGATTTATGGTTTCCTAAGAAGTTCTGGCAAATTCTCTTAAAAGACTCCCATGGATCTTTCCCCACCTCGTTTAACACACTATCAAAATTGTCATCTTTAATTAAGTTTCTTATTTGAGGTCCTACAAAGATTTCTTCTTTGATTTTTGCGTCAATGATCTTTGGAAAATTGTTTTTTAAGTACGCAAATCCAAACCCATTTTGACCCATTGCTTTCACGAAATTTTTCATAAGCCCCACCTTTATATATGTAGTGGAGGTAAATAAACGTTTTTTAATCAACAAGTGGTTAATCAACATTAACAACATTCTTCTCTCCTGGAGTTAATTATGTTTGGCCACTCTTTCTTTTTTCGGTCTCTGCTGCACCACTCGCAAAGAAAAAAACAGTACTTGGTGAAACCAAGTTGAAGACCAACAAGAGTCTTTTAAGTCACCACAGATATTTCACTTAAATTCTTCATACTATATATTATACAGCAGAAGTTTCGTGTTCTCGTAAGTTTCTTTCAAATTCGTAGCATAAGCCCGAATTTATGGAAACTTATTCCCAATGTGCAGAAGCACGGCTTTCAGACTAACTTTAGAAGAATCAATAAACAAACGCCACTCCTCTGTTTTATACTCACGACCAAGTGGTTCCATTACGGAAAAACATTGTCACAAAAAACAAGTCCATCATCAAATAAAAAAAAACAAGTCCATCATCAAATGAAAAAAAAATTCTTGAAGTCATTATGCCTATTTTTAAAAACACAAACACTAAATTATATTGGAATTGCATCATCCAGCAGTTATGACTAATATTTTTTATTGTTCTATGCCATTTCAGACTTCCTTTCATATCAAACTGATCATTCTTAAATGCTTAATCAATACAAATTTTTATTGTATTATAAATAATACCATAACACAATTGCATAATTTCCATAATATATATAACACTTAAGAAGCGGTCTCGTTAGAGGTTCGTTAGAGGCTTCCGCTAGGAGCGCTGTCTGTCCTGCTTTTCGTGACTTTGCCGTCGTTCAAAAGATCGTATTGTGTGTGTATTGTGCAATACGTTCAAATAGTATGTGTGATTCAAATCGTATCTGTTAGTTAAAGGTGGGCTAAACTACCGTGAAAATACCATTCCAAAAAAATAACAGGTACAAATACCTGTTATTACGTACTAATTATACATAACCTATATTATCCTTTGTAAGTAAGTCGTTTTGAGTTTCCTGCAGGTCTCGTATGTAATATCTTCAAATAAATACACTGCAAGTAGGGTTATTTTCACATAGATAAACCTATTAATATATGTATTAATAAACCTACTCGCAGTGTATTTATTTGAAGATATTATATAACCTATACTATACAATTTGTAATAAGAAATAAATTGAAACTAAAAGTATTAACAGTGTTACTTTACACTGTGACTTTATTAAACTATTACTGTTTAAAAGAAAATAAGAAACAAGAGAATTTATAGGCCTATCTCCCTTTGGGAATACCAATTTAAGTTTTTACTAGGAGTGAACAAACTAACATTGGTTAGACAAATCAGTTGCGAAACTCAAGGCAATGAAATAATTTAGAGTACACGTAATGCCACAACAAATAATGTGAAAAAAACATCAGAAACATATAATAAAAACATAACAGTACTCCACTAGAGTGAATAAACAAAATTTTACAAATAAAAACAACTGTAATAAAATAAATATAAATAAATAAATATAAACTTATAAATAATAAGCAACAACAAAAGTAAATTAAATACATTACATACCTGGATAATCTTCAGATCCATTCACCAGTGTACACAGAATATACAAGTCATGAACTAATCTTTGTCACACCTATTCACATTACAATTTGCTTCACTCAAATAACACATATAGGTAAAATTAAACTACTGAATGGTTTTTAAAATACTAGAATTTCAGTTATTCAGACACTATTTCAAATTTGTATTTAAAAATATCAGCTGTTGCACTTTCTTCGAAGTTAATCGTGTTCTTCGTTCAGATAAAATTATTCCCGCCCTGGAAAATATCCTTTCACAGGGAACGGATGTTGCAACCATGTTACATCTAGTTCTGACCAAATTTGCAAGATTAGGGTATACACGTTGGTGATCTTTCCACCACAGTAAGGGATTTTCGCTTCTCTCTATTGGTGTGTCTTGAAGATATTTATCTACTTCTTGTATAGCCATTGATAAAGGTGTCCCTATTTGTTTAACTTTGCTTATCTGGTTTTTATAATGGTTCCAAATTGAAACTGTTTCCTCCTCTGTTATGTTAGGTTGTAGATTTCCTTTGGTTTCAATGCTTGTATTGGTTCTTGAATTTTTTGTAATTTGTGAAGATACTAGTTCAGCTGCATATTTTTTTGCTGTTCTGTCACTTCATTGTCCCCTCCATCATCAAAACGTTAACCATTAAACATCATCCTCACCAACCTACGTCGACTTCTCGTTTCAACAAACGTCTCCTTTCTCCAGAAATCTCTCACTCGTTTTCAGACGCTTCTATTGTTCCTCCGTCAGCTTCCCTACTTCGCTTCCATCCAAAGCGATGACCCAAAAATATAACTTCAAGAACTTCTTCCTGATTCTTCTTCTTCTCCACTTCAGGCATTAGGTCATATACCTGTTGCGCCCTCCGGCCGTAATAGAACTCACGCCCCACTCCAGCCAGAGAGATATTAGACAACCTTTAACCCACGCCGGGGGGCAACCCGTGCAGGGGGGGGATAGTGTTGTTTATGTGTGTAGTATATATTGTGTGCCTTATCTGGACCGGGTATACCAGAGAAGACGTACGTACGGGTGGACGAGCAAATCGAGCAGTACTTCTTCCTGATTTCGAAACCAATAGCGTGCATCCTGTCGGCCAAAAAAATAGGAACTTACAGTGTGGCCGGACAAGGAGGTCCTTGCTAACAGGCCGCAGTCAATAGCCCCACGACCCAGTCAGTCAGTCAAGACCGACTGGCATCCGGTGAGCTTCTACAATTATTTATATAATAATAATGTCTTTATGGTGAGTGCTGAATTGAATTCTACGTGAGTCCAAATACGACACATAGCTCATTATTTTCTAAAACGATGTTATTTTTAATTTGGTCATTTGTTCTGCATGTTTGAATTAGTTTGTTTCAATTGTTGATATTGGGACACTCTTCTAACGCTGATCTCTAGGTGACACCGAGCGCCTGGGTATCTGACTTAGAAGCTTGAGAGACGGTTTCTGCTAATTACCGTGAGAGACGGTGGTGTATGCTGTTGACGTTGAATATGACGAATACTGCATGTCTCAGTTTCAAAATTAACGAATTACCATGAAGAAAATCTAAAAATACTTAATTTATGTACGATAGATAGAAATAAATAATAGTGAGAAGGTCGCCCTTAGTGTACGGGTTCCCTAAGTAAACTGGGATTCTTACGTTGCAATCTATTGTTACGACGGTCTACTAGGTACAGTGGAAAACAAAATACAAGACACCAATTAAGTCACTAATCACCAGCTTTAATTATCACAACTTAACAGTTAGTAATTAACAAGACAGTCTCTTACAACAAATCAAATAAAAATTGTTCACACGCAATACAAACATGTCAACTAATATAGAATACAATTGTACTACAATTGTCCCGCGCAATTATAAAAACACATAACACTTCGCCACAACATTACGAGCCGCACTAATAACCACTTGAACGCAAAGAGTAATATCGCCAGATAATAACTGAACTAAAATACTACGAACCGCATTCCAATAAATCGCAACTCAAACTGACTGAGCGTCGCTGAGTACTTGTATTTATACCGCGCCGAAAATCCAGAACATTCCACATATTATGCATTAGCTCTACACTACGACGTAATTGATTGCGGCCTTGAGACAGTCCGCGCGGCTGGCGGCGTCTAGAAAAGTCTCGCGAATGCATGTTTAAATCACGTACGCGCACAACATTACAGCCGGATTCTTCTGGAACATTCGACAAACACGTAGATTGTTTTGTAATGTCGTAACAATATTATACGAAGGGGTGCTTGCAATGAAATACGTATATTAGACACATGACGTACTGCTCATAATAGCCGTAGATGACAAAACTGAACTGGTGACGAATACTGATTTATCCTCCAGAGGATAAACGTGTGGACAGAACTAAAATATGAGGACACTTGTTGACAAAACTATCGAGCCGTGGCGCATTCTTTAAATCTGCAGATGTTTCGACTTATCTTCTGTGGGCGATCTTCTTTCTTCTCGATTGACAACTGTTCCGTCCGCGACTGGTGCACCCGTTCGCAGATGGAGTCGAAATGTCTGAGATTTTAAGAAACGTTGCCCCGTTTATAAGGAATTATTCTGAGGTATTAGAGCTTTCAAGAGTAAGACTTGGATAAATTCTCAATCTTCACTAGACGGTCGCGCGGTCATAAACGAGTGTCTTAAAATAAGAGAAGATACGGTCAGGACGCGATGGGAAGACGGACGGATCAGGCACTGTGCTTGAACCATGGAAATGTGCAAGAAGAAATCTGACATTACAAGCAACTGAAATTGGATTTATCTGATTGTCTAGTACGAGTTGACAGCTTGTACCGAAAACTTGTAACACTGGTTCCAACTTGATCCAGAAACGAGTGTAAACGTGTCAAGTATTTGTACTTTACACGGTCAGGCAGTCAAGTGGGACAGACCACGGACTCGTTGCTAACAGCTTTGTTAAACATACGGTACTTTACCTCTGATGTATTTCAGCATACTCCAGCTGTAGAACACCATATTGGTGTGGTGGTAGACATGGAGAAATGAAACGTGAGACTGCTTCTTCCTCAACACGAAGAATACCTGCATACATATACTGCTGTTACTACTACTACTGCAACTATTACTACTACTACTACTACTACTACTACTACTACTACCATGGGCGTAACTTGGGGCCTAACTTGGGGGGGGTAAAGTTTCATAAATTCAAGTGTGTAGTGAGACCATCTATATAATAAAATTAATAAAATGTTTTATATAAAAAATTAGGAAGTTTAATAATAATTCTTAGTTAATAAACGAGGGACAATTTCATTTGTTAATGATCAACAAACCTTTCTTCATAAGTTGTACTTCCACTTATGTTTACCTACAACAAATATACTGTAGGCCTATAAACATAAACAATTTGTGTGACAAAGAGAGGAAAGTAAAGAGAGCAAATTCCTAGAAGCACAGCTGCGCTTATTATTTCATTACGATGTGTTCCAAAACAAGTCTTTGTTTGTGTAAAAGGCACGCATTGTATTCCAGTTAAATAGGTATCTAGCTTTTTTTTCGAACAGAAATATTATTTTGACGTATATCATTCATATCTGTCATTGAAAGATATATATATATATCTTTACATACATTTAAATACATTACAACTATTTCAAAAATTGCACAAATACATTACCATGTACTCAACCCAACTATGAAGTGTATTACACCGGCCAGGTCGCAGGATTTTTTTTATTCTCGTTGCGTCAAGTATATGTAGTTGCACAATAATTAAATAATTTTCAAAGAGGAATGAGATGTTGCTGACATGAAATAATTAATTAAAACCGTTTCAAAATAATCATACTAAGATTTATTAATGTTAATTGAAAATATTCAAATATTAAAATTTCAAATCTTTGATAAATAAAATATTCTCTTTTATAAGTTTACATAAAGTACCATATAACCTTCTCTGCTATTCATGACATATTAAAATAAATAACCATATAATCTTACTAGCTAAACAGACATGTTAAACAAATTTATCTAAACTCTTTTTATTTCAGTGTGTCTGACTTTTACTCCAATTTTTAAATAATAATAGCAACTCATATACAAACAAAAATAATATTAAACTCAAGAATAAAATTACTTGTTGCTATAAACAAAATAAAATAATAACACTTACTTTCAACCTATTATTTAATTCCACTGACACACCCAGATTTTAACATATAGCAGAAGATTAGTATTTTTTAAATTTTCTTATTCAATTAAATTATTTACTTTAACTACTATTTAAATTTAAAACTTTAAGTCTTTATTGTTCATGTATAATTTTCTTTTTGAAAGTTCTTTTCACCAACAAAAAAAATATAATTGTTTATTCATCACCTGCGTACATCTGCTGTTACTGTTGCGTGTGTGTGTCCTGAATCCTGAGAATTTGATGATGATGATGATGATGATGATTATGCTGATGCTGTGTTCTCTGTCTCTACGGGTTGTTGTTTGTGATGGTCCAGAGTTCTTCCATACATCTTGGTGTGTGTGGTCCTGATCGATCGACAGACCGCCAGCGTGACGTTGTGTGAAGATTTCTTGAGTCTGAGACCGCCCCAAAATTGCCGGTGGTATTTATACTGGACGGCGATCTGACAGGTCCAGGACTGTTTTCGACCTGTTAGATATTGTCACTTCGTGCAAAGCGTCCTTTTAATTACAAATCACTTTTTGGTTCATTTTTGCGATTTCGTAAACATACTCGTAGCACGAGCGATATCATCGTTTGCGTATTTTTTTCCTGGTCACTCACATATAACACACTTATTAATTACTACTTAATTACAGTAGTAATTAACATTAAATTACCCAGCCTCTTTATTATTGCACATTTTGCAATAATTTTTATGTCATCATATTCATTAAAAATTCCTTAATGTAATGGTGTCTTTATAATTTGGGTAAGTCTTAGTTCACAGGTTTAAAACGTATTAATTAGTTTATTTTTATCCGGTAAAAACCTGATTACAGCCGTACGGATCACCCCATCTTCCTGTCGTAGCTTGCGTTCACACACACAAACACACAAGCGCTGTATTCACGCGGGGGAGGTGTACGCTATCTGTCAATTCTGAGCCTGTATAATATTGTTAAAAACTGTTTATCATATACTTTCTATGCTAAATATTTACAAACATACCGCCCTGGGCAAATATGCAAATACATATATGTATTGTTGCATATATATTGCGACATAACAGAGCCACCTCTACTTACAAGCCGTGCTGTTAGAGTTGGCAATATTGCGCGAGCTACCCGAAGTAGTCCTGCCGCGGCGCGGCGATTGAAAGATAGGAAAGCAAAGAATTATGAATAATTAAAAAAAAACTATTTAAATATTTTAAGAGTGCATAAATACCTATTTTAACATAAACTGCTGTCCAATTGTGCTTGTTGAACGACATTTTTTTAATGAAACATTAAGAAATAAAGGATTAAAAATTGAATAAGGAAAGTTCGATTATTTTCTAATTTATTAAACAACTATGCAACTGTTTACAACATAATACAATGTCAAGTCAAAAATATAATGAAATCTTATTTAAATGTATTTAATTTTCTCTTCTTTGTTTTATTTTCCGCGGAATTTTTATCTATTTCTCGTGAGGCATCAGTTTTCTGTTTAGTATATAATAATATTTCTATTTAATAATATATTACTGAAAACCGAATAAAGAAGAGGAACAATATTTTTTATATTTTCTCCACACATATTCCAATTCGTCGAAAAAATTACATTTTTCTAAGCTTAGGTTAGCAAGAGTCATTATAATTTTTTTTTATCTGGATTCTTTAGAAAAGTTCTTTCTAAGACATTGTCTTTTATTATAAAATCGAATATAGCATGCGTGTGAGAAAATATAGAAATTACAAAATCTGTAGGCAAGCTTAACCCACCTGGTTGAAGAGAATCAAAGTAGGTGTCAGAAATATTGTCACCCTTCGACTCTCTTATGAAATCTTTACAAAAAGAGCAGCTAAGGGTTTTGCATATTGCAAAACTAGCATATCCACAAATATATAATGCTGAACCCTGATCAAGTGCACAAACTTCTAAATAATCACTGCTAAAGATAGAGTTAAATTCGTTAGCATTTGTGTTGAAGTTCTCTTTATATAAATTTTGGGATGAATTAGCTATATCCTTTATTGATGCGGTACCTGTTTTAGTGAGATTTAAAATTTTTTGTATGCGAAGTTTTTTCCGACTCAAGTATTTGTTGAAAACTCACATTATAATTGCAACCAAATTACTTCTTAATTATATTATAATTAAGAATTATAATATATATTATCATATATTATATTATGTTATATTATATATAGTATAATACGAGGGGGTACCCAAAAATAACAGGAATTTTTTGTTTAAAGCTATGTATTTAATTTCTTTTACAAAACAGCCTTATCACCTTCAAAGTACTCTCCATTACACTTAATACATTTGTCCAATCTGCGATCCCATTCCTGGAAACATTTTTCAAACTCGTCTGTTGTGATGGTCGACAGCTCCTGCCTCGTTTTTTTCTTTACCACTTCCACGTCGTCAAAACGTTGTCCTTTCATGTCCCTCTTCATTCGCGGAAACAAGAAGAAATCGCACGGAGCAAGGTCAGATGAGTAAGGGGCGTGGGGCAAGGGAGTCATGTTGTTTTTTGCTAAAAACTGGTGCACTGAAATGGCTGCGCTGCACAAATTTTGCAGTGACCCTTCTCATCCCCAAATCTTCTGTCAAAATTCGCTGAACCGAGCTCCAAGTTTTTCCAGATAACTTACTAATCTCTTCAATGGTCTGTCGTCGGTCTTCAATCACGATTGCATGAACTTTTTCAACATATTCTCAATTCTGGAAGTTGACGGACGTCTAGAACGAGGTTTGTCATCAATTGACATTTCACCTTCTTTGAAACGGGAAAACCATCGGTACACTTGAGTTTTACCCATAGCACTATCCTTGTAAGCTGTTTTCAACATCACAACAGTTTCTGCGGCGTTTTTCCCAAGCAGGAAGCAAAATTTCACAGCAGCGCACTGTTCACTTAAATCCGCCATGACAAAAAACGAGGAGCAAGCGAAAGTGCTTTTACAAAACGAATTACTGTGACCGGACACAACCTTCCCAGGCGACAACAATGATGGCACTGAACTCGGAACGAGTTGCGCTACGCTCGCCTAACGGGAGAAATGCGTACTACGTAAGCTCCGCCAATCGCAGCGCTATTCCGGTTATTTTTGGGTACCCTCTCGTATATATGTATTATATTATTAGAGGACGGACAGATAACATTAAGATATAATTCCATATAGGGATGTTTTTTAAATAAGGGTGAGGGACCGCGCCCAAAAGTGTGAATGAGAAAGGCTTTACAACGTTAGGTTTTGAAAAGAATGTACACACACACAAGGAATGTGCTAGAAAATATGTAACTGTACCGACGGGGGTGACAGGGCTCGGAGGTTGGGAAGGGACATTTGACTTATAGCGTGTTTGCGGGGGGGGTGGACAGTGGGGCAGGTGGGGGTGTGAAGGGTTTGGTTTTATCCTCTGTTATTTCCAATCTGACGATGAGCTGAGAAGCTTGAAAGCGCTAATCGGAATAATTTTCTATAGTGGTGTGCAACAGTGATAATTCTGTTTGTGATTATAACCACTAACACAACTTTCTTAATTAAAAATGATAAATGCACCACCGTAAACTGTATACTGTACCCAGTGCTTCCTGTTGTATTAACTATACTCAGCCCTGTTTACATACTCGAAAAACAATCTACGATACAAAAGATTTTATGACAACAGAGTGCTAGAGAGGACACAGACACTAAGTCTAGCATCTCGCAGTCATGATAATGACAAGACTGAAAAAATAATAATAACCACGAAGTGTGCGACGGTGATGAAATGGCAGCAGATAAAAATGAAAATAATAGGTCATAATACAGGAATTTGAATAATATCATAAAAGTACTATAGTATTTATAGCAAAGAAATGGCATTACAGATGTGTAATTCAACGGTGGTACAAAACTGGCACAAACAAACGTATTTCTTTAAAAAAATAAATAAAATAAAGTAAATTATGAAAATTTTAAGTAATGAAATGCTTTGATACCTTAATAAGAAAAATCAATTTAGTATTTGTTAAGATACATATAACATCAACATATAAGATATATGCCTGCATATTACATATGTATCAGATACATATGTAATATATGCAATATTGATGTGTATAATAAGATTTAATACATCCACCTGCAATGAACTTCTTGATGAAACGGTACAGTTTCAATGTGTTTATAAACTGTGAGTCGTCAATGGGATTGTGTTACTGGGAGAGTCGCTAGCCTCGTACGTAAGCACTTTTAAAAACTTCGAGCTACAAAATTGCTTGGCCGTAGTTTTGCGGTCCACCCCGACTTTCGTATGACGCTGCACCACCTGCATAGTGTTATTTCTAGTACGCTACCATGGGCGTATTTACGGGGACCCCCCCCCCCCCGAGGGTCGAAAAAAGTTGACGAGTTTTGTTAATCTCTTAATTTTTAGGCTCTTTTATTACTTTTTCAGCAGTGTTTTTCAGCTAGTAACTGTTTTTTAAATACACAAACGTACAGCATTTCCGTGTACGTTTGAAATATGAAATACAGGAAAATCAAATCAGCCAGTGTTGTCTAAACAATTGGCGTATTTATATTGTGTTATTACAGTTTACTTAATGAGATTGATTTCAGGATGTTAAAACATGTTTTTCAACCATTTTAAAGATAGTATTGTTGATTAGTCTTAACTTGTTTTCTCTTTTGTATGAAGCCGACTCGACCGGACCCCGGACCCCCCCCCAAACCGAATTCTGATACGCCACTGTACTAGCGTACCCTCCTTTTAATCCACTCGCTTCTCACCTTACCTCTCAGCCAAACGTCTTTGTAAGCAAGCGAAACATTGTCTGCTTCGTAATAATTACAGAATGGAGAAGGCTCTGACGCTTAAACAGTACCATTAGGAACAGTTAATCTTTCCTCGTTACCGTCTTTTGTACTTTTGATTAGACGATGGTTGAGCGCTATTCCTTACCGTGGTCTGTCCTTTGGTATCCGTGTTGGGCCCATTCAAAATATTTTCATTCTACCTTATTCTATTTTCTAGTATTCTATCGTTAATAACGTAAATTAATTCTCTACTTATATTTTTGGTCCGACGACGTTTAGCTTCGTACATTCTTCACACTAACTTCATTTCTGTTTATCGTATATTCCTATCGGCTTCTTGCACGATCGTCCAGGTTTCGTTTCCATAGGTCGTCATTAATCTGCACAACTTTACATTTGTTTCTTTACTAGTGTTCGGTATTTTTGGTGTTTCGCGAATCGGTTAACCGCGCGCTCTACCGTCAGTGTTGCCGAAATCCCGAGGCGGCGGGAAATTTAAAGCCAAAGTTAAGCACGAAGGAAAAGTAATGTTTTGTTCGAAATAGCTTTATCAGCGGGAAATATCGAGTTACGCCTGTTGAATACTAGTAATTTATCATATTAACAAATCCTCGCACACGACTCATATACTGTCGTTTACAGAGTATTTTGTTCAATGGAATTTACATAAAGACATTTACGGGTTATGTAATGAGGAAATTACGTAACACTCTACTATTACAAATTCACTCCCTCTTTTATGTGAAGTGTTCAGTTCCTTTGTAGTAATAAGTCGAAAGCATGGTGAAGAATGTGTCGAAAGCGCAGAGTTTATTTCACCTATACAAATGTATCTCTAAGAAATGTACACGTCATTGAAGAAAAGTAAAATTAGTTATAAAAATTACCATAGTAATTTATTACTTTGTTATATTTACATATTGGATTATTTGTATCTGATTCTTGCCTAACTTCATATTTTAATAAGTTACTAGAAAAAGTTTAATTATCTGTATACGTGTGATTATCAAGCATCACGCATCACGCGTACTTTTGCAGTAAACTTATTTTATTGTCGCTATAGTGTTAATTACTAAAAGCAGTACACAACACAATGAGGAGTTATCAATCATAAGTTTATTCACAAAATTGCAAGTTATTGAAAACATTTATTAACCAACAGTTATTACCTGTAATTTAGTGACACTGGTAATAAAAATGAGGGAAAAAGAATGATATTTTTGTACTTGTTGGAGGGACATTATTTCAGATCAGAGTTCCGGCAACACTGATTTTAACGTCATGTTTCCCTGCTCAAGCAAGAAGCACATTTTAATAGACTCGCAGAATCCAAGTAGATTAGCAATATCAGACGCGCTAAATGCAGGAGCTGACTAGATCACATCCCAGTATTATTTATACTACCGTCACGTTTTACTATTAATTTAATTGCCCAGGCAACCTTTCTCCATTCTGGGGCCTACACCTTTTTCCAACAAAGTTTAACACGTAGAATGACACGAGGTGAGTTGTAGATTTTGCTACATTTTTTCTAGTCTTATTGCCACTAGAATAAGACTGGTCAGAGGTTTTAAGTTGTAAATTGTAATTTTTGGTGTTAGATACGCGCTCATTAAATTTTACGAACACGCGTAATAAGCTCCATCAGAGGAAATCCATTAGAGTTATCTACCAGAGACAAATACGCTAAAAGACAAAAATGGTAACAAAAAATTTGCACATAGAACAAACTAGCCTTGTTCTTAAGCACCCTGACTTCTTCGTCTTCTTTAGCACTACAGCCCAACGTGAGCCCCCTGGCTTTTAACTCCAATCATTCCTATCCGTTCCCATCTCAGCGTAACCCCTCACGTCCATTCTTCTGAGATCTTACAATTATTATAATAATACATAGATTACCGTTATAATTCTATTCATTTCTAGCCGAACATAACCTAACCTAACCTAACCTAACGTAACCTGACCTGACCTGACCTAACCTAACTTAACCTAACCTGACCTAACCTAATGTAACAAAAATTTTGGAAGAAAGATGTTACTCGCGCAAATAAAAAGTTGGAGAATTGAAATCTCATCAAAATTCAGAATAGCGACGTTTCCAAATGACAGATTCGTCCACCGCCACATACGAAGTTAAACACAACTATAGAAAAATTGTACAAAAGAACGGCTACCTAGCCTACAAGGAAGCACAACCACACTGGGGCAAGTTCACGTAACGGACAGGTTCTTTAGTCAGATCTAACCCTTATGATAATGTTGGCACGAACCGTCTTAGGTTAAAGATCGTACACAGTTGTTTCTGTCCCTACATAAACTTCATGATTTTTCTTATTCCAGTCTTACAGAATGCACGTATCGCTTCAGACCTGTTTCTAGTCCACGACCCACAGTTTTCTTTGATTTTGTTTCAGTCGCGCACTCCAGTGTTCTCTAATCTTCTCTTATCCGTAGCGAATAATCCTAATCCTTGCATTTTGTCTTCGTTTCGGATAAGACTGCGTCGGGTGCAGCCCTCATAAAGCTCATATCTGATGATCGCGTCCTTTGTCGTATATTCCTTTATACATATATTTTTTAATTTTCAATTTTTTTTGTCTTATGGTCAAGACCAGTCTTTCTACTGGCAAAACTGGATTTATGGTAGTTGTTGCATTTTCCAATTTTCGTTTTGATACTTTTGTAAATATATTCAAATGTATCAGACGTCATTTTCATATGCACATGAAATCTCTCTGGATCTTTTATAGTTGTTAAAATAGGTGATGATATTTGCCTAAATCTTGTCTTCTCTAATTTATGGAGTTGGCGGTTTGAGAAGATAGATATTAGTCACACTTAAAGACGTGTACTGTCACTATCACGTGATAATATTATGAGTTATGATTTAATGAGTATATTTCAATCAATCAATAAAATCTATGTATACACATAATAAGTAAAAAATATAAATTTTTAGAATTTATAGGAGAGAAAACGGTCACTTCTCTCATCTGCGACAACGAAAGTAAGGATAAACTCTTCGGTTTGTTTGTCAGCTGCCTTGTCGCGATGTACCCCTAAGTAACGTTCCGCCCCAAGTATTCAAATCATTTTTTTGCTCTAAATCTTTTAGGTAAATTTTTGCTCCAACCACAAGATTTAATAAATGCCATTATTTTTGTTTTAGCGATGGAAATGTCACAAATGTGTTCCTCCCCTATATTGGATTTCCTATAGAACGGATTTTTGGAGATGTCTTCTCAGGGAATAGGACTGCTTACGATCCACAAATAGTATTGTTACAAGAGGTCCTCCCGGGTATAGGGTTATTCTCATTAGCAATGAAGCTTCCCTTCGACAATGAATTAAGTCGTCTACAAATATAATAATAGTGATAAAGTACAACCTTGTCGAGCTCCTTGATTTTTAATTACCGGACTGGTAAAATTGTCGTAATTAATGACAATTATTACTGTTGTGCATCTATAGGGTGATTTAATCACTTGAGTAAGGCGGCAAGGGTATCCTTTTTCTTTGAGAATTTGCCATTGTTTTCATGTTCTTATCCGGCCAAACGGTTTTATAAAGTCGACACACTGGTTTCAACGTACACCACATCACATATATCTAGCTACACGCAGAATTACATTTGTTGAGCTCTTGTGGATTCGCCTCAGTTGCATAGGCAGACCTTGAATTGCGCCGTATTAGAAATGTATCTCAGTTATGTTTAAAACTAAAAACACCAATAATATATTAATCGCTTTGGTTTCGTAACATTTCGATT
Source organism: Magicicada septendecula (assembly GCA_034769895.1). Taxonomy (NCBI): domain Eukaryota; kingdom Metazoa; phylum Arthropoda; class Insecta; order Hemiptera; family Cicadidae; genus Magicicada; species Magicicada septendecula. The sequence continues at coordinate 342,812,305 of CM068376.1, forward strand.
TGGCTACACAACGTTAGCTCATATTAGACTAATGGTTTTTAAAAGTTGTCCTTCAAGGGTCGACAGCCGATCGCCAAAGGGTCCGCGGAAAACAGATATGACGATTAAAACATATAAACATCAATGGACGGCATTACTGATAAAGAGGTTGAAAGCGGGGACGAAGAAACTTCTCAACATGCCAGATAACGCCTAACATAGAGACAAAGTTGCCTTCTGTCAGCAAACTATACCACAGTATAAGACACGGGCTCGACGCAGTCAGAATAGAACAACACCAAATTTGAGTTTTTTGAACAAAGGGAAGTACATAAAAATACGTCTACTTATGACTAAAAGTAGGAATAATGTAATGAATCCGTTTCAAGTTACTTGAAGAAATTGGAATAAATATTATTGCCTGTGTGACTCAACCGTTTGTGTTTAGATGTGATACGCCTCCCCGTAACACTATTAAACGTAACGTCCTCAGGTAAATGTTACCCTGAGACTGTCTGATCTTGCTGTGCGTGTTACAATAACAATGCGGAGACGACTGCCTGGAGGTCGTACGTACTTAATCTCTTTAGTGTCACTGCCAAGTCCGGTTATGTCTTGGGTCGTCGCCGCTCGTACGTCTAACAGGTCGCCCGAGAATCGATTACTGCGTCCGCTTCTCGGAAAACGAGAAGGACAGCGACTCTAGCCGATGCCCCCTATCGAGTTTGCTTTGCGTCTTTAGTCATAAAGCCAAATCAATTCCATTGAGGAAGCACCAAAATTGATGTTTAAAAAATTAAAAATTTGTTTTTTTTTTACTTTTGTTAGCAGATGATTTTTTTGTCAGATTCCTGGCGTTGGTTGTCTTTCTTCTCTAGTCTCCCCGTCCAATTGCTCGTGTATTCTGGGAATTTCATATTTTCTAATATATAGAATAATAATCACTGCAGATCATATTATACATATCAGAATATTCCGTTCCATTATTTATCAAAATATTCTGTGCATTGTTAAGTAATATAATTATAGAATTTGTGTAAAATCTGTACACTACGAACCACTTTGGACAGAAATTAATACAGTTTAATACTGATACCACAAGGTTTTCAGCGACTCCGGTGTTGACAATATTCCGTTTCATGCCTGCTCTTAACCGAACTGGTATATGACTCCAGTACATTAAAAAGACGACTGTTTCACTTGTTATGGTACACTTCGTAATTTGAAAACCGAACCCTTCTTGAACTACCATCACATTTGCATTTTTATTACAAAACAAGGGCGCAATCATATTTAGCATTCGTGGATATTTGCAGGTCACCACGTACGAGGTACACAGTGGTACAGTATGTCTTCTACCCTTGTGGGTGACATTATTGTGGGGTGGAAAACAGTTGCGAAAGTGGACAGAAACATCTAAACTGCCTCCTGTTTTTTATGAAAAATAACGTTAACCAGGACAAAGAAGACGGCTTGTAGAGATTTCTATACTCGTGGAGAAAATATTCGCAGATTATAAGGTCAAAATGTGTACAGCGAAAACAAGAGTTATGGCTTTAGAAGGAACAGATCCAAACAAAGCAAAACTGTGTTAACTGGAGAAACCTCACTTTTTACTTATCCAGGCAATGGCATCGCGTATAGCAGGGACAAGCTAAAATTCCAGCACATTTGTGTTGTCTAGACAGGGTGACAAAAATAACTATGAGAATATGCTGAGTGAGTCATTTACATTTAATAAGGGAGTTAAGCAAGGTGATGGGTTATCGGCCACACTCTTTATTATTAGAATACACTATGGCATTAAAGACATACGGGATCAGCGATTATGTGCTTACGCTGACGATGTTGTATCAAGACAACGGCTAGTCGAGCTTTACAAGGAGCTAACTCAAAATGGGTTTGATCGTAAATATCAGCAAAACGAAATACATGCTAATTTTTGCATTAGTATGGAGAAAAAAACTGTACAATTTATGCATAGAAGGTAATTCATTTGATGCGGTTAATACGTTCAGATACCTGGGCAACACGACAGGTAATGAAGGGTGCATAATCACAATAATACTTGACAGGATACAAATAGGAAACAGGGTATACAATGCTAACAGTAGATAATTGAGAAGCAAATTCATTAGTTACAACACAAAGTTGAAAATATTTAAGACATTTATCAGATCGGTTGTTGCTTATGGAGTTGAGACATGGACGTTAGCAAAAAACGAAAAATAGACACTAAGACGGTTTGCAAGAAAAATTGTACGACGTGTTTGTGGTCCGGTCAAGGAAGATGATGAATAGAGAATACGTAATAACGAGGAGACAGATGGCAGCGGATAGGAAACGTTGGAGAAGATCGGTGCTAGAAGTCAGGGCTCATGTTAGGCTGTAGAGCTGAAGAACAAGAAGATAAACAAGTAAAATCAAACCCACATTCTGTCCAAATCCTATCACAAAACCAGTAGGGTGGGAACAATGTAAACAGATCTTTGTAGTAATGTAATAAGCAGCACAACAATGTACACAATGTTTTAAAAAATACCCAAAATATATATCCACCATAGGAGTCTTTTAAAACAATACTATTGACAGGTTGCTAGACTTGGTCATGTAATTTGGAAAGTACGTTGTTTACTGAGAGGCTCTGTTAACTGTAACAACTTGAACGTTAGGATCGAATGAGATCAAGAAACGTGTTTGATATGGTGGGAAAAATATATTCCAGAGAATTCGTAGGAGTAATTATAAGTATAATAGTACTGACTCGGAACACTAAGTTTTTATTGGTAAAAAATGTAAAATTTTTACCGTTTAGCCTGAACCAGTTTTCGCTTATTACAAGCTTCGTCAGAGTCTGCCACTAGGAGTGCTGTCCGTCTTGTTGTTGGTGACGGCGTCGTCGTTTGAAAGATCGATGTTGTGTGTGTGCGGTGTGATATGTTCGAATAATACGTGTGATTTGAATTGTGTCTGTTCGTTAAAACAGGATAATTATAAAAGCAAGATACAGAATCACATACAAAACCACAAACAAAACAGAACACACGCTATCAAAAAACACACACAAAGAACAAAACAAATTTGATTTACCTGGTGTTTACAAACTAAACTGCTCAGGATGTAACAAATTCTACGTAGGCCAGACAGGACGTTGCCTCAAACAGAGATACGTGCATTGAACACACAAAGGCACTACACACCACCACCGAATCCACCTTTGCAAACCACCTCATTGAAGCTAACCATACATACACAAACATAAACAGCAACATCTACACGTACACACAAAAGGCCGAAAACTAGACACTCTTGAACGACTAGAAATATACAAACACATAAAAACGACATCCTAAACGAACAGACACAATTCAAATCACACGTACTATTCGAACATATCACACCGGACACACACAACATCGATCTTTCGAACGACGGCACCGTCACCAAGAACAAGACGGACAGCGCTCCCAGTGGCAGCCTTTGATGAAGCTTGTAATAAACGAAAACTAGTTCAGAAAAGCGAAAAATTTTACATTTTTATATAATTAGTTACATGTATTATACTTATAATTAGTTAATCAACGGACACGTCATGGACAACAAAATCCAAGAATTCGTAGGATTCTCTAAAACGCTCGTGTAAAGGATTTGTCTCATTTCTGTAATTAGGGTACTATTTATTTATGTCGACAACCATGGGATTCACGAACATACGAAGTAATTCCTCGAAATTGTTTATTGCAACAGCAGCACGTCTTTTCTGCCACGGAGGACAAAGAACAGAGAAAATCTGTCTTGAAGCCTAAAAAAAGGCTTGCTTTAGCTACCAAAATTGCAGAATTTCTTTCTACGATTCAAACGAAGTTTCAGAGGATTTATTATCTTTATACAAGCAGCTTTAGAAGACGTTTCAAAATAAACTGGATCCAAAACCTTTTTTTTTTTTTAGCTCTTTTAAACGTCTGGTGGCAAAGTCAACCGACTCGGAGCATACGGTTTGGTGGTTGGGGGGGGGGGATAGAGGTACAAAGAGGGACTTTCGCGGAATGAATCAGAGAGGGTGGAATGTTGTGACAAGGAAAGTGTATATTCTTACATCAATGTAATATAAAATATATAACAGTATACGATTTAATTTATGTAACTAGACGTAAGATTTATGCCCTCGATCAGTTATTTCTCCTATCATAGATCATCGCTAGCGATTTTTAGAATGCACAAACTACAAATTGTCTAGAAGATGCTAATTTTATTGACACTTCAAAAACAGTACATATTTTATGTTGCGATCCACCTCTGGTGCATCCCGCATATTTTTTGAGTTTGTTTTTGAACCCCTAACCTTGTGTTCCATCTTGATGTTACGTAAGGACGTATCTCACCGTGAGACATTGTACTTAAACTTATGCAGCACAGGTGTGGATTGACCTTATTTATCGAAAATTACGAAAGCTCTTGGTTTTTCCCCAAAGAGTATCCGTAAGCAGGGTATGAATCCATACTAGGTGGTCGTTACTTATGAAAACATCATTCTCTCATTCATTAAATAAACGCTACGTTTGGGCACTGTCCAAAACCCATCGTCGTAGACGCCTGTTCCTTCCTTCCTTCCCACCATATTTCCTTACATTAGGTTCTGCAAATTCGTGGCTAATCCAGGCCCGGATTTCCCACTAGGCACACTAAGCACGTGCCTAGGGGCGGCAGGCTCAGGGGGCCGGCACGAGGTGAAAAATTATTTGTTAAAATTTCATGTTTTCGGTTTTTTAATTACAGTATTTGTATTGGGCACTTGCATTATGGCCAAATTGAAGAAAATGGTTTTGAAATTACCTTTAGATATATCATTTTCAGCAACTTTTTTCAGCGGTCAAGGAGAATTGAATATATAGAAGTTACTTGTTTGGGGGGGGGGGCTAACAATAGTGCCTAGGGGCGGCAGGGCACCTAAATCCGGAGCTGGGCTAATCATAACAACGCTAATTCTGATAAATTTTGTGATTATTTAGTTGATACATTTGTTAGCGAGAATAGCCTGTTCCTACCAACCGTGTGGTCACAGGGATCTTCAGATTTTTATAAAACCACTAATGCTTGCGAATATTTCCACACCGATTTAAAAACTAATTTTTTTGTCATGGTCCAAATATTTTCCAATTCCTACAAGCTTTAAAACTCAAACCAATTTTGCACGTTAAAATTAGTACGTCATCGTTGAACATTTTTGTAGAAGAAATAAGAAGTCATCTGCCCAACAGCTATTTATTGAGAAGCAGTTAGAAGCTTTTTCTGAGAAACGTATTTCAAGATTATATTTCTTGTAATATGTGTATCGTGTAGGAATGGGTATATATAAATGTGTTTTGATGTAAGTTGATTTTTGTAGATTTTCATTTATATATGTATGTGTTATGCAACGTTACATGGTCGCAGGACAGGAAGCTAGAGAAGGAGAGGACGTCCAAATTGGCATCTGTTCCTTCGAAAAAGTCAAGAACTTTATTTATGATGCCAAGTTAACTCCGATGGGGAAACGACAGAAGAAATAAAGTGAAGAAGCAACACAGCTAATAGGTGCTTCATTGGTCTCAAACGCCTGTTCCAGAGCGGAACAACTGGCAGGAGCACCGAGCTGCTTCTGTATCCGCCCAGTTCTCACCTATGGTTGTGAGACCTGGACCATTTCTAGAAAGTCTGAGTCAAGCCTGCTGGTTCATGAACGCAAAATCCTCCGCAGTATTTTTGGTCCAATACGTGTGGGAGGTGAGTGGAGGAAAAGGACCAACCAAGGACTGAACACTCTTCTGAACTAAACAGATATCGCGAAAGTTATAAAAATGGTAGACTCAGGTGGGCTGGACATGTGATCAGAATGGGGGAGAATGAAATACCCAGAAAGACCCAAACAACGTTGAAAAGACGGTGTGAATTATTATGCGCGCCATATCCTTGGGACCCAGGACTGGAGAGCAGCTGTACTTAACCGAGACGACTGGCGGAGGCTGTTAAAGGAGGCCTTGACTCAGTAATGGGCTGTCGCCCCGCTGAAGGAGAAGAAGAAGTGTTATGCAACGTATTTATTATCTGCTACGTGGGCATATTTTTTTAACATACATTGCAGAAGTTTCAACAATTATTGTGTAGATCAAACGCATTTAACATAGAGGTGAATAAACACTAAAGGATAAAGGCATGCTTTGATAAAAGACTGATTCTCTTTAATCAGAAAAAATAAAATACAAAGAACGGTGGTCAAAGCAGGCAGTCTACTAGCAGCTCGTTGACTCCGTCTGGGAACTGGGATATGTTTTTTCTTATAAATTTGTGTACAGCTAATGTAATTAGACATGAAACGGGCGTTTGGCTGCACAGTATCAAAAGATCTCGTTGCGCATGTGTAACTTTGACGCGTTGTTTTCTGAGCAATCATTTTGTGTTCATAACTGCTGCATGTTCGGTGTGTCTCATGCTTGTGTGTCATGATTGGTCACCTCGCACCCCACTTCCTACACTACCTTCCCTACTCCCCGTTACGATCTGCGCGAATCATTTAATGTCTTACTATTTCATCTGAACCTGCACTGCCTCGTGTAGGAAATCTCCTACTCTGCGGCAAACGCTAAACTATGTTTAGCATATGCACTATTAGGACTCTTACTAATAAAAAGTCTAAATGTGACTAATGCTTTTAAGTGTTGTGGAATAGCTTTAGTCTACAAGCATTTTGTCTACTCAGTTCCTGTCGCAGCTTCGCAAAATCCACGTCGTTATAATTTTATTATGGCCTGAAGCTATGCAGTGGAACTTTTCACACAGACACACTGGTGTTTACTGGATCACTAGTTACTACTACTCGTAAATATCGTATTGAAATTTCAAATAAAAAATATTTCCAGTTATCTAAATTTATTAAATTACATAACTACTAAGCTTCCCGAGCTGCAGAACTCGCTCACTGTTTCGAACGAAGTAGATAAATCATATCATTAGACTATATTAATAGACTATTCATATTATTAGACAAATATCGATATTAGTAATTTTTCAGTTATCAGAAGACTTAGAAAATATCGTTTACACTAAATTTGATTATCAAAATAACAATTTCACAGAAGACAATCATACAATAAACATTAAAAAATACAAATATTTGTGTTTTTTGTGTTAAAATTCCACTTAGTCTTACATCCGAATAGTTTTTTACAAATTTTTCAAATTTTGAATCCCTTTCTTGGGACCTGGAGTTCAAAATCTATCAGAATTATAAAACTGTACACTATATTCAGGGTTTGTTTAATAATTCTTTTTGATGCCCTGACGTAACAAAATTTTTAAATTTCCAAAACTTATCACTAAATTAAGGTTTTAGTTAAAATTCCCTTTAATATGATACTGCACACGGACTTTTGGAATTTTCTTCACTATTTTGAACCCCATATTTTTGTCACCCTCCCCCATATTTGGGGGGGGGACCAATCTCAGGAACAAAAGGATTCTGTAGGGTGAACGTATGGCAAGTTTTACTACGAAAATCGTTTGATGCGCTCAAAAGTTATCGTGAGACATACCCCAAACAGACAGGTACTCATATAGATAGGCAGACGGGCAAATTCCAAACAGTCGAGTTAAAACTTAGACTCGCTTCGCTCGTTCAAACAAACAAATAACAATAGGTACGCAAGCATTTATTTTATTTTCATTAACCGAAATTTTATTTAGCAACCGAAATTGTGGAAAATTTAAAATTCAAGAAACACACGTAGAAAGAATTTGTGTTACCACGTGGCTACCGCGTAACACATCCTTTCGTAAGGTCACATTGATGTTGGCGGGGTAATTGCAGCAGTAATTAGTGAACCTGAGCACAGGGAATTCCACACTGCTAATATTGCGTTATTAAAACCTTCTTTATTTATTATTTATACTGAAATTACCTCAAGATGTTTTATATCCCTTACCTAGTAAGGAAAATAAAACATCTTGAGGAAATTTCAGTATAAATAATAAACATATATAAATCAAGAAACGGACTGCAGGAAAAAGAGTTTAAAACATTATTATAGGGCTACTTACCGTGTCGATCAGATCCAGTAACTTGAGAACTGTATAATGCCACATAGACCAGCACATCTGAAATCAGATAAAACCAGAGTCAAGTTAGTAGCTTGTACAATACGTTAGTGTAACTGAGGTTTGATAATTATGCGTTGCCTTAACTTTGAATCCAAAATTTCGTTACCGGTGCCAGACACACTTCATGTTATCAAACCTTTAATAACAAAAATTACGATCCGGGCTGTAATAAATTTATTGAACTTTAAAACACAGTGAAAGTTCTTATTTAAACTTATTAAAGAGTGAAATAAATAAATCAGACCACCGCATTAAGGTTTGATGACTTTCACGGCCGGCGTCATTAAGTTTCAGCTCCACATCTGGAGGCCATCTTCAGTGAAACGGTTTTGAATACAACTGACAAGGTGTTCGTCAGTGAAATCATAGTACTGTGGCAAAAGGCTATGCTGTCCCAAAAAGGAAACTTTAGGCAGAGTGCATTATGCCAGCTGAAAACCACCATCGGCCAATCAGAAACAAGCGCAATGCAATACAGGTCGAGCAGCACAGGATGCCAAACTCTATGTAACGCAAGGCTTTCTCAAAGAGAAGGCGACAGTATTTTTTTTAACAAGTGTGAAATATTCCGTCGCCTTGTTGGCATAACAATTAATTAATCAACAAAAATCAATTAACAACGGAAATACGACGAATTGTGTTTTAAAGTTGTTGAAATATACAATTTACTGCTTTTTTAAATATTTTTTTCAGCTTTATTTATGGTCAAAATATTATAAAAATTTGTGGAGTACTGGACAATAACGGTTTTGAGTTAAAAGTTTGAAAATTATCATGCAATTTTAATTTTTTTATCAGCAAAATTTTCAAGTCGCACAGTACATACGAGCGAAAGCCCATATATATTACCCTATCCACCCCATTATGTTTTCGTGACTTCTGAACAAATAAAAAAACGCCGACTGCTTGCTTATTCGTGTGACGATTACAATGAATGCGCTAACGCTACGAACGAAGCGTCAGGAGAATTAGGAGACTAGACGTTAAGAGAGGTTAATAGAGTAAATTGTGCAGCCACACACACACACACACACACACACACACACACACACACAAATACGAAGATCGCAATGAGTGCAGCACTACTTTGCTACGAACGAAGCGTTAATCGTATCAGGAGAATAGACAATCAACAGAGTAAAGTTGTGTAGGTATACACACCCATGTCTTCGATAGACGCAGACGACGCTCGCAATCGAAACGTTACTCTGCTCCGAAGGAAGCGTTAGCAGTATCGGGAGACTAGACAGTGAACACTGTAACTTCGACAGACACGTTACGACGCTCGCAATGAATGCAGCGTTACGCTTTGCTCTGAACGAAGCGTTAGCAGTATCAGGAGACTAGACAGTCCACACGGTAAAATTGTTCATTCATTGCACACACACACACACACACACACACACTTCTACAGACATGGTAGCGCAGTTCCAATACGGTAACGCTCGTTCGGATACTATAATGAATTAGGATACTAGACAGCAGGAAATACAATTGTTAAACAAAATTAAAGGATCAAACAAAACCAGTATCACCCTTAATTAAATATCTTAAAGTGCCAGAATCTATTAATTTAATGCACTCTTAAATTTAACATATCGACAATTCCTTGTCAAACATTCTGACGCAAACTTTGAGCTTTTTCAAGTGAGATTTGGAGTTGCGCAAGGTAGTATTTTGGGGCTAATACTGTATCATACCAGACCTTCCAACTACGAGCTTAACCTCGGAGCTGAATATAATAATCAGTTCTAAAATTTCAAAATTTTTGGGACACCAGGGCCCAAAAATGGGATCAATATTTACAAAATATTGTAAAAATCCATGCCAGCTATCAGCTATCAGAAGGCATGGTAGATGCATGTTTGATAGAGATAGCATATAGATTTACTAGTTAACAAATACGATTACATAATAAATCGTATTTTCCTGTAGTGGTCTTTAGCAGGAGGGGGAGGTCTGTGCTGTATCTGTCTTTCGACTCAGTTGTCCGCTGTCGTCATCTTAAGGTAGGAATCACCGCTCAAAATAGACGTAGTCTGGTTCCCACTCTGACCAGTAATTAATAAGTGATGGCGGCTGGTGTTAAGGTTGTAAGGTTGCACAACCACCAGTATTTATAGATCTAACATAACAGTGTGTATATATATATATATATATATATGTATATTTTTTTTACATTTAATATTTATAAATAAATTTACTTCAAGATATACCTTTTTTTTCCTTATTAGGAACATGTTTCGGGTACCATCTTGTACCCATCCTCAGCCTTCCGGTTTTTGTGTCTGGTGAAGTACGTATGTGTTGGTTGAGTTAAGGAAAAAAAAGGTATATCCTGAAGTAAATTTATTTATAAATATTAAATGTATTATATACATCAAGAAACGGACTGTAGCAGAAAGTGATTGTATATATATATATATATATATAGAATAAGTGATACAACAAGATTTTTTATGTTAAAACAATCTTATTTTTCAAACGAACTTATTTTGCTACAGCTCGGAAAATGTCGAAATATAATGTTTAACGCAGCACATCAGAGACGAGTAAGTTACGCGCGCTGCCGGCAGTTGGTTTGCACTCGGGTGGTTGTTCTCTGCAAACCAGCAAACGCGATCGTTGTGGTACGACTTGAATACAGCACAGTGACAAAAATGGTGGTAGGGATGAAATACACGGCGGTTGCGAATAGGTTCAGCTGGTGCATTGGAGTACTGCAAACCGCCACCGCAAGCGCTGCTGTGCAGTACAGCACATGCGTAATTGTGATAATAAAGTGTCAATCGACTTTATATTAATTAAGTTGCGTGTTAAGTATTTTTTTTCTTTGTTTAGTGCCGCTGTGTGCTTTTGTGTTTGTGCTTTTTGGATTAGTGATTCTGGGTGCTTTTAAACAACGTGTTTTTTATTAGTTTAAAATAAATAGCGTTAAGAACCAATAGACTAGGACGCCGAAAGCCTCCCTTAACAATAAATCAAATTGTAAAATCAGGCGGTCAACAACTTAATCGATCATTTAAACTAGAATATAATGAAAATATCGACTAGTTGTGTGGTTGTGACGAAAGAAATTCTTTATTTTGTTTTCCACGTTTATTGTTTGGAGGAGAGGACCCCTGGAAAAAATTCGAAAAGAAAGATATTACTCATCTAGCTGAAAAAAAAGAAATCAGCAGGCGTCAAATGTACATATAAAGAATTATTTTCAGTTTTCTCTTTTTGGTACGGTTAATATAGCACAGCAGCTGGGCAGTGAATATAGACGAAATATTGTTTTACACAACAAAATAGTACGCAATAAACGTTACGTCTTAAATATAATAATAAATTGTATCCGCTTCTGTGGAGCTTTTGAATTAGCTTTGCGGGGTCATGATGAGACTGAATCTTTATCAGATCCTGGCGTATTTCGAGACTTAATTGGTTTCAGTTCTGAGCTTGAGCGGATTATTTGGCTGTAATTGTTAATGAGACCACTGATGTTGATTTCTAATGTTTTCCAAATGGTCATAGTGTATCGTTATATAATAAAAAGTAAACCGGTTGAAGATTCTTGGGTTTCATTGCTCCTCCTAAACAGAATGCTCAGTCGCTTGCATCATCCTTGTTAGATGAACTGTCTCATCACGACTTACTTGGAATTTCCCACAAATTAATTGCTCAAACAATTGGAAAAGAGTAATTTTCTATTTTTCCCCATTCGACATCACTATTATGATGCACATAAATATGTAGTAGGTCTGCCTTTTGTTTAATGTGTTTTTACCCCCCACCACCACCCCCACCCAACCCACATCTGAAACCACCAAAATGTGGAACCACCAGCCGCCACTGATGGTAGTACATTTAGATCGAAGACTAACGTGGCATCGCTATATTTTCAAAAGGAAACAACTTTGGCTGGAACTCAGTGAGCTTTATTGGCGGCTTGGTTTAACTCAGAGTAAAGAAACGGGCAACAAAATATACAGCGCCCACTTGTACCCCAAGTGGACTTAATGGTACGCGGCTGTGGGGTTATGCTAATATCTCAAATTAGGATATTATACAATGTGTCCAAAATAAAGTGGTCTGTACTGTAGTCAGCGTTCTCCTTGGTAATATCATGACATACGTACATAGTCTTAAATCTTATTCTTCTTATGTCTTCAATCCTAAGATTGGTTTGCAGCAGTCTTCCATTGTGATCGATCTTGTGCGTTCCTCGTTATTACCTCATAAGTTCACAATTTACATCATTGCTTTATATACTGCAGCTTTGGCACAAGGGCGTCTGCCGCCCTGTGCCGCCCCCTCCCTATTTTAACTCTGAACACATTCACCCACACTAGACCTACTCTAAAGATGGCGATTCCCTTCAAATGACGACTAGGAATGTTTGCATTGTTGTGTTTATCAAATAACTAGAACTTTTTCGCGTTTACGATGCGGTGAATGGCTACAATAAAAATTGTAGAGACAATACAAGGAATCTATAGCGATCAAAAATTTTCAAATTTATAAATTTTCTGATCGAGCAGTGTATTCTCACACAGTCAGGTCACCAACCCAAACCAGAGCAATAAATAAAGGCAATTAAGAACACGTCAACCCGACGCCAGCTACGAGACAATAAGACAACGTTTGACTTAACGCAACAAAGGAAATTGGGATCGACTTTGACAGACCAAACTCAACTCAAATTTACGACATCATAACAAACCAAACAAAGAGCAGAGTCCAGTGACACAAGTACGCAGAAATTGTAACGAGGGGACGCTGTAGGGTTAAGCCAACACGTGTGAACGTAAGAAAAGGGATACTGGATACTCACTGACAAAGGATTTAGAAAGTTTCGACAGTAGAGAGACAATACAGCGAATACCCAGTGTATACATACGACCATGTCGCACAGCATGAAAACAACGCCAGAGTGACAACTTATATTTACGACGAGAAATCGTGGAGGCAACTCAGAGTGACAGCGAGCGAGAAGTTATTAATTGGTAGAAACAACGGGGTGGAAGTTGAAAAATGAACAGTGAACAGGACGCAACGGATTCTTAGCGAGGATGTAACAACAAACCTTGGGCAACTCACGAAACAAAGGTTTGACAGACAGGCGAACAATTACTTTATATTCTTAGAAAGAGTGCGATGTCCTTAGCTGTGTACTTCAGGGGATGTTCAACAGCCAACCAGAGGTTAGCATCTTCCGAAGAAGTAAGTGGAGAGGACTGTTGTCGTGGTGACAACCAGGGCAGCAAATCAGAGAGTCGAAAACCAAAGATCATCAAAGTGGAAGGAACATGTGACCCAGGAGAGGGTAAGTCTGGAACCTATCGGGATCAACCGAAGGCGTGGAAGGCAGAAGATTGCATTGTGGTAGAAAACGTTTGATGAAAACCTTTGCAGGGTACACGAGGCTCTCAGTCTCATAAAATTTTGTGCTCAGTTTTATTAACTCAGTTCTACACAATTTTACCTCAGTCTTATAAAATTTTATCTCAGTATTGCGCAGTTTATTTACTTAGTTACTTTAACTTTTGAACGTGCGAAGTTATCTAAGTATCGTTATACTTTCGAGTTCAGTACTATAAACTTTAAAGTATTATTCATTATTCGACATTATGGAACTTAGACACTTTTAACAAGTGAAGTTACATCTCAATAATAGAACTTTTGTGTATCCACTTCGGACATTGTGATTCGTATCATAAACTTAACTTGATTCAGACTTAATTATTCTAGTTGTGCAGACTCATGAACGATAAGAGAACTCAATATTCATAAACACAAGTGTATAACATAACGCACATTCACGACCAAGCTAAGTAGAACATGAAAAGTTAGATGAAGCATCTTTGTAATAGACATTTTATTTGAACACAACCCAATAATGATGGTTGTATCTACATTACACAGAACTCTATAAACTGTTAGTAAAGACGGGTTACATCAACACCACACCACGTACGCCGCGAGTGAATTCTCATCGCAAGTTTCAAAGTGATAGTGAAAACATCCAATCAACGGAGCGAGCACACATGGAGTCACCAGTAAGCAGGAAATGTCACCGATGGATTACTGGATATTCTAAAATGTCAAGTTAAGTCTTCATGATTTTAATATTATAATAATACTGCTGCTCTGTCTCTTTTCCAAGAACCAACACCTTTGAGAAATTGTATAATTATTTAGTAAAGATAACGTTAAAATATATTATGAATATAAAAGCTACTCATCTGAGACACATAATGAACGCATTAGTTTAGGGTGAATAATATTTGATTTGTCTATGTTTTGTGTACGTTTATCTATGTCATGTTGTATGTTATGTTTTCAGCCATCAACGAAGACAGATTTATATTGTGATTTATGTTATATATGTTTCTGAATGTATTTTCAGGTAATGATTTATATATGTGTTTCGGAAGTTAACATGAGTAATGTGTAATAAACAAGCATTCTCTTTGTTATATATATATATAATTTTCTATATAAGTAACTCAATGTTTCTTGCAGTAATTATATAATTTGTGATGTTTTCAATTTGTTTCTTCTGCAAATATAACCGAGAAAACAGCTGCTGAAGAAAATAAACATTAAAACAATCGTTAACTAATCGACATAAATCGATTATCAGTTATTTTATTTTACATTAAAATCGATACAAATTCGATTATTCGTTAATTTTATATTAACAGAATTATTTCGATTGTTATTAATTCACTTAGAAACCTCTGATGATACTGATATTTTTCAGTGAATCGTGCGTCAGGTGTTAAAAAGAATATACAATAGTCTATTATCTACTTGCAGAAGAAACAAATTGAAAACATCACAAATTATATATATATATATATATATATATATATTACTATAATACTTATAACTATTTTACCTCAAGATGTGTGCCGAACTGGCTTCGGCAACGTATTAGATTATTAGTATTTTAAAAACGAGCGCCGCTGACGTCACGCACTGCCACTCTGTTAAGATTGTTTGTTGTCGGTCGGTTATACACACAAAAGGTTGTGTGGCTACGCAATACTGCTGGCGCTGCCAGCCAGCTGTGTGTCTGTACATTCCTGCTTTCGGAGGTTACTTGGCTGGAGCGAAACGTTGATTCGCTCTCATTTCTGCTTCATCCTCCAAGCTGTTCATCTGGTCTCGGCTGGCGGCGAACTTCTAACCAGGACTTCCGTACCTATCACTATGATAGGCTAGATAAAGCGTGCTCCAGGTGCTCGACCAAGGACGAGATGGGTGTCAGGGGCGAACGAACATCTGTTCCCCCTAATAGCAGAGACGATCTTTAGCCACAATGCCGTCAGTCGAGGACTTTTCGATGCTAAGCTGAACCAAGAACTTTTCCAACGCTAAGCTGCACCAGGGACGGGTGAGATGACTGTGACATCTCTGATCCTCGCCTATACGAACTAAGTACACCGGACTATCCAGGTGGGAAAATTCTGTTTATCTATTTCTCTCTCTCTACAACATGTGAATGCACAGAAGCCGCCAGAAGCTCACTCGTGAAGTTCTGAAAATTAGACTCTAGCACAAACTCTCATGTTCAATTATGTGTGATCATCATGTTATTGCATGTGTGAACATTACCACAGTACACCTAATGAAGTATCTTATAACTGTATAATGTGTAAGAAGTTACACACATACACACACATCCGCAGTTTACTGTAAGATCTAACTTTCTTCTAATTAAGACCATTAGGGAGTTAATTATCTCGTGCTATCAAGTCATCTGGTCATGGCAGAGTTTAATAACGTAGCTGGGGGTTGTCTGATGCCGTTGATGAGAAACGATTTTCTTTCACACACATACTTAATGCTTAATGATTAAGCTAAGGGTTCGTTTGGCTGTTTGAGTTTCGGGGCGGTAACTTACATTCTCTGGTGTGAACTCTGCTTGTGAATATGCTGGCGAATCTATGCTTAGGAGCTGAGATATTCCATTTACGTTATCATTTATATTTGTACCTAGCTATACATATTAGAGTTCATTTATTTACTGCTGTGGGAAAGGGTTTATGAGGAGGTTAGTGTTGAAATGAGGGATGTTTTGTTATTCATGTCGTATATGTGTTTGTGTGTGTAATTTTACTATATATATATATATATATTTTTGGGGAATATGTAACTGATTTAAAAAAGAGAATAACCATAAATGTGTTTTTGAGGCAACAGGCTAGCCTAATTGATATTATACAACACTGATAGATTAGTATTGCTTTATGAATGAGATTATTACCAACTTTGACTCATGCATAATCAGGCAGAAATTTTTGCAATTAGTAATATCAATTCACTTACTTTGTGACATTATGGATTAATGGAAATACATAGATATATATAATTCTGCCTTAAATGGTGTGCTCACACAATTACGAACTTGTTATTTATGTAAAATCTTACAGGTTGAATAAAGCACACGCTTGTTGGTTAAAAGAGTTTTTCATTTGCAAGTCCTGTCATTCACCTGGGGGGACATGTCTGTAATTGTATTTGGGCCTTGCACACTTTTGCTTCCTCTAGGTTTTTTCTTTACCTAGTTCTAAATATGATGTCTCTCCCCTTTTACAAAAAAAAAACTTAATAAAAATAAAATTAAATAAAATTCAAAAAAAAAATTACAATACTTAGAAGAAAATAAAAGGAAAGTTGCTCAAATGTTAGTTCAGAGCGTGGTTTTTATGATTCTGGATGGATAGTAGGTATGATTTCTGCCTTATTTTCTCTGTTGAACTTGAGAAATTTTAGAATTTGGGGACTTATATTTATTTTCTTAAATGAAACTTAGTGTGGCTACAGACGTGTCAGCTGGTGTTAGGACTTGCAAATTACTTCAAATTATTTTTGATTAGAATCCAAGTGTTGTAAGAAAACTTAATGATAGTGCAATAAATTAACAGAATGAACAACCAGAGAAAAAGAGCACATTTTATAAAATGAATAGGGGGTTAATGAAGTTTAAAATAATTTAATATGTGTTAGTGTTTAAGTGATTATTTTGTGATGTTGAGTGCGAGATGAATTTTGAAAAGGGGTTATGAGAATGTGATTAATTTTTTTAATGAATGTGCGCTGATTGGTTGCACTTGCACATATCCTGGAGCTCATACGGAGTCTGGACATGATGAGGGCCGTCGGTACTTGTTGAGTTTGATTATGACTTGTTTCTTGGATTAGACAACGTGTTTGGTAGCATCCCAGTTATATGGTAATTGTTTATTGAGGGCGTTGCGGTATCGTATTTTGAGTGCGGTTATGGTCCGACCAAGGGCATGGATGTGATACTTTATATTTTCGATTATATCGAATTTTATGTGTACTTTGTGTGTTGTATTTAGTGAGTTAGTTTGATTGTTTTGTGTTGTGTTCTCTTCCGGAAATTTTACATGGCTGTTTCTCTGCTTTTATGACACCCATCTCGTCGTATCGCTAGAGTATTCTGGAGCCACTTGAATGATCAAGTTCTTCCTTATGTGTTGGTGTTAAATTGTTGTCTGTGATGTATGTTGTAAATTGTATAATTCTGGTGGACACTGAGCGAATTTAAGTAGTAAGTGGGGCGTTCCAAATGAGGTAGGAATTCAGATGAATTTGAGTTAGGATTTTTTTTTTGGGGACCTTATTTTTGAAACGGGAATTTTAACGCTAACTGCACTTAAGACAATAGATGTTAGAAAGAATAAATTGAATATTAAACCAGAATCGATGCAATAGTTTTGAACAGTGATACAAACTGATCCGAAAGATAACCTTTGGCCAGCTGATAGCCGCAGCTGTAGCAGTGTTTCAAACCTTGCTGCCTGCTTATCTGATAGATTGTGTATCGTTATATCCGGCTTCTAAATTCAAAGACCAGTTTATTTGTTTTCTGTCTGATCAGCTGTTCGAGTGATATAAAATGTAGGTCAGTTTTTCAATGTGGATTAGTGTTTGGCCCGAACCATGCCGCATTCCGGGTTGATGTCCCCAGGCTTGTTTGGGCGTCGGTTGTATGGCTGAGTGTTGGCTGTCCGCAGAGAAGTTACCCCCCCCTCCTTAGGTAGAGAGATAACTATTATAAAGTGGAGATTGGGAGTTTGATGTTCGCGTGCCCTCAATGCGGTCTTCTCGCCCTTGCTAATCGGGTCCGTCCGCCCTAGTGTAGGGATGTGGGCCGGTCGTGTGTCAAGGATTGATAATGCCTTGTTTTGCTGCACACGGCTGGTCGGTCCACGAGCTGGACGGTTGTAGAAATGGTACTCACATATCAAGGTTGTAGCACCTTGTTAGCTTTCGGGCGTGAATATGTGAGTACCAGGAGAGTTAGGTGGTGGTCACCGGAGATGGTGACGTGTTGGGGGCGGTCCCGACAGTATGGCATGGAGGAGAGGACTCGCGTGGGGGATGGTCGCAGTGGGGTGGAGATTTTCAGTCCTGGGAAAGGAATATTGTGTTAGTGGTCCTGGGGCTCAGTTGTTGAGTTTGGGAGGCCTTGGTGGTCAGTACTCAGAGCTGGCGCCAGCGATTCTTCTCTTTCTCCTGTTTTTTTCCTGTCTCTTCTATCTGCATGCGGACCAGGGCCCGGCGAGCATGCAGGACTCACACTTACACCTTCTCTTTCAGACACACATTCACTGACTCACACCTCTTCCTTCTGCTTTTTCGTTTTCCTGTGTTACTGTACTCACCAAGAGCGGTTTTAGAATCTGAGATTTTCCAGGTTTCACGCAGCCGTCGTGCTTGAGAACTTGTTTGTTTTGGGTCAACCATGTTGCCCTTTTGGGGTGAGGGTGTGCCGAACTGGCTTCGGCAACGTATTAGATTATTAGTATTTTAAAAACGAGCGCCGCTGACGTCACGCACTGCCACTCTGTTAAGATTGTTTGTTGTCGGTCGGTTATACACACAAAAGGTTGTGTGGCTACGCAATACTGCTGGCGCTGCCAGCCAGCTGTGTGTCTGTACATTCCTGCTTTCGGAGGTTACTTGGCTGGAGCGAAACGTTGATTCGCTCTCATTTCTGCTTCATCCTCCAAGCTGTTCATCTGGTCTCGGCTGGCGGCGAACTTCTAACCAGGACTTCCGTACCTATCACTATGATAGGCTAGATAAAGCGTGCTCCAGGTGCTCGACCAAGGACGAGATGGGTGTCAGGGGCGAACGAACATCTGTTCCCCCTAATAGCAGAGACGATCTTTAGCCACAATGCCGTCAGTCGAGGACTTTTCGATGCTAAGCTGAACCAAGAACTTTTCCAACGCTAAGCTGCACCAGGGACGGGTGAGATGACTGTGACATCTCTGATCCTCGCCTATACGAACTAAGTACACCGGACTATCCAGGTGGGAAAATTCTGTTTATCTATTTCTCTCTCTCTACAACATGTGAATGCACAGAAGCCGCCAGAAGCTCACTCGTGAAGTTCTGAAAATTAGACTCTAGCACAAACTCTCATGTTCAATTATGTGTGATCATCATGTTATTGCATGTGTGAACATTACCACAGTACACCTAATGAAGTATCTTATAACTGTATAATGTGTAAGAAGTTACACACATACACACACATCCGCAGTTTACTGTAAGATCTAACTTTCATCTAATTAAGACCATTAGGGAGTTAATTATCTCGTGCTATCAAGTCATCTGGTCATGGCAGAGTTTAATAACGTAGCTGGGGGTTGTCTGATGCCGTTGATGAGAAACGATTTTCTTTCACACACATACTTAATGCTTAATGATTAAGCTAAGGGTTCGTTTGGCTGTTTGAGTTTCGGGGCGGTAACTTACATTCTCTGGTGTGAACTATGCTTGTGAATATGCTGGCGAATCTATGCTTAGGAGCTGAGATATTCCATTTACGTTATCATTTATATTTGTACCTAGCTATACATATTAGAGTTCATTTATTTACTGCTGTGGGAAAGGGTTTATGAGGAGGTTAGTGTTGAAATGAGGGATGTTTTGTTATTCATGTCGTATATGTGTTTGTGTGTGTAATTTTACTATATATATATATATTTTTGGGGAATATGTAACTGATTTAAAAAAGAGAATAACCATAAATGTGTTTTTGAGGCAACAGGCTAGCCTAATTGATATTATACAACACTGATAGATTAGTATTGCTTTATGAATGAGATTATTACCAACTTTGACTCATGCATAATCAGGCAGAAATTTTTGCAATTAGTAATATCAATTCACTTACTTTGTGACATTATGGATTAATGGAAATACATAGATATATATAATTCTGCCTTAAATGGTGTGCTCACACAATTACGAACTTGTTATTTATGTAAAATCTTACAGGTTGAATAAAGCACACGCTTGTTGGTTAAAAGAGTTTTTCATTTGCAAGTCCTGTCATTCACCTGGGGGGGACATGTCTGTAATTGTATTTGGGCCTTGCACACTTTTGCTTCCTCTAGGTTTTTTCTTTACCTAGTTCTAAATATGATGTCTCTCCCCTTTTACAAAAAAAAAACTTAATAAAAATAAAATTAAATAAAATTCAAAAAAAAAATTACAATACTTAGAAGAAAATAAAAGGAAAGTTGCTCAGATGTATTTTTTCTTTAGGGACATGTTTCGGGAGATCCTGTTCTCCCATCTTCAACCTTCGCCTAGGGGCGAAGGTTGAAGATGGGAGAACAGGATCTCCCGAAACATGTCCCTAAAGAAAAAAAAAAAAAAAAAATACATCTTGAGGTAAAATAGTTATAAGTATTATAGTATTATATACATCAAGAAACGGACTGTAGCAGAAAGTGAATGAAATATATATATATATATATATATATATGTACTGTATATATTTTATGCGTTCATTATTGTTCCAAACCTTAACATCAAAAGACACTAACGTCAATTGATTTGTTTGATAAATTTTCTTATATTGTTTTAATAACAACGAAATATAGAGTCTCATTATTTATGCTAATTGGTAATGGATACATTCAGTGATTAGATTGATTAATAATATTTGCATAATCAGATTAACTAGTCACATTTTATAATTTAATTGAAAAATTAAATTTTGCATAAATTAGCATAATTATCGTAAAAAATCGTGAGACAATAAAAATGTATGCCTATGTGATGACTTAAAATTAAAATACTAACTAAAATTCATTATGACCGAAATATAACAAAAGTAATGTATCATATACCTTAGTTAAAAACACTCGTCTAGCTTTTGTACTGGCAAACTCCTTTATGACTTCGTTGTAGTCAAGTGATTCAGCTAACTGATGTTCTGTAGATATAGTCGCCAGACCACTCAGGCGAGTCTCGGACATACTCAATCTAAGATAAGTTTTAATAAGTTTGAGCTTCGAAAAAGTCAGGTTTACGTTCTCTCGTTCATGACTTTTTGACGCTTCCTTAAACTCCGCTGACTATATACATCAAGTAATTCTTACTGATCTTACATATTGTGATGAAATTAAGTGAATAATTTTGTTTTTTCTCTCAATTTCAAAACTTAACATCCCGGAATTTGCCGCCCTGGGCGGTGGCACGGTTTGCCCCTGCCTGGAGCCGGACCTGTCTTCCCTTATATCCTTTACCTTCTATTGTTCCTTCCATCACCAATTTTAGTAGTCCTTCATACCGCAGTGTATTTCCAATAAGTTCTTCTTACCAATTATGCTTTTCAACGAACACCTCAAATTGCCTATCCTGTTCAGCATTTCTTCATTTGTAATTTTGTCAGACCATTTTATGTTTGGATCTTGCGATAACACCATATCTCAAACCTGCCAAGTTTCCTTTTTTCCTTTATACCTATTGTCAGTATTCATGAGTCGATCTTTAGTAAAATATTCCGGAACAGGCCCTCAATCGGATATCCGGGTGGGTCCGTCTAAAGAGAGATTATCTAAACCAAAATTAAAGAAGCAAAACGAATTGGAACATGAACGCACGAACATTACTCGGACACAGAAGGCTATAAAATGTGAAAACGGAGATGAGAGTCGTAAATATGACGTATTATATCCGAATACTGACGGGGGGTTCAGATGGACTTCAGAGGTTTCTCTGTTGTTTGGGAACTTGAGACAGAAATAGGAATGCCTTTCTCTATGTCAGTTGGTAACATATTTGTTATTCATAAAGACACATATGTAAGTGAAACGGAGTAAATACAAAAAAATGCATTAATTCCTCACTTTACGTGCCGACAATGGACGTACACTGCCGATGGGCAATGTCGCTCCTTCGCTTACAAGCGTTAGGCCCATCAGGAGACTAGACAACTAACACAATATTCAAACACAATTATGAAATGAAAGGGCGCCATATTTTTTTTTTTTAACAACGGTTTAAAATGATGTCACATTTCGGGAGGCAAATTCGTAACCGAACACTTTTGCTTATCGCCTATATCATTACTAAATCTAACGGATGAAAGAAAAGTTACGGAAGGATGAAAACATAATGGTCAATAAGGAAGAGTACTTTCTGTTTGAGCATCAGAGGAAAGTTAAAATATCAAGTGCTTTTTATTCGAAATTTTATTTTCTTCACTAATATCACATAAACTAGAAACTAAGCTAACTATATAAACAAAAAGCAACACCTGAAAGTATTACAAAATGAGACAGAGAATCCTGTTTTACGTAGGTAGTGTTAAAAGATGTCTTGCTTTAATCTGATGAATTTAAAAATCATTTTTAGGTGACCAAACATCAGTTAGTCCCAAAATTATCTTCATCGCAGAATCTGATATGAAAACAATCATTCACTCCCATAGTGCAGCGATGATAACCAAGTTGGCTTTTCCGACTCACCAGACAACCCACAACTCGTCTTTAATTTTTCGTAGAGTTCGAGAAAATAACAGTTGAAACTATCAAGACAACTTAGTAAGCGAATGTAAAACTCATCTTCAGGCATGTTAGAATCTAGTTCCTTTCTAAATTCTTTTGCTACTGAAAACCTTTATTGATCTGATTTGTTTTGTTGACTACGTCCAAACTTGATATTTTTCATTTCCTTGATTCCTGGTAAACGTTTGGAGTCTATCGCTGGCGTCAAAAAAGAGTTACTGACAAACTTTTCCTCATTAACTGTTTCATTTTAATGAGGGCTAGAGTCATTAACGTTTTTTAAAAAGTGTGGTAAATATGCTAATTTTTGTGTGCCAACGTTCATCACATTAACTCTCCCAAAGCGAAGACATCAAGCAACAATCATGGAAGGTTCTGACTTCAGCCTTTATAAGATCGATAGTTTTTAAGCTTTCATTCAAAAAGTCATCAACAGCAAAGGCAAGGACGCAGTGGTTATTACAGTACTTCTTATCTCAGCATAACACAGGATGTTTTCCCAGTCATAGTCGTCTCGCCATGTTCTCACATACTAATAACACCACATAGCTACTAACTGCGAAACATTCAGTCACTCACAGTTTACTTTCAGCGTCACTGGCGTCAGGTGGTAACGGCTTACGATGAACTATGTCCTTACTATTAAAATTGCAAATCCTGCCACACCCGTTGGTCTACCTACTTGGAGTGAAAATTGGTGCAGTGTAAAAGTGAAAGTGAAGTAGCTCTAATGTCCTAAAGTAACCGTTAAGTTCCCGGTTCGTTGCAAGATTATGTTATTTGACAAGGAAAATGTGTCTGCTATTCCATGACTTCGATGAGTTTGCGTTTAAATACATCCTTTAAGACTTGAGAAGTTTATAGCGATGTTCTTGGCCAGCTTGAACAATTTCGTAACTGACTAAGCAGGACTTTTATCAGTGCCTTTTCTTTGTGTTTATATGGTAGTACGTAACCAGTTCACCGCATTTCCTTCTCAAGAAATCCAATGGACACCATATAAATCGGTGTGAGGATAACCGATTTTGCTGCACACATAAAATCGTAAATTCAACCATATATTCAAGTTTTAATGTTGATAGGGGTGAGCAATCATTACGCAGATACATTTATGATGTTAAATATTACTACCAAGAAATATTAACTGTCTTTGAATAGGCCTAATTATGATTATATTATAATAGTTCGGGTTCCGCTGAGAGCACTCGACCACATTTCAGGTAGTCCGCGTTATTACGCATTTGTCTGACACCATCATCAAGAAAGCGTCTACGGCCGCTGTCTTGCTGGAAATGAGTAAAGCCTTCGACAGAGTCTGGCACGAAGGCCTTCCCTTCAAACTGGCCCATTCCCCCATTCTTCCGTCCATTGTGCATTTCTTGCGATCCTACCTTAGCGATCGCACCTTCAGGGTTAGTGTCCTATTCTTCAGTTCGTCCCGTCGCTGCTGGCGTTCCTCAAGGTTCTGTCTTCGGCCCCATTCTGTACCTTGTGTACACGAACGACCTGCCCGGAGTCATGTTATCCCTCTTCGCCGACGACATTGCAGCTCTCTGTCCCCACGACTTGCGAGTATATAGCTGCAGCGTCAGTTGAACTTGCTTCCGGACTGGTAGGCGTTTCAACGAGCGACCGGAATAGGAACTCGAAGGCCTCCACGAATTACATCATTTCTAACGAACCAAGGAGACCCCGACAAGGAACGGAGGGTTCTGGATTGAAATTGTTCCAGCTTACAGTTGTTAGTGCTCGACAAGAGTTACCACCAGGCGGAAGCAGCATAGGCGAACACAGCCGCTGTTTTCTTCTGAGGTAGCCGGAGAAGTATGCCTCGCTAACGCTGACCATCGCGTTCTCTTAGAGGAAACCAGGGTCCTGTCCTCGGCGAGTGCATTTCGTGTCCGTGCAGATTCATAAGCATACTGCCGTCACAATGAATCGGCGTGGAGAAAGCCTTGCGTTACATAGAGTTTGGCATCCTGTATTGCTCGACCTATCTTTTTCTGATTGGCCGATGGTGGTTTTCGTGCAACTCTAAAAGTTTATATAAGACGGTCCCCACCGTAGGTACTGTGACGTAGCCTTTTGCCAGAGTACTATGGTTTCACTGACGAGCACCTTGGCAGTTGTAAAAAATCCGTTTCACTGAAGATGGCCTCCAGAAGTGGGCCGAAACGTCTGATAATAACATCCGTCAGCATGGTAGTTACAGTGGACCACGGCCTTATAGCCTGGATCTTAATTTTAATAATCATAACCCCGGCCATGAGAGCCTCAGAAATACGTTATCAAACCTTTGTTAAAATATGCGGTGGTCAGATTTTTTTATTTCACTCTCGTAGACTTGAGTGGCCGGAAGTTTCAATAAATACACTTTTTCCGGTTGAAAACGTTTTATCGACATTATTATTAATACCAAAACGTTTCGGCCATCCTCAGCGGTAAAGCGTTATGAGGCAAATCGTTTGGTGTTAATAATATTGTCGATAAAGCGCGGTTGTCAACCGAAAGAGAAACGTTGTGGGATCCGAATCGTAACGCTTGAAACTTCAATCAATCAGTATTGACCGTTGTCTTCAGGATAAAAATTTAACAAAAGCAATGAAACTTGTAGGCCTATTGGTGGTATAAGAGGAAATGAGAAAATTCCAGAACAACGAAACTGTGAAGTATCCACATTTGAAAACCAAACACATGCGCTAGTACGGAAAGTCACATTAGCAGAAAAACAAATATTTAACTGGACTTTTCCATTAGCGAGCATAGTCGGAGAACTTTCGTGCGACTGCGTGAAATCTTAAATTTGCCGCGCCCACGTCTGTAACCGATCTCAGTATCATAAGCCACGGTCAGTCTTAAATAACATTTCATTATTTTTAATTCGAGAATGATATTTCGCCAGCGCAACTGATACTGTTACCATAAGTAATATTCTTAACGCCACTGCTGTATTTAGGAAATCTTGTGAACAAATTATTTTGAAAAAGCTACTGAAATGTGCTCCAGGGCTTATCCAGCGGATCTTGGGAAAAACCCAGTTTTAAAGCTTTCAGTTCATTAAACAAACCAGTCCCATCGATATCTGCTTCATGTCGAGAATCGTTTTCAGTTTTAGCTTTTACAATAACTGAGCCAAGCGCCGCTGAAGTCTTGTATTTATACCCAGCTGAAATTCCAGCATATTCCATAATGCGTGTCTACTATAAAACACTAGAACGTAACTGATTGCGGCCTTGAACACAGCGCGCGCGGACCGGTACGGTCTGGAAAAGTGTCGTTGCGGACGCGTGACAAGTGTCACGCAATATTGGCCTTCATCTCAAAGTAGCAGCAATATGTACGCACACACACATTATAGCCTGGCTCCGCTGGAATAGCCGAGAAACACGTAGCGTGTTGTGTAATGTCGTAACAGTATCATTTATACACGTGTGACTGATTGTGCAGTGCGCGCCTTGCACGCCCGCTTACGAGTCAGCAACATTGGTTTTACACGTGAGGAAGCCTTGCAACGAAAACATTTATCCCTTCTTAACTTCAAAACTACCAATTATTGAAATTATCAGACGTTTCGGCCTCACCTCTGGAGGTCATCTTCAGTGAAACACAACTGATACTGTGTTTGTCAGTACTGTGGTATTGTGTATTCGTGTTGTACAACAACATCCATCATAATGATAACTACAGTAAACCACGGCCCAAAGTTCGGATCTTAATATCAGTATGTAACGCAAAATTTGAGCAATTGCTAATTTTACTAAATCAACTATGCCGGACGCAAAGAAATGGGTGTGTTTTAGAAAGCGGAGAGGTATTGTGACGCCTGAACCGTTAGGCGGCATTACTTGAAAGAAATTAACTTGTAAAAAAGCGGTAGAGTAGAGCGGTAGGTTAATAACGCCGGCCTTGGGGCTGACGACTATAAGGAAGGTAATTTTAGGCTAAGTCACGTTTTGGGACACAACTGTCATAAAATGTATTATTCGCTAGGGTAGTAGGGGTGTTTGCCAATGTTGTAAACGTTAACTGCATGTAACAATAGATACCGTTAGACGAGAGAGAGAGAGATGTGTGAGCGAGATAACTATAGACGCTAGTTTCTTAAGCACGTGTATCGCGGCGAAACGTTGGGCGAATCAGAAAAAGCGTCATGTGTTGCGCGGGAAGTTTTAGCTAAGCAGATTGGGTGATTTTGTATTTAGCGGTAGTTTAAACCTATAGGAACGTTTTTCTATCGAATGTAGGTAAGGGAAATTCAAAGCAAGTATAAAATATGAACTTGTAAAGAAATGAGGGAGTCTTCTTTAAATCGACGAAACACACGGAAGAGACTCGCGTACACTGTTTTGCGTTAACTATAAATTTTAATAAGTAATGTAAAGAATAACCGGGAACGCGATAATTACTAATACTAAAGTTATAAAGTTTCTTAAACAGTAATAAGTAAATGAGTGAATGATCGGAGTAATAATAAACAACACGAAGTAATATTACGTATAAATTTCCATCAATTCGATACGTTGTGGTGAAATCACGGAAGAAAGCGGATTAGTTCGGATTAAAGTTACGACGGTGTGAGATAATCGGAACGCACGCGACGCGAACTGTGTTAGATGCACTTAAGGTCAATTCAATAATCGTTGTAACCAGAGTGTATAATTATACGACATAGTTATATGTATAATCAATATGTCAAGTGTAGTGTACATCTGTGATCCAGTGAATTAGTGCATTCATAACCTGGATTAACACGCAACAAACGGCTGCTGACGACTCACCGACCTGCAACATCTTCAGGACTACGCACTTCGGAAGGATTCTTCACGCAAGTAACGAATGAATGAACATTTGATTCTATATTGTTTGATAAATATATGTTTGTATTCAAACATAGTGACTCAATTTGTCAGAAAAGAACTCATTGCTATTTAATAATATTCAAAATGTAAGATAAAACGATCCAAGTCATATTAACAAATTTTTTAATACATAAATGCAAATGGTTCATTAAAAGTTGATTAATATACTTTAATTTGTGTTTATTATTACTGGCGCCCTGAGGTACAATCAAGAGTCGGTACACTGGAGTAAGTGTTGTAGACTATTAAGTAAAAAATATTAATATTACCAGTGATTAAAATAGTTTGTAAAACTTGCTTTTCACATGCTCGTAGGCCAACGTAATATGCAAATGATTAATTTAACTCTTTCATAAAAGGCATATCAAGAAATATATTACATTCTGTCGCCCGGAACATGGGACAATTGAGTCACTATTAAACAAACTATAAATTAAGACTAAGTAGAAATTAAGAATAGAAATAATAGAAAACATAGTTTATGATTATGCGAAGTAGGAGTAGGAGAGACAAAGACATACAAAACAACATTCACAACCTATACAACAACATGAGCACAAATACAGATACCCAGAGCAACGATATGGAATTCGAAATAAATAATCAATTAGGCGATCCAGACACGCTCGCAGACATTTCAGAGGAGAATCAAGCGTCAGGGACGCGGGGACAAAACGGACAGAACGATGAAAACGCAGAGACACAACAATTTACACCAACAGTAGTAACAGAGATTCGAGAACGACCGATAAGTCAGACACCACTAGAGACAGACAAAAACACTGACATATATACAATACTACAACAATTACTAAAACAATCAGAACAAACAAAAGTACAACAGTTATCACAAACGAAAAGGTTAGAAGAACAGATACAAAAACAATCACAACAAATACAAGAAGAATCGAGAAATACAAAAGAACAGCTCTCACAACAACTCCAAGAAGAATCGAGAAATACAAAAGAACAGTTCTCACAACAAATACAAGAAGAATCGAAAAATACAAAAGAACAGATAGCACAACAAATTGCTGAACATGCGAGAAAAACAGACGAACGGTTAGAACAACATGAATTAAGATTAGAACAAGCATTACAACAGATGAAAAAACAAATCCATAAACAACACATAGAAATAAGAAACGAAGTCGCCATACAGATGGAACAAGAGAGAACAAACAACAAAAAACTTTTCCAAGACTGCCAAGTAGAGACTAACCACAAAATCCAAGACAATACCGAGAAGATTACTGAGCTTAGAATTAATACTAAACAGCAGATCATAGAGTTGGACGAACGGCATAGCAACAACATTCAAGTCATAAGTGAAAAAAATCGAAATAAATAACAAGAGATGCGAAGACAATACGGCAGCAATCAAAGAGTTACGAGCCGAAAAGCTGGAAGAAGTGAAGAAAATGTCGGAAGAAACTGACCTGCAAATACGACAGATACAACGAGAAGTTAGGAATAAATTAGCCTCAATTAGCAACCAGTCGTGCAACCATAACATTACTCACGAACAAGTCAAAGATATCAAGTACAATGGGACTGGAGACTTCCCGATGGAGTTTATGAAGGAGATGGAAGATATCTATATGGAACATTACCAAGATAACGGTAACGTCGAATGGATCGGAAGACACCTAGAAGGAGAGGCCGCAGTGTGGTGGAGATTGATCAAGAATAGCGTGACTAACTTCGCAGAGTTTAAGGAAGCCTTCACGAACAAATATTGGAATGATATGATCCAAGAAAAGGTAAGAAACGAGCTCGAGTTTGGACGTTATCAGATGGAGAGTGGTATGAGCATGATACAGTACCTAGAACGGAAATTGTTGGAGAACAGACTATTAATTCCACCGTTACCTGATCAATACCTGATCAGGAAAATTCCAAACATTATTCTCAAGGGGTACAGATCGCCATTATTACTCGTGGGGTTACGACTATTAATGAGTTCGAGCAAGTACTATCAGAATTCATGGATTTGAGAAGTGAAACAAGGACAATGACCGGACACATTATGACAATCGACGTGAGCATAAGCCACGGGTGATGAAGAGGAGAGCGGGAGAAGGGTCGAACAAGGACGGGCACACGAAAGTGAAAACCGAACAGCTACCCAACATTACAATAGACGACCAAACAAGTTTAGAAATGAACCAGAACCGATCCCTTCGACTAGCGGTACCCAACATAACAAAAGCGCCACTACAACGTCAAAAAACTAGGTCAGTTTTGTACAGATGAATTAGATTTAAGCACTATTACTAAGTATATTAATAACACTTTTGTAGATATAAGAGACGATTTATGTGTAATGATGACATAAATGTAAATTATAGTGTAAACAAGTGCCCGGAGACCAGGATATCATTAAATGGGGTGCCCATCTGCGCAATAATTGATACTGGAAGCCAAATAAACGCTATATCTGAACAATGGTTTAAGAATAAGAAGAAGGAATTGGGTAACGTAGAAACCTTGAGACTTTCCAATACTGTCATCAAAGGAGCAACTCGAAATAAATCAAAAAGGATGACGCAGCAGGTATTGTTAACAGCCAGGATCGGAGATGTGGAAATTGACAGCGTATTCGTCGTGGTACCAGAGTTAGTAAAGGATTGTATCCTAGGTGTGGGGTTACTAGAAGAACATGGGTGCGTTATCGACTTACACAACAAACAATTAATAATTCCAGAAAAGGGGGACCAAAAGGAAGCCACGGCAGAGATATTCCACGTAGAAATCGCGTCTGGAGAAGAAGATATCGAAGAAACAATCAAACAAAAGGTGCGATCAATCGGCGGAATCACCGAGGCCGAAAAAAGTGAACTACAGCAAATCTTATTGGACAACAAAACAATATTCCGAATACTCCCGGTAGGATTCAAGAGTACCAGCACAAATTTGAAGTTACCGATCGGACACCATACTGCCGGAAAGGGTGGCCGATTCCACTAAACTATCAGGATGCAGTTAAGGCCGAGATACAAAAAATGGAGGCACATGGTGTGATTGAAAGGGCGCAAACTCCATAGGTCAACCCAATGGTCACAGTCATCAAAAAGGACCAGACGGCCAGACTATGTTTGGATGCGCGCAAGTTGAATTCCGTTACCGTTCCTGACTATGCGGGAGCCATTCCGATAAACGAGATATTAACAAAATGTGGGAACATCAAAGTGATGTCCACGATAGACCTACGTAGTTCGTTCTGGCAGATTCCTCTACATCAGGAATGTAGGGACTTCACAGGATTTCTATATGAAGGAAAATGCTACCGATACACAGTGACGCCATTTGGACTCAAGACGAGTTTGGCTAGCTTGACGCGGGGACTAGATCGAGTGCTACCGAAGGAAGTAAAGGAGTTCACCATTTTGTACGTCGATGACTGTTTATGCATATCAAACAGTATCGCAGAGCACTTACGTCACCTGAAGTTATTATTACAAAATCTAAAAAGAGCCAATTTAACTGTTAACTTTAATAAATCACAGTTATTCCGAGAGGAAATTGATTATTTGTGGTACCGGTTAACAACCACAGGTATTACCACCTCACCAGACAAAATCAGGGCTATACAGGAATTTCGGACACAAAAAAATCAAAAGCAGCTCAAAGGATTCCTTGGTTTGACCAATTTTTACAACAGATTTACCAGCAGATACGCCGAGGCTACCCAACCATTATTGAACCTCCTAAAGAAAAACGCTACTTTCAAGTGGACAAGCGAGATGGACCGGCACTTTGAGACAGTCAAAAAACTATTTATCGAGGCGGTAATTCTCATCCATCCCGACCCCAACAAGCGATTTTATTTACAAACCGATGCGAGCCGCTATGCGTTGGGCGGACAGTTATATAAGTTAGACGATAACAAGGATATCGGAGTGGTTGCGTTCACGAGCCGAGTGGTGAGAGGGGCGGAACGGAACTACTTTACTACGGAGCTGGAACTGCTGAGTATCGTCCATTGTTTACAAAAGTTCAGAACGTACGTGCTGGGAAAGCCCTTGACCATAATCACCGATAACAAGGCGTTAAGTTTTATTAAGAAATGTCATCTGAATAACTCCCGTATAACAAGGTGGATCCTCGCCATCCAAGAATATGACTTCGAGATTATGCATTGTAAGGGTCGAGATAACATTGTAGCCGACATCTTAAGCAGACATCCGGAGGACATAAATGAAGTGCAGACCATAGACCAAATTGATGAATTTGAAATTACTCTTGTTAGTGTACGCATCAATAAAGGAATTAAGAAACAACTCTGAAAAATATACATAGTTATCAATTAGCCGATACCAAACTGAAGAGGATTATTGAGTCCATTAAATCAAATGAACAACATAAACTTGCCAGAAAATACACTTGGCATAATGGAAAGCTGTACCGTAAGGATAAGGGGGTATGGAAATTAATGTTGCCGGAGGAGTTGTGCCACAGCGTGATCACGGAGCTACACGAGGCATACAGTCACGTAGGGAACCGGAGGACATATCAACTGTTTAAGGAGAATTTCACCGGAGATTCTATCAATAAAATCACAAAATTAGTCACGAGAACCTGTGTCACGTGTCAGAAGAGTAAGGACCATTTTAAAAGGATGTTAGGAGAGACGCGACCGGTCATACCAAAGAAGAAAGGCGAACTGATCAGCGTCGACTATTATGGACCGCTGCCGATTTCCACAGGGAAAGTGAGGTATATTTTAACTATAATTGACAATTTCACTAAATATGTCAAATTATATAAACTGAGGCAAGCCACAACAACTGCCACCATTAAAAGAATTCAATTGTATTGTGAGGAGATAGGAAAACCAATAGCCTATTCAAACATAGTGACTCAATTTGTCAGAAAAGAACTCATTGCTATTTAATAATATTCAAATTGTAAGATAAAACGATCCAACTCATATTAACACATTTTTTAATACATAAATGCAAATGGTTCATTAAAAGTTGATTAATATACTTTAATTTGTGTTTATTATTACTGGCGCCCTGAGGTACAATCAAGAATCGGTACACTGGAGTAAGTGTTGTAGACTATTAAGTAAAAAATATTAATATTACCAGTGATTAAAATAGTTTGTAAAACTTGCTTTTCACATGCTCGTAGGCCAACGTAATATGCAAATGATTAATTTAACTCTTTCATAAAAGGCCTATCAAGTAGTGTATTACAAATAATTATGACGCCGACCGCGAAAGCCTTCTAAATAGCTATTTATGTCAAATGGAGGGAAAAGCCAAAAGATGAGGGAACGGAGTTAATAAATAAGATTGATATACGAACTGGAGGAGAGTCCCTGAAGAGAATCCAAAACTGAAGGAAGAAGACGTGTGCCAGCAGCCTGGACGCCACAACAAAGTGTTAGTTGATAACAAATATTTAGTTCTTTCAAAAGGGGGCTACGCTGCTGTAGAAATACAAATAAACATTATGGAATAAAAATATCATACAAATTGTATATCATAGAAATACAAATATCTATTGTAAAATTAAATGCTATGTTATGTACAAGTACTAGAATGTTAAGTGGATAAAAAATAATGATAATAATAAATTTTAAATAATAAGAATAAACAATTGTGAAAATTAGATTTAAGAAGTTTATACCATTTTCAAAAGTTTACATATTTTATTAGTAGGCTACTAGTAATATTCGATTTCTGTTTCCAATAAACAAATTATTACTATTTAGTACTGAGTTTAGATCAAGTTAATAATTAAAATAAATCCTCTCATATGCCAAGCGAAGTTAGTTTTTCCTCAAACTACCATTCTATTCTCTTACAGTGAGCATAATAATTAACATCATTATCTAAGAAAGAACATTTTCTTGCAATCAACTACTTCAAATGACTACCGATGAGGGCTTTCGAGTGTTACCTCATCTTCAGTGACTGTGTGTAGCATTTATTTTTTTTCTAAGTAGTAGACTGCAAGAAATTTTCTTTCATTAGGATAAAAAAGTGCCAAGAACGACTGGCTGAGACTATCAGGTTATCTGAAAACAATATTCGTATAATTTATAACACATAATTATTTTTCATCTAATATGTAGGGCCTACCTTACATTACCTTACCCTTTTAACTATATTGTGTAATTGTGTAGTTTACTATTACCTTTACTATTACTATTACCTTTTATATTACCTTATTACTATTATATAATACTTAAATTATTCCTTAGGCTTTCACGGCCGGTGTCATTTGAATTATGCAAGATATCCGGGCTGTTTGGCCGTGTTCCCTGGTTTAAAACAAAACCAAACGTTTCGGCAGCTCCACTGGCTGCCATCATCAGTGGTATAAAATTTCTACACTTTGGGTGTCTACGTGCAGGCCCACAGTACTGTGGTATAGACTACACCACTGTGGTATAGAGTCTATACCACAGTACTGTGGGCCTGCACGTAGACACCCAAAGTGCAGAAATTTTGTACCACTGATGATGGCAGCCAGTGGAGCTGCCGAAACGTTTGGTTTTGTTTTAAACCAGGGACCACGGCCAAACAGCCCGGATATCTTGCATAATTCAAATTATATAATACTGTTTTCCATTACCGTTCTTTATTCTATTTTATTTTCTAAAGTGAGTCGCTATGGTATTGTGTAGTGTGAGTTCAATTGTAGCCAATAGACTTTGTTTTATTCGATACATAACCGTGTTTAGAATGTCCCGATAGAGGTGGAATTACAATACAACTCTCAGATCTGATATATTGGATCGCCTACTTACAAAAATCGAAGAACTTCTCCCTTGATCTATGGGAAAAGTTCGAACCCGATAAAAATATCTTGCAGGGACTCAACTGTTGTATAAGAATTCTATGATATTTATAAGAAGTAGGCCTACGCATCTGTCTCTACGAGGGCCCACGGTATAGCGAATCAGCATGTTGAATCACTCTGTGTTTCTACACTTACAAATTCCATTTAATAACTACTGTTGAAACAAATTTTTCAAATTATGTCAACCTTACAAATCTATATGTATTTTCGAGTACTACATGTGGAAAACAGATTGATATTCTCAGAAATTGTGGCAAATACGTGCATTGATATTCTGAAAGTTATTTCTCTTTTCAGCTTGTGAATGACTCAGGAAATCACAGCCTCGTTTTTAGATATATTGGTTAAAATCTCTTAATGAATACTGCTTGTTTGTGCTGAAACTTTGGCTAAACCTTTAGGTCAGTTTACTACTTGGTGTAAGCGAGCAGATGTAAAAGCGTCAATACAGAATACAGACAACCTAGAAGTAGCCCTCAGCTTGGTGGGGGAAATTCGCCGATACCCTAAAGCAGATTCACAAACTCCAGTAGACGAGCAAACTTTCAAAAAGGTGGGAACAAGTAATTTTGCAGGCACCGAGTTTATTAATTCCACGTAAAGTAATTCCAGGAAAACATTTATGATAAAGAGGAAGCGGATTACTGAATACAGTTTTCCTCTTGGGGTACACAGGTAACTAATTTGCGCGTAGTACTGGAGTATTTTACCTCACCGATATACAATACCAATTTTGAGGCTGGACCCTACACCAGCGACAAACTTCGCGAAAGCAGTATTTTGCTGGATTCATTTTTATGGATTTAGACTACAGCGAACGATAAAAGCGGGCTAATGAGACAGTTTTGCGGGGCTGAGAACATGACTTCAACATGTATTTGCAGGGGTCATAAACGTAAAGTTTTCAGAACCTCTACTCAATGCATTCATACAAATCATGAACACACTGTTCATTATTAATATTCCTATCAAACTCAGTATTATGTTCTGAAACGACCAAATAAACTTTCCATTCAAAACTACAAGTCGTAATTCGACTAAAAACACTGCACTGGTCCAGTAAACGAGTCTTACAGTTCAGCTAATGTGGTTCATCTCTTCACATAATTTGGAAGATCTAGTTTTGAGTATAAGACTATGCTTTTGAGTTTAATTAAAAACTGATTTGAATATTAAACAAAATATTTATTTATTAATAAAATAAATTAAAATTTTACGGAAACTCTTAAACACCCGGTCACTAACTCAAGTGGAAAATGATAAAAACGTGATATTAGTGTAAATAAAGAGGATTTACCATAAATAAGAGACTGTAAGAAACCATTCTAGTTGATGACAGGCTGCTTCGGGTAAACTGGAAAGAAACAGTAGTTATAAGTCTCAATGTGTATACCGTATGGGTACGATGTATTAAGCCTTTTCGTTTTCTTTTCTTGTATTTATTTCGAATGTTTATTCTTTTTATTTTTTTAAGTAGAGACAATTAAATATATATTTTTGTTTCACATTCCCACCTGACTCGTCATCGGATCCATAAATGAGTTTTAATTACATGATGACAAGAAGATAGCGTAGACCACAGTACCTTATACGGGACGTTACTCATTTTGTAGCGTAAGTCACAAGAAACTACCAAACCTCTTGGCAAGAAGATGTAGTACAGACTT
The DNA here is from genome assembly GCA_034769895.1 of Magicicada septendecula. Lineage (NCBI taxonomy): Eukaryota > Metazoa > Arthropoda > Insecta > Hemiptera > Cicadidae > Magicicada > Magicicada septendecula. The sequence goes on from CM068376.1 coordinate 342,848,599, forward strand.
TCCGGTAATACAGTAATACTTTATTCGACATTTTTGACGCTACTCAGTTTACAACGGAGGTACTCATATAGAAACTGCAAACCTGTTGGCAAGAAGATATAACACAGACCACAGTACCCAATTAGAAATGGTCGACGCTACTGAGTTTGGAATGAAAGTGCATAGAAATTGTCAAACCTGCTGGTAAAAAGCTGTAACACAGACAAAACATAGTAGCTTAATGTAAATGTCCGGACTTCAGTAACTCTCTGAATATCCAGTTTGCACCGGAAATCTCAGGAAAACGTCAAACCTGTTGAATGAAGATAAAATACAGGCCATAATACCATACTGAAAACGTCCGACTCTATCAGTTTGTAGCGGAAATAAGATATAATTCAGCCCAAGGTATCTTCAACGCTATTTATTTGTATTAAAAGTCCCTAGACATTCCCAAACTTACTGGGCAGAAGATACAATACAGAAATTATACCTTACTGGAAATGTTCGACGCTGCTCAGTTTGCAGCGGAAGTCTAAGGAACCGCAACGAAATATTCTCGAACAATGGAACGCGTTGTTCTCTTTTCTCGCTACCCGAGCAGAACCCAGCTGTAATGTTTGTGTGCATATATATCGCTTCTTTGTGATGAAAGACAATTACATGACACTTATCATGCGTCAACAATCGAGGCTATTCCAGACCGCAGCGGTCGGCCACTGTGTTCAAGGCCGGACAATGACACTGTTTCTAGTGGATTCGAGAGCGCCTGTTTTAACACATTGTCGAAAAAGTGACAGATTATTCTGGCATCTCAGCGGGTTATATTTATAACCCGGACTTATAAATATAAGCATCCAGCGACGGTCAGTTCAGTTCAGTTTAAGTGGCGCGATTTATTCAAGGGAAGTTCGAAGTATTGTGGCGAAGTGTTATTGTGTTACAATTGTGCGGGACTCTGTTAGTTGGCATTGTCATTGCGTGTGGACAAATTTTATTTGAATTATTGTACGAGTATAAACTTGTTGATTACAAACTGTTATTTGTGATTAATTAAAGCTGGTGCTCAGTGATTTAATTGGTGTTTTTATTTTGTTTTCCACTGTACCATAGTGAGACAGTCGTAACAATACAGACTTACTGGAAATCTTTAACACTACTCATTTACATTAAGTCTCTTAGATATTTTCAGACTTAATAGCAAGAAGATATAGGCCTAATTGAACCACAGTACCTGGCTCGAAATCTCCGTGGCTACTCAATTTGCAATCAAAAGTCTCTGTAAAGCTTTTGTCTGTACTAAATTTTCACGCACTTGTGGCTGACATATAGCGATGGCAGGGTTGTCAATCTGCGGGGAATTACAAGAGACACATCGTTCCGTATAAGTAGTGAAGTATAGGGTTGTAAGTTTGGGCAATCGGTTTTAACATGTTTGGTGAGCATTTTGGAGTTAGAAATGATACCTTGTTCAAATAATTAATCGCGTGTCTCTAAAAACTGCGATAAAAACTACCTTAAAAAAGAAGTCTTATTTTGGAACACGACTGAATGATGGCTGATGATGAGCAAAACGCCTCTTGCTCGAAACATGTTCCAAGTAAGAAAACATATCTTGGATATAAACTAGTATTATACTCATATATTAAGTAATTCACTTATTAAGAAAATAAATGTAGCAATAAGTATTTGAATTGTGTGTGTGTGTGTGTGTGTGTGTGTGTGTGTGTGTGTGTGTGTGTGTGTGTGTGTGTGTGTGTGTGTGTGTGTGTGTGTGTGTGTGTGTGTGTGTGTGTGTGTGTGTGTGTGTGTGTGTGTGTGTGTGTGTGTGTGTGTGTGTGTGTGTGTGTGTGTGTATAATACAATTAATGTATTACACTCGATAGTTTTGTATATGACTGCAATCAACTTCAGAAACATTTTGTTCGATAACAAACTTTGCTAGACTACCGTATAGAGGTATAGCACGTGTTAGAAGTGTGCACCACATGTTTCAAGTTAATTAAAGCAGTTTATATTGCATATACATTGCTTTGCAGATACGTTTACTGGCAATATCAGGGTCAGATCTAGAAGAGGAGGTATTTGTACTAGGACCCTTTGGAACCAAGGAACAAATTTACGAAAAAGAAAGTGTTCAATTTTTTTAAATTTATTCTTTAAAAATAAGTTATTTTTATTTGAAATACAGTTTTGACTCTTACTGAAATGGATTTTTGAACATTTTATGAATTATTCTAAGGCTGCCAAACAAAAGTAATACTATTTGCGTAAAAATATTTTATCATATGAAAAATATTTTTTCATGGATATGTTGCGGAGGGGAAAATCTTCCCAATTTCTTCCTCCGTAGAAACACCGACAACACTGCACCACCAAGATTATGTCCTTATAATCGTTTAGTTAAACAAAAAATCAAAATTAAAAAAAAAGACTTTGTTATACAGATTTATAAGTTTATGATTATAAATTTCATTTTAAGTTAAAATAGTTCACGTTGGAGCCTTACGTCGTTTTGTCAGCGTGTAGGTTGGAACTTCTAAGGCAAAAATATCACCCAAGTCTACAAGAGTTATTAGTTACATAACATCATTTCAAGTCGATAAATTTGAATTAAAGGGGGAATTCAAAATTTATTGACGTTTTCCACTTTTTGAATAGGTTCTAAATTACTTACGCAGTGAGGGGAACCGAATGCTAAGTGACTAGCTGTCGCATACGTACAACCGACGTCAGTAAATTTCACATTTTTAACAGAACGCTTGACGGATTCATAAAACGGAAAAGCTGATAATAAATTATATATTAACGAAGAAAAACAAGTTTCTCATTGTAGCCGTAACTTTACATTGTACTCAACAAGTTTACAACGTAAAGTGCAGGCGATTTAGTGTCGCTTGGCTTGAGTGCTGTTTCTCAAGCGATCACTGCCACAGCGTCTATTTTTACTGAAAGTATTCGGTTTTAATAATCAGAGTATAATAGTAAACTTACGCGACTGAATAATAAAATTTACGTCTTCGAAGGGCGGAATAGTAATTATTATGTTGCCTAATTAAACAAAAAATTGAAAATAATATTAAGAATTTTTCTGTGTAATTACGGTCAAGTGTGTTCCTACCCAGTGTCATGTTTTTAAAATTTTTCCCACAATAAAGCATAAACAGGATGGGATTTTTATTCAGTTCCCAACGTAGTTCGTAATGTTCCAACAGATTAATAGTAAAAATCGCCTTTTACTGTCACAACTTATTCCTTTAAGAATATAAAGATATATGTATCGTTTACTTTCACGAGAAAATATTTCTCAAAAGAGTCATGGCGCTACATCGTGGTAATGTCATTTTCAGTTTTCCGTGATTTTTCTACGTTATTCGTGCGGCAATTATGATAGGCCTACTTAAGCTTGGATCTTTCTCGTTATCTGTCCACCAACACATCGATACTACCATTGTAAAGAGGTAATGTTTGTTTGTTTCATTGTTCAGGGCAACCTCAGAACCTACCGATCCGTATTAAAAATTCATTCACCACCGTGTTCCCTTGAATTTTGAGGATGGTTTTAGACATAACTTTGAACCGACAGCTTTTACAGTTTTCAAGAACAGAGTCTTAAAACGGTCCCACGCCATATAATTTCTTCATTAATTTACGTTTAGTGAAATTTTCGGGATGCGACAAACTTTCGTTCTATAAGAGATAGCTATATGGTGTCGGCAAGAGAAACTGATAGAAAATTCCAAATTTTATTTTGATTTTTGTTTTTATAAAGTCCTTATTTTTGTTTTAGAGACGTTGACGGTTTTGTAAAAAATTTGATTGGTTGGTTGGCAGTTGGCAGAAACAGTATTCAAACGGTGTCTTGAATATCTGAACTAACCTTTGCTCTGTACGCTTCATTAGTTTGAATACTGTCTGCCAGGCTACTCACTAAACTGACCTGAAGCATGCACAGCGATAAGGAGAACAGCTGATCCCATCGATGTATACTATATGGATCGCGTGCTGACAGGCAAACTGAACGGCAGAAAACGGGCCGAAGCACGTACAACGTCCCCCACCATCGGTAGAATAAAGCGTTTGGCGCTAAGTTACCAGGTGTACTAAACGAGTCATTCAGTCAGTAATGCACTTGTTTTGACACATTACAATTATTACATTTGGGACAGTTCTACTGACAATTTGTGCTTATGAAGATTTTATTATTATAACAGTTTGTTTTTACTTTTGCCTAACTGATAACAGATGACAATAACTTGAGCGTTTACACTCATTTTACTGACTTTATATCAAGCGTAAAATGAATTAGAGCGTCATCAGACGTTTTAAAGATTGTAAAATATATGTATAATTTATTGATTATATCTGACAGTAAACTTAATACAAAAAATGATTATATCAGCTTGCAAAACCTTTGCCGGCAGTGTTTAGAAAACATATTTCAAACAATGATTTTTCTGAAGACAGCCATGAAGTGAAACTTATCAAATTAATAGTGACATTATTTTATAAAATCTTGTGCTATGATATTGCTAAGGAAAGAACCGCTGCAGCTACCTTCTCTAAGCTTGGTGTCCGCTAAAAGTTAAATTATTGTATTATTTAGTAATGTTTAATGTAAACAATTTTTATGCAGTTAATACGTAGCTAATAAAATAAAATAAAAAACTTAATGTAAATTAGCATTGCTTATTGAACACTTTAACGACCATGGCGAGCGTATACCCCAGCTTCTTTTACGCAATAAACATTTAAAGTTTACGGCTTACGTCTTTTATTCTTTGTTTCTCTTAGTCTTATCTTTATTCGTGTGGCTTCAATATTAAATGTTCATAAATAAGAACGCAACAGAACTGTTTATAAACGCAACAGAACTTAGCGATAAACTGAAATAATGTGACAGAATACTGATTTCTTACAGTGAAACAAATGTGTTTACTTTGTAAAAGAACTTATTAAAAACCTCCCACTTTGGAGTCATTAATTGTTAACATGACATAGCTATACCATTAAACGCAAAATATGCTAGGCTAAAGCAACAAAAGCTGTAACAAAGCAAAAAAAGTCAGACTTTGTACAGCTACAGTATATAGCATACGCAGTGTTCTTGCCCACCACTGGTGCAGCGGTCGGACCAGATTCAGTGAATGTAGCACGCGATCCATATAGTATAGCCTACATCGGTGGCTGATCCACATCACACCGTGTTTACTAATAATGACACGGTGTATTCAGGTAAACGGTGAAGATGGGCATGCACCAAACTGCAGCACTCCACACCTTTGTTTTGCGACAGTGTGCACACTTAACGGATAAAATACGAAAATACAATTATTTAATGCTTTATTCATAATTTAAAATCCACTTCGGGATTTAACGTAGTCTACTGACTTTGGGATAACGTTACTGACAACGAGAAGTTACGACGTTTGGGAATAGGACCAGCTTTCCAAATAAATGAATGCTAAGAAGCAAAATGTTAAAGAAGGCCCTTAATACAGCCCATGGTTACCCACGAAACGTCGATAATGATAACAAACAACCAACGTACGTTAAGAAAGTTGGAAATAAAAATGTTACGTATGATCTTTGAGCCGATTTAATGATTAGATTGATCTTTGAGAATAATGATTAGAGCAGTCGCGAAAATAGATTTTAATAAAGGATCAATTTATAATAAACGGGAAAGATATAGTAAGATTTTTAAAACATTAAATGTTACAACAGCTGGGAAATGTGGAGCAAAGAGATGATACTTTTATGCATACGACGTTCATGAAAGCCGATTTTTTTTTAACTAAGAAGATAGGAAGGACAAAGTTGTAATCAATAGAACGAGTAGCAAAGGATTTGAAGACAATGAAACTGAGGGGATGGAGAGAGAAGATTACCGGGGATAGGAATTGGAAGAGAATTGGAAAGGAGGCCAAGGGGTGGAACCGTACGAGCGTCACGGGAGAGCTATTGTTTTGCTAATGTAAGTCTTGGTAACAAAAGCTGTGATTTTGTATTGTGATGTATCAGTTTCATGATGTGTTACCACAACCATGCTTAACTCACGTCAACTCGTAGTGGGTTGATGCTGGGTTCTATTGGCGTGCAGCTGTGGTTCCATAAATACGTGATCGCTCCCTTCGTCGTGAATAACTGAAACACAATATAATTGTTATCAATATTAATGTAATTTAAATACAATAATACAATATAATTGTTTATACAATAATGTCTTCTTTTTGTACCACAGAAGCAGTTTAGGAGTAAGGCGGGTAGGCTTTGAAAGGCATATAAGGAAGGAAGTCTGGCGAGCACTATTCTTCAGGCGTCCATTATTATTATTATTATTATTATTATTGTTGTTGTTGTTGTTGTTATTATTATTATTATTAGGCAGTCATTTTCATAGGCTGATTCGACGTGGACGCTAACAAATATACCTGGTTTTACTGAGAACCAGGGAATCGACTCTAAAACCTCTAGATTAATAATTAAGTGCCACGCCCATTGGCCTACTAAATCGTTATATAATTATTTAAAATAACACAATTTATTAAAACAAACAATAGTTATAATAATATATTATAATTATATATTATATAATAATTTCCAGATTACTCGAGAAGATATTGAAGAATGCTTGCCACTCAAAAAGAAATTAAAAAATGTCCAAGTTTTTCAGGAAAAACCCAAGAACAGGACAGATGCCATCTGGACTGACGAAAGGAGGGAGAGACATTGATCAAGAATGAAGGAGATATGGGAGAGGAGGAAGAGAGACGAGAAGAAGGGAGGAACCAGTTGCCAAGCTTTTCTGTCTTTCTTCGCTTGTCGCTGATCTAAGATAGCGTTTTGTTCGTGTAAATTTTGAAAACCTTCTTTCACGTGTGGCCCCAATTCGTATTACCTCTAATTAGCTGAGGCTATTCCGAAAGCGAATTCAGAATAGTTTCTTCGTTACAAGTAACCTATTCTAAGGGTGGAAATCGAACAAACCTTTTTCAGTTATAGGATAAAAAATATTGTAGTGAAATTTTGTTGAAACCTATACAGGGTATACAGGGTTCTCCTTCAGTTAAAGGGACCTATCTGTTTGGGTTATCTTAGTCTGTTTGTGTTATTTCGATTGTATTGTTGTTCGAAAATGGGATTTCATGGAAAGCATATTGTGAGACAACCAAAGCGATTGCCATTTATCCAAATAACCACGTAAAATTTTCTTGCAGAGACAAATAAGTTTTTTGTTAGTTTCAAAAACCAGTTAACCGGTCCAGGCCACTACCCCTGTATTCTTTGAAAAGGAAAAAGAAGAAAACACTTAAATCAAAGTAACAGTAATTATTTATCATATTGTAAGTAATGTTCACTACATACAAAAACAATTCACTGTTTATACTTCGTTTCCGAGTACATTCCCAATGTTCTTTAAAATTACACATTTATAGGCGTTTCAAAACTGCGTAATTAAGTATCGTAATTAAAGCTTTTAAAATTAAAGTAACACGTGGCATCGTTTTGGCTGGAGAGTCTCGACACTCGGTACTAGACAACAACAGACCTGCAGGGTTGCCATTTTGTAGCCTAGGAGAGAGAGAGAGAGAGAGAGAGAGAGACAGACCGAGGTGTTACCAAATTCGGTAAGACTAACCAGCAGTACTATAAGAAGTAGGCCTACACAGTGACACTGAGGTGACAAAATGATGAGTATGACTACCGCTCGATTGTGTTCTTTAACCCACTCCACATCCTCAATCTTTACAGCACGTCTTTCTTCACTGTTTTGCTATCTTCTTCCATTCCTGTTTATCATTAATTTTTCTCCGCCTAAACGTTGACTCGACCCTATCGTCTTACTTTTTGTCTACTCGTTGGTGCACTTCGTTGTGTCTTCCAATTCATTATTGTTTTTCTTGACACTAACTCGTCTTAGTGTTATACGTCTAACTTCATTGCTTCCAGGCCTTCACTCATCTCGCCACTTGTTAATCTTCTGTAATGTTTCTCAGTCCATATATTTCTCTCACTTTTGATTTTTATGCATCCTCGTTAACGAAGCACACTGTCTCTGCTGCGAATGCCACCACTACTCACGGGGCGGGGGAAAAATGAGTGTTATAATTCTCCTTGTTGTTGCTTGTAGGGAACATAAAACAAAACGGTAAATCCAAGCACAACAACGTAAGTATTGCGTTGGAATTACGTGTGCCGAAGGTGAACATGATTCCTAAAACAGCTAAACGCCTTACCCGCGTGCAAAATAACGACTCAAGTATTTTCAATAAAGAATAAAACACACGTTTTTCAGTTTCGTTTATAGCTACAGCTGATTTACATAACACTTGGGGGAAACATTATAAAGAAAACATTCTTGTAACTGTTCCACAACCATTTTATTTTAAAAAATTTACGATTATTTCGATCTGTCATATGGACTTCACAGAGATCTTAAAAATACAGTGTGTGTGTGTGTTTAACAGTATTAACCATTAAGCCTCTGTATGTATGCATGTTTGTATGTATCATCAGAGGTTTCTAAATGAATAAGTGAATTTAAGAATAATCGATTTTGTTTCGATTTCAAGATAAAATAACGAATAACGATTTGTGTTATTAGCTTATCCCAACACTCTCTGTGTCCTTTTCGCTTCTTATTTTTCTCGATTCCTCCTTACCAACTTTTATCTAGTCTTGTTTTTAAATATCACGACCGACTAAAATCATCTTTCTTCTAGAAATTCAATCGTAGATTGTATGTACAGTTTTTGTATGTACAGTTTTTTTTGTTTCTACACTTCTTATTCTATACATCTTCTACACATCTACCCTTATTATATACATCTTATACACATCTTCCCGTATTCCATACCTATTCTACAACTCTGTCCTTATTCTATACCTCTTCTACATATCTTCCCTTATTCCATATCGATTCTACAACTCTCTCCTTATTCTATACCTCTTCTACATATCTTCCCTTATTCCATATCTATTCTACAACTCTGTCCTCGTTCTATACCTCTTCTACATATCTCCCCTTATTCTATATCGATTCTACAACTCTGGCCTTATTCTATACATCTTCTACACATCTACCCTTATTATATACATCTTCTACACACCTTCCCGTATTCCATACCTATTCTACAACTCTGTCCTTATTCTATACATCTTCTACACATCTACCCTTATTATATACATCTTCTACACATCTTCCCGTATTATATACATCTTCTCTTAGTTTACACATCTTCTACAGATCTTCCCTCATTGTAGACCTCGCCTCTTATTCTATACATCCTATACAACTTACTCTACATCTTATTCTACTACCGCATCCCTTTCCTATTCTCTACGAAAATTTGTACACCATTTTGGGCAAGTAGAGGTATAAAGGAATTATCTCGTTATTATTATTGTGTATTTCCGATCTCATGATGAGCTGTGAAGCTGGAAAGCGCTAATCGAGGTTTTTTGTATAGTGGTGTGGAACAGTGTAATTTCTGATTTTTACTAATCTTGTATTACAACAACTAACACGCAATTATACTTTCCATAAGCGCTTTCAATCCTCTCGGCTCATCTACAGATGGTTGTGTTCCATCTGAAGATGAGCCGAGAGGCTTGAAAGCGGTTATGGAAAGTATAATTGCGTTTTAGTGATTGCAATACAAGTTTGGTAAAAATAATTAGACTTGACCACTAAATTGTGTTTATCTTTTAAATTATAATTTCTGTTTATCAACAACAACGACAGTACCAGCAACAGCAGTAGTAGCAGTAGGAGCAGCAGCATAAGTAGTAGTAGTAATAGTAGTAGTAATAGTAGTAGTAGTAGTAGTAGTAGTAGTAGTAGTAGTAGTAGTAGTAGTAGTAACAACAGATATTTTAAATTAATTAAATTGTTATCTTAGCCTGTCCACTGAAGATCGTTATTGAATGAGCGATGCGCTTTTTAGTTTTAATGGGAACGTTTCTCATATTCTGTCTGTCTAAGATAACTGAAAAATTTTGAATATCGAAATTTATAATAAGTAGTAGTAGTAGTAGTAGTAGTAGTAATAGTAGTAGTAGTAGTAGTATTTACAATTTATAATTTGCATCTAGTAGTAATATAAATGGTCTACTAATAGGGCTATAGCTAATGGTATAATTTATCTACTTCGTTCAAAATAGTGAGCGAGTTCTGCAGCTTAGCTAACTTATGCATTTTGATAAATTTATATAACTTAAAATATTTTCTATTCAAAATAAATTTCAGGGAGCTCATAGTTAACGTGTTGAGTTATTTTTAGGGAGTCCGGAATAAAGATATGGCAGACGGAACAAAAAGAAACAGCTTTGCACGTGGGTTTGAATCTTCAAAATATTTTCCGTTTCCACGTGTAATTTCCTCAAGAATTTGTGCTTCTATTTTTATATCTTACCTAATCACAGCCTTGAAGCAGGCAATATTATCGATATGTCACTCGCATTAGTCGATTTCCATATCGCGTCGTATTGCATATGCGATATTTCTGTACGTCGCGTCGCCTTCGGCAGGAAACGCGTTCCGCCAGATATAATAACTCAATTATGCGATATCGAAGCCGTAGCAAACGAGGAAACTTTGTGCAGTTAATAAGGTTATTTTTGTTTGACACACTTCTGTACGAACCTTTTCTCTCTTTTCAATAACCACAAGAAGACTGGTATTGATCAGTTCTTCCCAATACTTTGTCTTTACAAACCATAGATTTTCCAGCATTTTTTTCACCCTACTTCAGAGTTATTTTTAGTAGATTTTAAAAATAATCACTAAAATCTATTTACTTATTATTTGTGTAATAATGTTAATAATAATAATAATTCTGTTTGCAGGGGTCCCACACACCACTACACCCTGCCGATCCGCCCACTGGGACAGAAGGATACCCAGGAGACGAACAGTTCATAGAACCTTACCCACGCTAAAAAAAAAACATAAATCTGAGGTATTTATTATTTCAAGTTAGAAGACGTCTGTGACAAGAAGACACAGTAAATTCTAAGTACAACGCCTTTAACAAGTCACGCTTTCGTGACTTCCTAACGATGTTGTCTCCAAAACCGCAGAAATTTAGGCCTTACTAAATGGATGGGAGACACTTTAAGAGTACGGATCCCTGTGTGACTCTTTATAAATCTTTGGTCCGAAGCCATCTACAATATGCTTCAGTCATATGGAACAGGAACCGTGAGTACGCACAGAAACTCCATTAAGGAAGTTCAGAGAAACTTCTTACGAGTACACTGGAAGATCAACCGACTCACCGACTCACCTCAATGTGTCGTGATGTGGAGATCACGGAATGAGGCAGAAAAATTAAACGGGACAAAACAATAATAGACAAAATTAAAAGCGAGATAAAGAATAAAATTAAAAGTTAAACCCTCAACAAGTATAATAAAAGAAGGTCCGACACATAAATTGTGTTAATAAAAAACGATTAACAACGAAGCTTTATTCGTATGCCTATAACGTTATCAACGTTTTTGTGTTACCTGAAAGTACTGTACATCTAATTTTAATTCAAGCAAAATATTTATTGCAAGTAATTTCAAATAATGTCAGCGATATATATAAGTATTGGTAATTTTTTTAATCCATAGATATGTGATGCCACAGGAGAAAAAGTTTCCACAAATTTCACGCCGAACGGTCTGCGTGAAATTCGAGGGCGTTGAAACCAAGGAGACGAATTTGTATAGGTGTTTCCCACGCGGCCTTGAAACGACTGGAGCCCGCCTCTTATCAACTTTTGTTCGTCGATAATTTATGTATTCGTTTACCATTTAAAACGTAACTTTTGCCTTCATTAGCATACGTCAAGGTTCTCTGGGTGTACGCAGAGCATGGCAATTCCGACAGCTTTTAATTTAAGGATAAAATCGCAGACGGTAGAATGAATCACCTCTCATTGATTTAATAATATAATTTGTTATTACTTCTATAATGTGACATTAAAAAACCTTTCTTAAATTTGAAATAATTGCTGTAGATTAAGGCTGAGCAAGTAAGTTGGACTTCGTAGCTCAGCGATACCGAAAGGAACCGTCCACTGTGTTATGGTAAAACAGTGAAGCAATTTATGATTTTATGAAACAGTGTGAGATTGAAGATTTTATGAAATCGTGAAAATCCCGCGGGGTTCCGCAGTAATCGGGTTTTTAAAATTTTTCTCATAATTGAAAAATTATCTGAAATGGATGTTTATGTAATATTAAATGTACCGTACGTCGTTCGAAGTACGAGTTCTGCAATATTACCACTAATAGTTTAGTAGCTCCTTGGTTACCACTAATAGTTGCTCCTTGGTTTAGTAATTAGGCAGGGTACGCCTCTGCCGCTCATTATTACCCAGTAGATTATCTCAGGCACTCATTTCCTACATTCTGAGACGACCTGGGAAGCTGAAAGACGTGCCTCCATTTTATGATGCTCTCGGGAATCCGACCTGGGATCTCTAGATTAATTACCAGATACGAAACCCATTGCTCTACTAAGGGTCACTTATAATAATAAAGATGTACTACTTAATAATAGTTTGTGTGCCGTATGTAGCGAGCTATAAGTAACACGTGAATCGAACAACCACTAGTAGCACCTAGATTCTGCGTACGTCATTGTTACTTTATAACGCCCAATTTTTAATATTCCTTAGTCGTGTTTGGTGTCATTTTCATCTTATTATTTCGCTGATTTTAAATATAACTAAATTGTACCAGTATTGGGCGACGCAAAAAAAAAAAATTATTTCATACTGGATGCACAGTGAGGTGACTCACGCGGCAATTAGCTGCTGTCGAGCCTGGGCGGAAGTATTACAATGGGGGAGAGGCAGCAGGTAGACCAAGCGTCCACACGCCAACCACCGTCATACAGAGCATAGACTGGCCTATCCTGAAGCGCCAGAAGATTTTCGAACGAGTTTTGCGATGCAGACATTTACTGCCGGTGTCCGAGATAACGAACTACAGCAAGTGTTACGAATGGCAAGACACCAGAACAGTGCGGACGCACTGGTACATGCTTTGCAATTTGAGGCCGTCAAATCAGCGTCTGGTTGGACAAGTCATAAAGTGCGCGCTAAAAGATCGCGATGGCACAGACGATGAGGAAGAAGAACAAGGAACAGAGACTCGACGGTCGGCGCCACAGAATAAAGTAAGAAAGGATGGAAGACCGAAGTGTTATCGATGTGGGAAACCTGGACATCTCCAACGGGATTGTCGGGTTAGAGTTCAGCAGCAGGGAAACGAGCAGTAGTCGGTACAACGGGGCGTGTGCTGACTAACTGGAGGAACGAAGCCCCTAGACAATACGCAATTTCTCAGAAAAGCAGCCGGAGCTTGGTAGTTAGCGGATTTGTTCAAGAAAGGTCAACCTCGATTACAGTTGACACAGGCGCAACAGTTTCCATTGTGCGCCCCGACGTGGTGAAAGATCTCAAGCCAATCTGGTGCTCTAGCAGCTTGCGAACAGCTACTGGACGGCCTGTAAAAGTGTTTGAAAAAGTGGAGATACACCTACGCCTCGGTCGACTTGACTTTAATCATCAAGTATTTGTTGCAGACATTGTGGATGAAGCAATTCTTGGTGTGGACGTTATGAACGCATACGGATTCATAGTTTACCTCAGAAACAATGTCTTGAGAATCGGAGGCGAAGAGGTAATGCTATCAACAATGACGACAGCAGAAAAATCGATGGCTGTCATAAACCAAGTGGCCGTAACTGTTCCGCCAAACTCCGAAAAGATCATCATGGATAGAACCGATGTAGATACTAGGGGCAACCAGTGCTCTATATTCGAACCCCAGGTAGTCTGCACACCGGGCATACTAATTGCCAGAAGTTTAGTAAAACCTGACGAAACCGGAAATGTACCTATTAGAGTGGCGAATATTTTGGATCAAGCTATCACTTTACAAAGCAATACGCTCCTAGGCAAATTGACTCCTGTGGCCTGGGTAGCCGGAATAACGCAACGAAGATCCAGTGCTTCGGATAATTCCAAATTACCAGAGGAACTGCAAGAATTATTGAACGGATCTTCTAACGACCTCTCAAGTGGTGAGGTAAAAGAACTCAGACAGTTTTTACACGAATTCAAAGATTGTTTTGCAGTTCGGGGACAGTCACTGAGAAGAACCTCTCTTGTGCAACATCGCATCAATACCGGGGACACAACACCGATACGCCAACCTCCTCGAAGGCCTCCATTATCTAAACAAGAGGAAATGTCTCGGTTAGTACAGGACATGTTGACAGAGGGAGTAATCGAACCTTCGTCAAGTGTTTGGTCTTCTCCTGTAGTGCTGGTAGCGAAGAAGGATGGTGGATTGCGTTTCTGCGTAGACTACCGGAGGCTAAATGACGTTACAAAGAAAGACTGCTATCCATTACCTCGCGTTGACGATACACTCGACACGTTGTCCGGAGCACAGTGGTTTTCTACATTGGACCTAAAGAGTGGATATTGGCAAGTGGGTCTTCATAAAGAAGACAAGAAAAGACTGCTTTCTCGACCCCAAGTGGCTTATTCCAATTTAACGTCATGCCATTTGGACTCTGTAATGCACCGGCAACATTTGAGAGATTGATGGACCTGGTACTCCGAGGCCTGACGTGGAAAACTTGCCTTGTTTACTTAGAGGATGTCATAGTGATCGGGAAGACTTTCGAAGACCATTTGGAAAACCTTAAGGAAGTTTTAACTAGAATTCACGGTGCACAACTGAAGCTGAGCCCGAAGAAGTGTTCTCTATTCCAGAAGGAAGTACAGTATCTGGGCCATCTGGTTTCGGCATCGGGTGTTAGCATGGATACTAATAAAGTAGACACAGTAAGAGACTGGCCAGTTCCGAAGAGTAAACACGGAGTTTCCTGGGGTTATGCTCATATTACCGACGTTTTGTGAATGGCTTCGCTACTATTGCTAAACCACTACATGAGCTAACGGAAAATAAACGAAACTTCCAGTGGTCGAGAGAGTGTGACCAAGCATTTAGGACTTTGAAGATTGCATTATGTTCGCAGCCAATTCTCGCTTTTCCAGCTTCCGAAGGGAAGTATATCGTAGACACAGACGCAAGCAATACTGGTCTAGGAGCAGTTTTGTCTCAAGTGGAGAACGGTGAAGAACGAGTAATAGCGTATTACAGCAAGACGCTTTCTAAACCAGAGAGAAATTATTGTGTTACAAGGAGAGAGTTGTTGGCAATTGTCAGAGCTTTGGAGCACTTCCATAAATACCTCTATGGGAGAGAGTTTTCACTACGTACCGATCATGCCGCGCTTGCATGGCTCTTGAGATTTAAAAATCCGGAAGGACAGTTGGCAAGGTGGCTCGAACGTCTGCAAGAGTACAACGTCAAAGTACAACATCGGCGGGGGCGCCTGCATGGTAATGCAGATGGCTTATCACGAAGACCGTGCCCGGAAGACTCCCGAAATTGCCACAAAAAGGAAGAACAAAAATCAAGCGAACATGTTCAAGCCATCACGGTAGATTTCCTGGCAGACGGCTGGACAACACAAGACTGTCGACAAGAATAGATGACTGACGAAGACATCGGACCGATGTTGACAGCAAAAGAGGAAGGTCGCCGCCCGGATTGGCAAGATATCTGCCATGGTTCCGAAGTGCTGAAGGGCTACTGGGCACAATGGGAATCTCTCACCTTAGAAAACGGATTGCTGAAAAGCGCTTGGGAAAGTGCAGATGGACGAGACGTGGTCATGCAGTTGATAGTTCCCCGAAGTAAAGTGCAGTCTGTTTTCAAGTAGATGGATGATGGAACATCTGGAGGCCATCTTGGCGTTAACAAAAGCCTTGACAAAATACGGAAGCGATTCTATTGGCTTCATCTTCGCCACGACATAGGGAAATGGGTTCGGACGTGTGAAATATGTGCTGTAAGCAAGGGCCCACAGATTAGAAACAGGGGAAATATGAGACAGTATAACGTTGGACTGCCTTTCGAGAGAATTGCCATAGACATTGCTGGACCATTCCCAGTTACTGACGATGGAAACCGGTACATCTTGGTTGTAGGTGACTACTTTACTAAGTGGGTGGAAGCCTACGCAATTCCAAATCAGGAGGTTACCACTGTGGCAAAGCAGTTAGTTCACAATTTCTGTTGCCGTTATGGAGCCCCTATGGGAATCCATACGGATCAAGGGAGAAATTTCGAATCAGGAGTGTTTAAAGAATTATGCCGTCTACTCGGAATTCGAAAGACCAGGACAACGCCTCTGCATCCTCAGTCGGACGGGATGGTTGAGAGATTCAATAGGACACCTGAGCAGTATCTTTCGGAGGTTGTTGACGAGAACCAAACAGACTGAGACCAAAGTATACCACTATTCCTCATGGCGTATAGATCATCAGTACACGACACAACCGGCATGACACCAGCAAAATTGGTGTTTGAGCGGGAGATTCGTCTTCCTGGGGACTTAATGTTCGGATCACATGAGACTCAGTTTCAAGAGCCACAGAACTATTCCTAGCAATTAGAAAACCAACTGCGAGAAATGAATCGCTTAGTAAGAGGAGGGCTGAAGTTTTCCAGTGATAAAATGAAAACTCGGTATGACATTCAAAGCAATAGTGTGGGTTTCCAAGAAGGAGATCAGGTCTGGTTGTTTAACCCAAAGCGCCGTCGTGGTCGCTCACGTAAGTTGCAAACGAACTGGAAAGGACCCTATACTGTGAAAAAAAGAATCAACGTTAATCGGATTCAACAGGAAGGACAGCGAAAGTTAAAGGTCGTCCACCTAGATCGCCTAGCTAAGTATTACTTCAGAGACGGTTTGCCAATTTGGGACGAACAGGCTTAAGGAGGGAGAAATGTTACGACATCACAGAACAATCTACGTGTTCGTCGAATGTGCCAGGAGAATCTCGATGTAACGCGAGTGGCGTACGTATTTGTCGACGCATTTTCGAGAGGTTTCTCGAAGGCGCCAGCCGCACGGACTGTGTCAAGGCCGCAGTTAATTACGTAGTTAACACGAGCGCTAAGACGCAATTAGGAACATTATGGTCTCTGAGCGCAGGTATAAATACATGGCGGCAGCGGCCTTAAATCAGTATTAGTGCGATATATTGACAGTGATTTTCAAGAGTTATAGTCGCGATATTACTGTGCGCGTTCAAGTGGTTATTAGTTTAAGAGTGGTGTTTTATAATCGGACGGTATAATTGTAATACAATTGTGTTTAATATTAGCGACATTTTATTGCGTGTGAACAATTTTTATTTGATTTGTTGTAGTAGACGGTGTTGTTAATTACGAACTGTTTAACTGTAAAAATTAAAGCTGGTGATTAGTGACTTAATTGGTGTCTTGTACTTATTTTGTTTCCACTGTACCTACGACGATCAAGTAGACCGTCGTAACAGTATGTTTCACCAAGTCCCCAACGAGTCGTCTATCAATGTCGTTTAATATTCATGTCCCCAACAAGGTTTATATTTATATTAATTTTATAAATTTTATTCAAAGGATATTAAACACATTTATGTTTACAGCAGCCAAATTACAAACTTTAGTACTACAATAAATTCTTCTTCTTTGGTTAGAGAAGGGTGGCTCTTATCAGCCCTGAAAATTTCAATATCCTATGTAGCAAAGTTTCTGAGATATGTATAGGCCTACCTAAGAGTGGTGGTTTTTCAAAATAAAGAAAGGCGTTTAAAGTATATCAGGGAGACAAACAAAAAACTCAAATTCATAACCAAACACTCGTAAAACAAAACACATATGTAGACACATTATTGACTTCAGCGTTGCCAACATAAGGTACAAAATATCCCCTTTTTACACTTTGACTTAAAAGTGTAATCACATCACTTTGAGTTAGGCCGTTAATAAAATATGTACTATTGACAGGAATCGTCGTGTACAAAATTATAATGATGTTACTGTGTGCAGACGTACTTTAGATTATTCATAAATGTGTTTCTGACTTTATTTTTATTTCATACATTATATACCAGTGTATTCAGAAAAATCGAACGTTTAATAAAACAAGCATTTTGCGGAAAGTGAACATTTTTAATTTTTAATTTAATTTTTAATTTTTAATTTTTCAAACAGAAATAACACTGTTGCACGCCACTATAAAAAATGTTTTCCCGTTTAGTGCTTTCAAGCTTCACAGCTCATCATCAGATAGGAAATACCATTTCCGAAAATGCGAAAACATTCCGATTATGCGAGCTATGAAGCTTGAAAGCCCTAATCGGAAAAATGTTCTATAGTGGTGTGCAACAGTGTTATTTGTGTTTTTGGTTTGTGATTTGTGTGTTTGTGTTATGTATTTGTGTATAACCACTAACAGAACTTTATTAATCAAATAGTTTAATTTTTTTTGCTTTTAGACTCCCCTTAGGACTGGCTCTGAAGGTGATACTACGAGAACATAGTTGAAAAAAAGTTTTTTTATGTACGTGTATAAGATATTGTTTTAAAAAAAAGTATTTTCCAAGTTAGCGATTTATTTACTACCCCCCCCCCCCAATCACACCCTGGATGAGTTACTACACCACTGAGCTAAGTACGAACGATTATCACAAGTGAGTAGTTGTTGGCTAGGATTTTTAATTAATTGAATATTGTAAAGAGTTCTACAGCCTGCATGCCATGTAATCTATTTGTTCGAATCTATTTTAAATAAATTTTTGCGTTTAATTCACATTATGCTGTCTTGCTCGCAGAACACAAAAATGTTACTAGGAGGTAGTGGGTACTTTTGGCAACTTTAGAAGAGATCATAATTTTTATAATTCGGTAACGTGTAAATCTAATCGAGGATAAGCGGCCGGACAGGTTTAGTACACTAAAATGGCACGTGCCTATAAAACGATTACATTTATTGGCTAATAATGGTCCAGCTCTGCATACATTAAAGAAGATTGTGTACTTACATCCAGTATATGGTGCCGCAGTGTTTACAGCGGTTGTAAATCTCGTAAGTTCCGACGCCTTGACATTTCTTGCCGTGCTGTCCAATGGTTTTTGGATAATAATGCTTTCTTGAATAATTTATGGTGTTATTTTATTAATTACATTAATTATTTAATTAATAAACAATAAATGTGTATAATAAATTTTTCTTTGTTTACTTTAATTGTTTATGTCCCGTGTTTGGGAGCCAATGTTGTACGGTAAATAATTATAGGTAATTAATTAATTTGTTAATTAGTACAAGTCACATCTATAAAAGGTAAAACTCACGTATTGGTATTAACAATGAAGTTAACAAGACATAGCTTGGCGTTATAACATTCTTGTGATCATAATCATCATAGGGCAATAGTAATAATGAACGCTTAAGCACATCTGGATTAGAATAACAACTTATCGTTTATTAAACAATTCTTAAATTACAATTATAGCTAACATTTCGTCGTTCCTGAAATAAAATCACAAATACAACATATATGACATATAATGACAATATCATTACTAGCCTACAACTGCAAACATATATGAATTAATTATTACATTCAACAAATCTTATATCTATAATGCGTTCATAGTTCCAGATGGCAATATCTATTCATAACTGTTAATTTATGGTTCATGATTATCTTGAAATTTACGTTCGTAATTATCTCAAGGAGTGGGGTCTTTGTGAGAAACAGGTTCAGTAGTAGTGATTATCAATATATAAATATTTTACATTACTTGGTGTGAGTTATCCATTTCATTTGGCTGCAACGTCCCATGGTTCCCGGTGTCCAAGACGTGGTCGTAACTTTGGATGTTGTTCACAGATGGTATTCACTTTCACAAAAACACTACTAAACTTCCGTGTAGGCGTACCACTGGTTTTGACTGATGTGACTGTTCGTGTAAATGTATATATCAAGTATCGATTTCCTGTGTGAAGATCATGTGTGTCCGGTTATTTGTCTGGGTGAGATCATCTTCGCTATAATGAATATGTGCTTCGAGCCACAATGTGAATTGACTACAAGTGTCGATGCAAGAGTTCGAAAACATTATAGTTACAGTTATACTTTGTATTGCGAGTGAATGTTTATGTTAGTGAACTCGAATTATATTTATGAGTGATTCGAAATGTCTGTCGAATGTTACATCACTATAATCGCTGATTGACGCGCACTGACCTTAACTGTCACTTGTATTATGGTCGTTTATCATCGTTACTAACACTGATCAACGTTCTAAGATAATTTGAAATAGTCTGAGTATCACATTTATGTAACCGTTCACTTTTGAAATCGACAAGCAAAATTTTACAGAGTTACCGACTTACTCTTCGATAATAATAACACTGATTGATTGATACTGATTGATCAACTGGGCGCGTCCGCACGTCCAAAATAAGTGAGTAAAATTTTAAGTTTGACTGCCTGCTCATCATTGGTCAGACTACCCGATTTCTTCAAAGAATCCACCCACCATCTAGATTTCTCCTTGTAAATCTCTTCTGATATGCTTCTGTCTTTCGTTGCTGTGGGAACTCTCCCCAAGACTCGGTTCCTAGCTGAATTCTGTCTTCTGATAGGTCGTCTAACATCCCCGGTATATACGCCGGTGTCATTACCCTGTGTTCTAAGAAAACTTGTCATTCCTCGCCTGTCTATCATCTTCTTTGTTCGACTCTTGTCCTAGCTTCGTCTCGCTAATGGATGTCTTGTCAGACCAAGATTTCTATGTTTCTGGCGTAACGAACCGTCACATTGTTTACTTAACCTTCCCCTTTCGTACCAATTAATAATTCTTTGACAGACGTCTTCTAGTAAAGTTTCTCTAGCTCTCTCCTCGTAAATCGTATATGTCTCCTAAGTGAGCAGTCCTGCTGTGTTACATCGCCGTCTACTATTCACCTTCGTATCTGCTTTGTTGTTCCTGTGAGTTAAACTGTCGTAAACCCTTTTGTGTCCGAGTATGTTTTGTCATTTCACGTAGGGTGTGATGTAACGCGTGTGTCATTCGCCTCGTTTCGTCGTAACTGTGTGAATAGAGTAGCGACTGCTTTGTTCTTATGTTATGAAGCAATAACTCCACGTAAACCCTCTTCTGTCGTTCAACTTTCTGATCAATTGTCTCAACTGAACGAAGTCGTCGCCTTTTCGCCCTTTCGTACACCAGTATTATTTTGCTGTCAGTTGATGCTCACCCCTTATTTATTGCTTTACTCGCCAGAAATTAACTGCCTCGACGTGTCCCTGACGTTTGAGAAATTTTGAAAACTTTTCTCGCTATAAATTATTTGAAATTTTGAAGGACGAATAAGGAGTTAGTGTAGGAGGACAAAAAGTTATCTGTATCAGAATTGCCGAAGATATGGTAATGCTAGCTAACGACACTACAGCGCTGCAAATAATAATAGCGAAGATAGAACAAGGAATGGAGAAATATGAGCTTAAGATAAACGTAAGTAAAACAGAAGTTGGGGGAAATAGTAATAGTGATTACACGACAGTAATGGCAAGGGAATGGAAAACAAAATTCATGAATATTTTGGGTATACGCTAACGGAACAAAGAGGAATCAAACAAAACGTTTATTACAGCATTAAAGCCGGAGTTCTTCAGTAAAATTATTTTCCGGCCTGTTGGGCAATCCAAACGTTTCGACTGCAGCTGCGGCAGTCATCCTCAATGGTCTTCTGTTCTGCTCCTCTGGCGACTAAATGGCATTTAATCGTTTGATCAATTGGTTATTTAGTCGCCAGAGGAGCAGAACAGAAGACCACTGGGGATGACTACCCCAGCTGCAGTCGAAACTGCTCAATAGGCCGGAAAATAATATTCTACTTAAAAAATGTTAAGGTTTAATTAAATTCATTAAGCTTCTTCGATAAAAAAGCTTTTAATAGGCAGAAAAGTATTTTCGCGGCAAGAAGATCTTAGTTGAACTAATGGGTAGTGTGCCTGGTTACAAATCTAGAAGTCTTGGGGGCGTTTTGCAGTCGCCTCAGCCTGAGGTAACAACGGGCGATTGACACTACCTTGTCTGTGTGTAAACTACTTCGGTCTTATACAAAGGCAACCATTATAACAACAGCGCTGTTTTTCGGTTCAACACACATATTTTTATTGCTTTTAATACCAAACGTTTCGCCAATAGTACGATAACGCGTCCTCAGTGGCTCGACTGAGACAGAGCACAAAGTCTTGACTCCCCCTTTGGCCTTTGCGATGTTTTCACAATTAAGACCCCCCACCAATATCTGCCTCCCTCCCCCTATCTTTGGAGGGATCAATCTAAAAAGACAATAGGGTTCTGTACGATAAAAGTGTGGACACGCAAGCCGCGTTTTATAAAAATCGGTTGAAGAGTTCAAACGTTAACGTGGGACATTCCTTAAATAGACAGATAGACAATGCCAAACGGTCGAGTTAAAGCTGAGTACTCGCTTCGCTCGTTCGCGGTGCTCGGGACGTCCATTTTATGGAACTTGGCATGAACGTCCATACTTTTAGCCTTCAGAACCCTATTGTTTTTGAGATTGGTCCCCTAAAAGTAGGAGGGCGAGAGCCAGAATGTGAGGGGGGGGTTAAAATTGTGAAACATTCGCTAAAGCCCATGTGGGATGTCAAATTAAAGGGAATTTTAACCGAAATCTGAATTCAGTGTACGGTTTTGAAAATTAAAACTGAATCAGAGGGCCCAAAAAATTGGATCAAAAATATTTTTAAATTGTAAAAATACGCGCGTGTCGGGTTAAAATGAGTTTTAACACGAACCCGAATGTTTGGAATTTTTACTGTTTATTGTATAAATGTATTCTCTACAATTGTAAGGCAGTGCCCTAATCGGGATTTTCATAACTTTTCCGTTAATTAAAAAGTTATTTAATATTGAAATCCTTCGTTCAACACATGTAGAGAGTTCTGCAACTCCGGGAGCGTATGCCTACTAATTACTCAGGACGAGGTATATCTAATTTAGAGTCAATATGATACTAAACGTTTTGAAATAAGTAGTAATAATGTAAAGGGAGACAGCTCTAAATAAACAGGAAATTTGTGTAGCTGAATACTCATACCACCCACGGCCTGTCAGACACGTGTCGCAGAGCTGTTGAGTAGGCAGGAGTATCTTCACCACGATCAAAAAATACTTCGTCACCCACTTATATTTTACATTTTAATTGTTCAAATTTTTTTACATCGAATTATGTAAGAATGTGAAATCTGAAATACTCAAAATGATATAAATTAAATCACAACTACATCACAAAAAATCACAACTAAATCATAAAAATCGATGGGTTTTAATATTGAACGAACAACTGTTATAGACAGAGGCGTTAGCGAGCTGGCAAAAGAGTCTGCGTTCCAATGGTATGTCATCAGCCGACCGTGAATCCATGGCTCAAATGTCAAGGTCGTACTACTATATCGGAAACACATGATGGAACAAAAAAAAATTCTGTGTTAAGGTAAATCTTAATAAACGCTAATTATATACTGTTACTGTCATCTTGTCTCCGGCGCGCGCCTCCGAGTCATTGACATTGATTCACCTTCAAGGATGAGACAGCTACTAATAGTACTAACAGTGTTAATAGTGTTAACAGTGGCGTGTGTAATGATTACAGCCTAGACCCACCAATCGTCTCCAACGAACCCGTTGACAACATGTCTCTAGGTTAGCTCAGCACCCAACCTCGCCCGTGGCTGTGGAATTGTATCTGCGGGAGACGTCCATCCGAGTAACTCCAAGTTCCTGCGGGTGAATCTTCAATGTAACGTGTTTTGGCCACAGAATCGGGCCGGTGCACCTACCCATTAAGAAACTGATCTGCCCGAACTTCCAGGAGGTTGTTCAGCTGAGTCTTGCCGACCACCATGAAACCCTATTGTTATGTAAACCCTATATTGTTGACGTATTTATTTTATAGTGACTCGATGTAAGTTGGTAATCGGTATGTAACAAAATATCAGATACACATATCCGATTCAGTTAAATTTTTAACTTGATTAACTTGATGAAAAGTAATCCATTTTCATTGCGTGTAAATTTTCGTTCTTTTGTATCGATTATCAACCACTATTGAGGCCTTTTGTAATCTCCAGCTTCATATATGTGTATATATAATTTACCTTAATTATTTTAGGAAGACATAAAAAGAGGATATTGAAAAGGTAATTTTTCTCGAGAGACCTGGCTGAATGAAAATCTGAGAAAGGAGACTGATTGGACCGATGGGACAATGCATTTTGCATGAATACGCAATTTAATTTGATTATACATCAATTTAAGTTAAAAAATCAAACTGAAGTGAATTTCTAATAGGTAGTTATAAAATAAATAGTACTGAAGAAGAATAAATACATATAAGTTATGTCTTTAAAATATGTTGTGGAACTATTGATTTAATTAATTTTAATCAGAATGATCACAGTTGCACACCACTATATAAAAATTATCCCGATTAGCGCTTTCAAGCCTCACAGCCCATCGTCAGATCGGAATAGGCAGAAATTATTTTAAAAACAAACCCTTCACCCCTCTCCGCAACCCTGCTAACACACAACAAGCTATAATATAAATGACCCTTCCCCACCCCCTAACCCTGTCCCACACCATCTGTACAGTTACATATTTTTCTAGCAAATTCCTTGTGTTTCAGTGTGTGTGTGTGTGTGTGTGTGTGTGTGTGTGTGTGTGTGTGTGTGTGTGTGTGTGTGTGTGTGTGTGTGTGTGTGTGCATCCTTTTAAACTTACCCTACTTCCTCTCCACACACATGGGTCACACACCCTTATTTTAACCATCCAATTAGTACTATGCAAATAATTCTTAATCTTATCTATCTGTCCTCTATCATTTACTTCTTAATCATGTTATAAAATATTTCTTCATTATCAAATTTAATTTTAATATTAATTAAATTGTCTAACCCTTTTTCTCTTTCTTTTAATATTTCTAACTCCTCTCTAAGCTTCCTTTCAACTGTGTTATTTACTACTTTTACAATTTCGTATTCTTCCAAAGGATTAACAAACTTATGGTTGTCTTCTATGAAATGTCTTGCATATAACGAATTGGTTGTTCTATTACCTTCTCCACGTTTGTGGTCAGACAACCTGCATACGAATTTTCGTCCTGTCTCACCTAGGTACAATTTGTTGCAGTCTTTACATTTTAATTTATAAATTCCGCTTTTCTGTAATACTGGAATTTTTTCTATATTCTTATTCCTTATCTTATCAAATACCGTTTCACAATTTTTAATAGCTGTATCTACTCAATATTTATTAAAACATTTTATAATTTTTCTAGTATGTGAACCTATGTATGTCAATGACCCTGCATAATTCTTTTGTTCTGGTTCTATTTTAGCTTTTTGTATGTTAACCCTTTTCATAACTTTATCCACTATGTTGGTGTTATAATTATTATTCCTTACAATTCCCTTTATCGTTTTTAACTCCCTAACTTTTGATTCGGTCTCTTTTAAACACTTCTGAGCTCTGTAACAAAATGTATTGATTGCCGCCATTTTATATCTATATGGGTGGTAAGACTCTCTTGGTATAATTATATCAGAAGTGCATGAGTTTATAAATGAGGTAAATAATAAGGATAAAAACTTACAATTTAAAGAAGAGATAGGAGGTAAGAAAATAAATTACTTAGATTTGAACATAGAAATTAAGGATAATGAGAAACTACAGTTTGGGATATTTAGGAAAGAGTCGTATTCTGATATAATTATACCAAGAGAGTCTTACCACCCATATAGATATAAAATGGCGGCAATCAATAAATTTGCTTATTTAGGAAGCATAGAAGAAGTGCATGAGTTTATAAATGAGGTAAATAATAAGGATAAAAACTTACAATTTAAAGAAGAGATAGGAGGTAAGAAAATAAATTACTTAGATTTGAACATAGAAATTAAGGATAATGAGAAACTACAGTTTGGGATATTTAGGAAAGAGTCGTATTCTGATATAATTATACCAAGAGAGTCTTACCACCCATATAGATATAAAATGGCGGCAATCAATACATTTTGTTACAGAGCTCAGAAGTGTTTAAAAGAGACCGAATCAAAAGTTAGGGAGTTAAAAACGATAAAGGGAATTGTAAGGAATAATAATTATAACACCAACATAGTGGATAAAGTTATGAAAAGGGTTAACATACAAAAAGCTAAAATAGAACCAGAACAAAAGAATTATGCAGGGTCATTGACATACATAGGTTCACATACTAGAAAAATTATAAAATGTTTTAATAAATATTGAGTAGATACAGCTATTAAAAATTGTGAAACGGTATTTGATAAGATAAGGAATAAGAATATAGAAAAAATTCCAGTATTACAGAAAAGCGGAATTTATAAATTAAAATGTAAAGACTGCAACAAATTGTACCTAGGTGAGACAGGACGAAAATTCGTATGCAGGTTGTCTGACCACAAACGTGGAGAAGGTAATAGAACAACCAATTCGTTATATGCAAGACATTTCATAGAAGACAACCATAAGTTTGTTAATCCTTTGGAAGAATACGAAATTGTAAAAGTAGTAAATAACACAGTTGAAAGGAAGCTTAGAGAGGAGTTAGAAATATTAAAAGAAAGAGAAAAAGGGTTAGACAATTTAATTAATATTAAAATTAAATTTGATAATGAAGAAATATTTTATAACATGATTAAGAAGTAAATGATAGAGGACAGATAGATAAGATTAAGAATTATTTGCATAGTACTAATTGGATGGTTAAAATAAGGGTGTGTGACCCATGTGTGTGGAGAGGAAGTAGGGTAAGTTTAAAAGGATGCACACACACACACACACACACACACACACACACACACACACACACACACACACACACACACACACACACACACACACACACACACACACACACACACACACACACACACACACACACACACACACACACACACACACACACACACACACACACACACACACACACACACACACTGAAACACAAGGAATTTGCTAGAAAAATATGTAACTGTACAGATGGTGTGGGACAGGGTTAGGGGGTGGGGAAGGGTCATTTATATTATAGCTTGTTGTGTGTTAGCAGGGTGGGGGAGAGGGGTGAAGGGTTTGTTTTTAAAATAATTTCTGCTTATTCCGATCTGACGATGGGCTGTGAGGCTTGAAAGCGCTAATCGGGATAATTTTTATATAGTGGTGTGCAACTGTGATCATTCTGATTGTGATTTCAACCACTAACACAAATTTCTTCATTAAACGTAATTAATTTTAAAAAGAAAATTGCTTTAATTGTCACGCGTGAGCTCATATTTTTAAACTAAAATAATGAACGCAAGTTTTCTTGTCAAAAACTATGTGAAGGACAGCTTTTACTAAGCTTACGTAATTACTTCCTCTTTGAACTTATTTTAATTGAAATCACGTATAGTAATTAATGCAATGAACAAAATAAAAATTATGCATAATATATCTGATTTATCAAAAAGGACTGTATTCAGTGAGTCATTAGACAGCCTATCCCAGTCTGTCTATCCTGCCCAGTCAGGACAAGTAGCAGCCCAATCTGTAGCTAAGGAGATCAAACGTAAATGTCTCACTAAGTCACTTTGCTCAGTTCTCAGTAAACAACTGATATTTTGAGCTTGCTATATTGCAATGAAATTCGTTTTGGTCATCTTTATCAGAATGCAAACTAGACGTAATATCTTCTACAGAATTTGGCAAGAATGCACAGACCATGGGCAACAGGGTGAACAGCAGACGGAAGTTTAGGATGAGAAATTTATTATTATTCCGGCTCTACAATGTTTACACATTTTCCGGAACCAGTGATAACAGAAAAGATTTAATTCTCAGCTTCCACTGCTGCTTGTCCATCCAAAGATCTTCGTCACTGTCTCGTTCCCTCGATATAGTCTGAATTTCTTCTATCCAGGTGATCGGTGGTCTTCCACTTTTCCTTCTTCCTGATGGGGCCTATTCCAGAACTCTCTTCGCAATCTTTCTTTGTCATTCTTTTCGTGTGTCCATATCATTGTAATTTTTTTGTTTGGGCAAAATACAATTGAATTTTTCATATTCAGTCTATCCTTAATGAATACATTTTTAATTTTCTCACGTCTGGTTACTCTTGCAGAACGTCCCCAGAAGTCCATCTCTGCTGTCATTAATTTTATTCTTGTGTGTAGGGTAAAAAATAACTTTTCTATTTTTTGTGAACTGTAGCCGTTAACCTAACAACTACAAAAACAAACAGCTATCAGAACGCCTGTTTGGTTCTTTCCATGTCACTGGATCACCAGATCTGAATTATTTTTCTTCCTTCGGCCGTTTCGTGTGGTCTTCAACACAAACATTATATGATGCCCAGGATTTAGCTTGATCTCCGAACTGGATGTTAAAATGTGAGTAGTACACTTGCCTAATAAAGTCAGTAACGTTCCTTTGATGTTTTTTTAATCAAAAACTCACCACACTGAAACAAAAACTGGCAAGACCGTTCTTACAACCACGACTTGCCACCTTGTAAACCGAATTAATGCAGAAATAAAGTAAACGTTACTTCATCGAAACAAACAATCGTTTACAAAACAAGAAGACTTCAAGAATAATCTTTTGCTGACACAGCCTTTTGGATTTTATTGCTTTAAATTTTTAATTACTGTGTTGGAAACGTTTTGTGCTGCTGACAATAACACGGTTTATTTCAGTCTGAAATATGGCACTGTGGAAAATTAGTGTGTCTGTTGATGTTTTAGTGTCCATTTTGGTATTCAGCGCTCTAAATTACACAGAGAAAAGACAAAATATTTAAAAACGTTTTTCCATCTTTGGCCTGTGTAATCGTCCAATTTTCCCTTTTAATGTTCAAGTTCTTTTAACTGCATCTTGTAATATTATTCATTCTTGGTCTACACTTTTATATTAGTTAAAGTCGATACGAATCCTGATTGTTTGAATAAAACTGAAACATTAATTAATAGTCAGTGTTTTGAAAACTGCGGTGCGGATAATAAATCTAGTGGAAATTGTTGGATCAACGTTAACTGTTACTTAAGTAGTCAATTATTTATTAAGTGTGTAAAAGTAAATAATTGTCTCCCCAACCAATATATATTAATTAACAAGTATTCATAATGAAAAATAAAGATAAATAACATGTTAATCTGTTTGATTTTGGATACTAAAATAACAATATTTTTATTCCTCAAACATCACCTGAAAACCGTAATTTTTTTTTAATTTTAACGTTTATTAAAACTTTGGTTTATATTATATATTTGATACAACCAATATTATGAATAATAAATTATTTGCAAACAGTTAAGTGCCTGTAAACGTATACTTATAAAAGCAAGTAACATATAAATGTAATTGATTTGATGAAAATCGTTCTGTAGCTAAACAGTAAAACTGAAAATTCTCTTAAATTGATAGATGAGGCCGTCAGTGGAGGGTCGTTTACCTTCGGTTTTGCGAGAAATTACCCCCACCCGCGACCACCGAGAAAACCAGTCCTTACGGTCGACTACCTCAAACCTTGCTCACGTCGACCAGGAATCCAAAGTATATTCACGAACCTTCTGTGCTTTCTGTTCATTTCTTCTCATCAGTATACTTTCTTTATGAATAGACTGCTGAGTATTTCGCAATCCCGGTGCCGATTGTCCAGCACGCGTCTCAGCCGCCAAGTACGTACAATATTACGGAAAATGAATTTTTCAGTGAACGGTTTGTGAGGATCGGTCAAAAATATAACACAAATTTTTAACTTATTTGTGTCGACGTTTCGACAATGTTTATTGTCATCATCAGGACCTGTGTATGAATACAAAAAAAATTACAAACACAACAGAACAATTATTTGGGTGAACGTGTTCGTGTATGTGAGTGTGTGTGCGTGCGTATGTATGTATCATTGTATGTGTGAAGGAGTTGAGATAGTTTGTTTACATCTTCAAATGTTTTCTTTAAGAAAACGAGAAAATTATAATATCACAGAACTTAATTTATACACTGTTACAATTTAAATTACTGTATGTAATGATATTTTTAATTAATTATAAAAGCAATAAGCAACAATTGGATATTAGATTGGTACAAAAAACGTTTATACATATAGCAGTCAACATATAGCATAGTAAAGTATATTAGGCTATAACTAAAAACAGATTAAGGGATGTTCAACTATGTACTTATTAAAAGTTATTTTTAACATGTTTCACTCACTACTGGTGCTAAAAACAATCATAATTTAGGAACATATAAGTTACACAATAACTGTAGAACTTTACGACCTTACATATCAGATAGTTGACATAATGTTACAAACACAAGTTTATGGTAAATTTATCTAACAAGTAAACTTGGATAATAATTGTAATCATATTGTTGTAAATTATAGTCCAGAGTACTATAGAATATTGTAAATTTATGTGTATCTCCACAATCACACCTTCTCTCTCACCCATTCTTCCTTTACCTCTCATTCTCACAGCCTCTCACTCTAACTTGAAATCGCTCTCTT
This sequence comes from Magicicada septendecula, assembly GCA_034769895.1. Taxonomy (NCBI): domain Eukaryota; kingdom Metazoa; phylum Arthropoda; class Insecta; order Hemiptera; family Cicadidae; genus Magicicada; species Magicicada septendecula. Next base: position 342,879,104 of record CM068376.1, read on the forward strand.
ACTCTCTTGACGTAATTTAAGGATTTAATTACAGAAAATGTGTTTGCATCGATCTAGCAAACGGCCGACTGTCTAGCACGCGTCTCTAACATCCTGAAGAGTCTCAGCCAAGTACGTACAATATTACGGAAAATGTTTCTGCGTCGATCCTGCGTGATCGCAAACATTGTTGATCAGTGTACACTCAAGTGTTCCGCGGCAGCGTGCCCTCTGGACGACTTCAAGTGTGCGTCGAGGTCGTCGACTCGGTGACAATTTGCTTACAATACAAATATTCATCATTTTAATGACAGTGTTCAAAAGGGGATTCAAGGAATTAAATTTTATCAATTTTAACTAATCACTAATCGTTATTTATTTTACTAATTAAATAAGTCACCAGGCTGCGAACTGCGCACACTAACCTGATTCTACCAGGAACAAAACGACGACCCGTATGCACAAGTACCGGAGCACTAACGGTGACACATATTGTTACGACGGTCTACTAGGTACAGTGGAAAACAAAATACAAGACACCAATTTAGTCACTAATCACCAGCTTTAATTTTCACAATTACAGAGTTTGTAATTAATTCGTACAATATTTCCAGTTAGACTTGTCCACACGCAATAACAATGTCTATTAATAAAGTTTCACACAATTATTAACACAATACTACTTCAATTCGACAACACTCAATCCGCACTAGCGGAAATCGCTCACGTAACTGACTGACAACCCGGCTGCTATGACTTTATAGGCCCGCAGAGATGCAGCACAGCTTTGTCTCCTCAGTGCACGCCGCGCCGGCGGCTTAATGCATATAATTAAGTGTTCCTGGAACTCACTAGAACCACCTACGTGTATAGACGCAACACAAGCCACACTGGACGAGGGGAGTGGAGAATGTTGTGGGTTGTTCGGTAGGCTTCTCGTAACAATATAAATGAAGACAGAACTCTGTCCTTCCTAAAAACTGTGTCGGCTCTGACAGGATTGTTTTGCGTCTATTATGTGTGCACAGAAGTTACAATGTAGGTGAGAACTCGAGTAACACTCATGGTAACCTAAAGGCCTTGGTTTCTAAGCTCACAACATTAGAAATATAATAAATAATAAATATACGAAGCCATTTTTATTGAAATAAGCTGTAGCAATCATTAATCAAACAGGATTACCAAAAAATCGTATATGTGGTAATGATTATTCTGTTATACGACGAACACCTCAATGTAGCAGTGCATAGCTTATACTTTGCAGCAGTACAGATCTTGAAATCAAAGCCCGAAACAAAAATCAAAATATATACAAGATGGTATACCCTCACTGGCAGAACGCTGTAATCGCAACCTAAAAGCCTCCCTTATAGCGTTTCATTCTGGGAAGCAGTCTTCTTGGGATGAGTCCCTACCCTGGCTACAGACAGCTTTCAATTCCGCTAAGCACGAATCCACAGGGAGAAGTCCGTTTGATGTAGTGTTTCAATTCGCTCCGTCCACTCCCCTAACCTGCGCGTGGGATATTCAGAGTCTTTTACCCGAGCCAGCGGAAGATACTCAGGTAGTGTGGCGGTCGGTGAAGTCCCACTTAATGAAAGCCCACCGCCGTGCTGCTAACTCGTACAATAAGGATCGTCAGGCTTGTCATTTTAAAATAGGTGATTTGGTGTGGTGTAAGACCCATCCACTTAGTTCGGGAGTGAACAAGCTTACTGCTAAGATGATGCCCCGATGGTCAGGTCCCTTTCGTATTGTTGATTTCCTAACCCCGGTGACCGTGAATTTGGGACACCCGGAGACCCTGTCACACGTGAAGAAAAGTCATGTTAGTTCCTTGAAACCCGCGTTTCATGAAGATAGCTCCCATGCCCTGGACGCCGCCGTACCGGCATAGAAGGATTTTCCCGTGTGCATGGAGATGCTGGTTTGCTATATCGCCTTCACTCGCCTTGCTGGGTGAACGACCGGGGGACTGATCACCTCCTTGTCACTCGCTTCCGGTGTCGAAGCGTTGTTGCGTACGGGCAGCGTTTCTAAGGTAACTGAAGGTGTCTCTCGAAATTGTCCTTAGATAGCGGCAAGCGCCGTATAGAGTAATTGGAATGATCCAAGTTTGGTGTATGTAATGTGTGTGGTTTATCGAAGTCGACTTCGTTTGATTGTGTCCCAACTTTTCCCCGCGCGCGGGAGACCCATTGACAAGACACCAATTCACGAGATGCTCGTTTACGGGATACCCATTTACGAAGTGCCTGTCCGAGGTACTCCCAATTAAGAATTGTTCATGCCTTGTTGTTTGTTTGGTACTTATGGGAGTATGTGTTCGGTCGTATCATTGATGTTAATGTGTAATAGAATTAAGTAGTTATATTTTCTTGTTGGTTACTGAGTTATTGAACGCCTTTTGTCCTTATGTGGGTGTTTGTTGTTAATTTGATTGTTGGTGATTTCTTAATTTTCCAAGAAACCTTACATGGTCTCTTTTGGTGCTTTGGTGAATTTACCTTGGACAACCGTCGCTCCTGCACCCGACGCTTGCGTTTCGGGGGGGGGAGTTCTGTTGCAGTTATTCGGCGCCCCTTGCCGAATGCAACACGCGTTAATCCTGATTTAGTTAAAATGAGTTTAAATAGTCGCGCGACGGAGAATTATTCGTACTTTGGTCGGCGTTCCCTGACGTCAGACCTCCTCCGCCCCTTTTCTAGTAAAGCTTTTGCTCAACAAGTTCTGTCAGTCTCCCATCAAACTGCACTAAGAGCAGAGTCGCCCGCCGTCTCCTGGTGGGTGGATACCTTGGTTGGAAACCTCGATTACCAAGGTAATTATGTTTCTAAGTATCTTGAATTTCATAAATCAATGCTGGTGACGAACTGTGTTCGTCTGTAACGTTTGTAAAATAAAAACTTGTATTTTGTAAAAAATTGTAACTTATAATCTACCAAGACGTATCTTGTTTGTAATAGTCAGCCTCGACTAAAACCAATTTTTTCGAATTCCATCGGTCTTCATATGTACACCCACGCACTCAACAATATAACGAGATTCAAGGGACCGGACAAATGTGCTCGTTAAAACCGGGTGTGTTGTAACCTATCGAGTTTGTTGCCTCACCGGCAACAATTCACCTCCGGAACCACGGCAACAAACTCGATAGGTTACAACACACCCGGTTTTAACGAGCACATTTGTCCGGTCCCTTGAATCTCGTTACATTGTGAGTGCGTGGGTGTACATATGAAGACCGATGGAGGTCGAAACGTTGGGCTTAACGTTAATGTTTCTCGATAGTGTACATATGTCACTGTAGTTATCCTGAAACATGCTCGTAATTGCATAATAAAATTTGTGCCACAGCAATGAAGTGATCTGATGTGTTAGACTCACCAGTTGCACTAGGTGAAGGTTGTAAACAACCTGGAACACGTTGTAAGCCATCATGACGTATTTGAGATCGTACGGTTTCCTCTTTGCCATCATCATCGGTCCGATCTTCAGCACGAAGCACAGGTAACAGACCATAACGGCGACGACAGGAATAGGGCTCGCGAACAGCAACCACGAGTCCACCAGATTGTCTGAAAAGCAAACCGTTATTCATTTTGTTAGAAACATAAAAAACACAAAACAAACAACAGACAAAGATAGAAAATAACAAATTCGTAACACTAACATACATCAACAACCAAAGTGAAAAAATAGCCCACAAATTCAAAAAAGCAGGAACAGAATCGCATACAAAACTACTAACAAAACAGAACACACACACAAAACAAATTCGATCTACCTGGTGTTTACAAACTAAATTGCTCAGATTGCAACAAATTCTACATAGGCCAGACAGGACGTAGCTTCAAACAAAGATACATTGAACACACAAAGGCACTACACTCCACTACAGAATCCACCTTTCCAAACCACCTCATTGAAGCAAACCACACATACAAAAACATCGACAATAACATAGACATTCTACACGTACACACAAAAGGCCGAAAACTAGACACTCTAGAACAATTGGAAATATACAAACACACGAAAACACATAAAAACGACATCGTAAACGAACAGACACAATTCAAATCACACACATTATTCGAACATATCACACCCCATACACACAATATCGATCTTTCAAAAGTCGATACCGTCGCCAAAAACAAGACGGACAGTGCTCCCAGCGGCAGCCTCTGAAGAAGCTTAAAAGCGAAAACCGGTTCAGGCTATAAGGTAAAACTTGTACGTTTTTACCCGTAAAAATGTTTGTGCCGAGTCGGTAGTGAATTAATTATATATTATAAAAATTTTGATTTTATAAATGAGTATTCCTTGAGAGCGCGATGTCTAAACTAATTCTAGTTTTCGTTGCACATAATTTTGCTACAATCTACTACAGTTTCAGTTTGATAAGAGACAGGCAGCTTTGAATCAGTGGGAGCGCGTACATACCTTTACGTCAAGTCAATGAACGCACCTTCTCCGACTTCTCACCATTTAAAGTTTGATATAAGACTAGGAGAAAAATTAACCCTCTGATAAAGCTTTGGTAACAGAACAATAGCCAATTGTTCTGTTTTTAAACCTTTAATCAGGGCAGTCTTTCCTACGCAAGTATTTTGACAATGCCTTTTAAACACGGATTCTTATCGCCTGGTGTACATGATTCGAATAATGAACTTATTTTATGAATAATGAAAAACAAATATTACGACGGGCTTAACTCAATGAGGCTCTGTATGATGTTCTTTGTTGTGCTGTGCGATGAGTCAATACAACACCGTCTATCTACTGTTTGGGTAATACAACTGTCTGGCTACACACAGAATGTTACTCACGGAAGCAGCTCCGCGTAACATAATGGAAGAGACTTCACACACACACACACACACACACAAAACACACGACCAACTTGAATTTTCTGTGTGTTTGAATATACTGGACGAACTAAAATTCACCGATTTTTTTAGTATAAATTTTAAAAAGTTAAAAGATAGTTTTAATTTTACTGGAAATATTCTGGGCTGTATAAGGAGACTGAGCTCCTATGGGGATTTTGCCATAATTTTCTTTTTAACGTATATTCGTCTGCTTCAAACGAGATAACATATTCCATATCGTAATCTTCTTCTTCTTCTTCCTTCAAGCTTGAGGCGTTTCTGCCTGTGACATACAGTATACATTTGGGTTACAGTTGACGCGCCCGTAGGTAATTTCCGCACCAGAACACATATAATGCCCGAAACGTATTGTTACGACGGTCTACTCGATCGACGTAGGTACAGTGGAAACAAAATCAAGACACCAATTAAGTCACTAATCACCAGCTTTAATTTTCACAGTTAAGCAGTTCGTAATTAACAACACAGACTCTTACAACAAATCAAATAGAAATTGTTCACACGCAATAAAATGTCCACTAATATTAAACACAATTGTATTACAATTATCCCGCCCGATTATAAAACACTTCACTAATAACCACTTGAACGCACACAGTAATATTTCGCGACTATAACTGAAAACTAAGGCCGCTGCCGCCATGTATTTATACCTCCGCTCACAGACCAGAACGTTCCAAACTACGTCTTAGCGCCAGTGTGTACTACGTAATTAATTGCGCCTTGACACAGTCCGCGCGGCTGGCGGCTTCGAGAAAAGTCTGGCGAATGCGTCTAGAGTCACGTATGCCACAAACATTAGAGCGAGATTTTTCTGGCACATTCGACAAACACGTAGACAGTTCTGTAATGTCGTAACAGTATGTTAAGTGCCCACACGGCTAGGTATTAACAGTATCTTCAAAAAATCTTCTCTCTTTCTCTTTAGGACACCTCCCCCAAATGAAACGATCTGTTTGTGTCTTGTGTCTTATTCTCTCGTGTCGTCGTGGCACACATTTCTGAGGAGTTTTTGTGCTTTTACAAATTAAATGAAATTGTATTTTCAAACAGAATTATCATTGTTGCACACCACTATAGAAAAATTATTCCGATTAGCGCTTTCAAGCTTCTCAGCTCATCGTCAGGTCGAAATTAACCGATCAGATCAGGTTAATTCCGATTTGACGATGAGCTGAGAAGCTTGAAAGCGCTAATCGGAATAATTTTTCTATAGTGGTGTGCAACAGTGATAATTCTGTTTGTGATTATAACCACTAACACAATTTTCTTCATTAAAAATTGTATTTTGTAATGAAAAACTGTTGATAATTATATGGTAAAATATTTCCTCTAAAACACTTCCGCAGTTCAGGGTTAGTTACCTTTCTGTGGGGGGTGGCAACTTACTCTCAAGGCCTTTCCTTGAGACTGATCCTTTTCCTCCCTGCTTGACCGGTTCTACCGGCAAATCGCCCATAGTCCTAGATTCTTGAAACGATGTGGCAGTACACTTTCACGCCACCAACACAAGAAATAAGACTGAAGATCGCTGCTAACAAGTTAGGGTCGCAAGTAGGTCTGCTCCAGCTAACTCGACCTCCAACCTCGAAGATCAAACTGACGCCTTTGCTATCGTTACAGGTGACAGATGACGCCTTTGCCTTACGTAATAGAGCTGACATACTGGTACGGTTGCAGCAGACATGGCACTCCGGTCAGTAGTACCAAGGCCAATAAACTGGTTTCTATTTCTCGCTGACAGATCACCTTAACAAGCTTACTGTGTTTTCTAGTGTTGTAATTGTCAATTGTACTTACTATACTTGTAGCATAATTGTTACTTAGAAGTGAGAAAATAAGAAATTCTTAGTTGTGTGGGAAACAGGGACAGATGTCAGGTGTGTATACGAGACTGTAGCATATGTTTTGAACATAAAATTAGTTTTAGGAAATTTTCCCAGGGTCGTGAATGGTATCTCACCCTTTTTCAATAAGCGTGACTGTCCAGGAAGCGATCATCGTTGGAAAAGAAGACTTCAAGTAGAAGTAAGTGAATAGCGTCATTTTATTTACTCTAGAGGAATGTCTACTGCAGAGTTAAATCATTTTGAAAGCTCTAATAGTAATTCTGACTCTGAATTAGAATTGAAAGATTATGCCACAAGTAGTAAGATAGATAGTGGTGATAGAAAAAGCAGTAAAATAAAAAGTAAAGTAAAGAATAGCTTTGATGTGTATAAAGAAAATCATAAGAAATTAAAGCTTGACCAAGCAGCTAAATTTGTTCCTCAGTTTAATGGTAAAACAGATGATTTAAGTAAATTTATTAGCTGTGGTGATTTTGCGATTGAGAATGTAAGTAATTCATATAAGTATTTGCTGTTTGAAATTATAAAGAATAAGTTAGTTGGTGATGCTTACAATATTGTTAGATTTAAAGATGTTGGGTCATGGGAGCAGCTTAAAGTAGCATTACACGATAAGTACGGTGAAAAGAAAAATATCGCTCGTTTGCAGTTAGAAATGTCTAGTGCAAGACAAAATAAAGATGAAGATGTTCGGGCCTTTTCTGAAAGGTTAAATAGTATTTTGAGTTCATTAGCTATTCAGATGACGGAAAATAAAGATAAAAGTGTTAAAAGCGCGATTTATGATGTGCTAGAGCAACAGAGACATAACGCGTTTATTGAAGGGTTGCGTCAACCAATTAAATTTTTGATGAAAGCGAAAAGTATTCGTACGTATGAAGATGCTGTTGAAGCAGCTGTTTTAGAAGAAATAAACATATTAAATGATAGGGAAACTCAAGAGTATTTCGGTTTAAAAGTAAAAGATTATAGGGAGTATAAGAAAGATACTCGCCCTAAATGTTTTAATTGTAATAAGAGAGGACATGAAGCTAGTAATTGCTATTTTAAGAAAACCTCGTTTCAAAGTAAAAGCGGGTTTAATAAAAATAATTTTGCTAAAAGAGATAGAGACGTACATGTTAAAATAATTACGTGTCATTACTGTGGTAAACAAGGGCATGTTATTGCTAAGTGCTTTAAGAAGCAGAAAGACGAAGAAAATAAAAATAATAAGAAGCCGAGTTTTAAGCTGAAGAGTACGGATGCTCATCCGAAGGCAAGTGATTTTAAAACCATTCAAGTAGGTCGTATTGCAGATGACCGTAAGCATGAATGCATAGAAATGCAATTATCCCAAACAATAAACAAAAACGTTTGTTTACTTTTAGACACGGGAGCGGATATTTCGATAATTAAAGTAGGACAATTAGGATGATGCTGAAATAATGCCAGATACCGAAAGAGTAATTACGGGTATTTCTGAGGAGCCTGTAACAACAATCGGTTTAATAAATTTAAATATTAAAATAATGGTAGAGATATTGTTCATCCATTTCAGGTGGTATATGATAAGTTTCCATTAAGAAGTAACGGTATTTTGGGTAGAGATTTTATGTTGAAATACAAAGCGAATATAGACTTTGAGAAAGGCGTTGTCCAGGTAGGAAAGACTAAATGGAAATTAGTTCCGTATATAAATAAAATTGTATTACAACCGCGATCAGAAACGGTTATTTGTACGAAAACGCACAGCGTAGGTGAAGGCGTCGTATATTCGTGTGAGTTACATCAGGCGTACAGTTAGGTAGTAGTCTGACTAAAGCATTTAAGGGTAAATGTTTAGTTCCAGTTACGAATATAAATGATGATAAAGTTGAAATGAGATCTCAGAAGTGGAGATTCATAAAATTGACGAGTATGAGTGTAAACAGTTATCGAGAAATCGCGAAGATGAAGTTATTAAACAATTAAGGGTAGATCATTTAAATAAAGAGGAAAAAAGGTTTTGATAAATATATGCGTAGAGTACAATGATTTATTTTATTTGCCGGGAGACAAATTAACGGCGACTGATACGCTGGAACATACGATTCCATTGAAACAAGATACAGCCCCAATAAATATAAAACCGTATCGTATTCCGGAGCAACATAAAGAAGAAGTGCAAAAGCAAATAGACTCTATGTTAGAACAACGAATAATAGAACAGAGCCAAAGTCCTTGGAACGCGCCACTTTTGGTTGTACCAAAGAAAATGGACGCGTCGGGTAAAATTAAATGGCGTATTTGCATTGATTTTAGAAAATTAAATGACGCGACTATAGGTAATTCATTTCCGTTACCTAACATTACAGATATTTTAGACCAATTGGGTAAAAGTAAATACTTTAGTACTTTAGATTTATCGAGCGGGTTTCATCAAATTAAAGTGCATAAATAACATAAAGAAAGAACCGCATTTAGTACGGCATATGGCCATTACGAGTTTACTAGGATGCCGTTCGGGTTAAAAGGGGGTCCGCCCACTTTCAAAGATTAATGAACACAGTACTTACAAGTTTACAAGGTATTAAGTGTTTTGTATATTTAGATGACATTGTGGTTTACGCTCAGAATTTAGAGGAGCATCAAATAAAGTTACGCGAAATATTTGATAGATTAAGAGAACACAAGTTGCTATTAAATGGAGATAAATGCGAACTTTTACGCAAAGAAGTAAATTATTTAGGTCATGTAATTACAGACGAAGGGTTAGCTCCAGATCCTAAGAAGACGGAAGCTGTAGATAAGTGTCCAAAACCTAAGAACGCGAAGGACATAAAGAGTTTTCTAGGGCTAGTAGGTTACTATAGGCGATTTATAAAAGACTTTAGTAAAATCGCTCAGCCACTAAATGAATTATTAAAGAAAGATGTACCATTTGATTGGGCGCAAAAACAGGATAATAGTTTCGAAATGCTAAAAAGCAAATTAACTAGTGTACCGTTATTACAATATCCAAATTTTAAAGAAGAATTTGTAATCACTACGGATGCCAGTATCGAGGCCTGCGGAGTAATATTATCGCAAGGTAAGATAGGCGAAGATAAACCCATCGCGTACGCTAGTAGAACACTAAATAAAGCTGAAAAGAATTATAGCACAACAGAAAAAGAACTTGTTGCATTAGTATGGGCAGTGAAACATTTCCGACCTTACATTTACGGTACAAGGTTCACTTTAGTCACTGACCACAAACCTTTACAGTGGTTGTTTGATATGAAAGATCCTGGATCGAGATTGATGCGTTGGATTATTAAATTAGCTGATTATGATTTTAATATCATACACAAGGCAGGAAAGCGAAATATGAACGCAGATGCGCTTAGTAGAATAAAAATTAATATGGCAGAAGTAATTAAAGAGGATGTAGGAACTGAAGAAGAAAAGAGACGAATAATTGAGGAGTATCACGATTCAACGTTAGGAGGACATCAAGGTATATCTAGAACGTATAATAGAATAAAGTTAAAATATGAATGGCCTAATATGAAAAATGATATCGAAGAATATATTAAAAGATGTGATAGTTGCCAACGTAACAAAAGTCACGTGAAAGACACACGAAGAGTTCCTATGCAAATCAGTAACGAATTGAGTAAGCCGTTTGAGCAATGCGCAATGGATGTAGTAGGTCCATTACCGGTAAGTCAAGGAGGGAATAAGTACCTTCTTACATTCCAAGATTGTTTCTCAAAATATGCTGAAGCGTTTCCTATTAGGGATCAAACCGCGGAAACTATCGCGAGAGAATTCGCTACGAAAATTATATACCGCCATGGTGCGCCAGAAAGATTGTTAACTGACCAAGGGTCAAACTTTATATCTGAGGTAATGCAATCAATTTGCAAGTTATTAAAAATAAAAAAGATACAGACCACTAGTTATCATCCACAAGCTAACGGGTCTTTAGAACGAAGTCACAAGACACTTGCGGAGTATTTAAGACACTATGTTGATGAAGATCAACTGAATTGGGACTTATGGGTTCCATATGCGATGTTTACGTTTAATACAACCGTGCACACAGCTACGGGACATATACCTTTTTCGTTAATTCATGGAAGAGAGGCCGAATTGCCTACAAGTATAATAAGAGATTCGCCTCAACCTCAGTATAATTAGGACGAATATAAAGACGAAGTAAAGAAAAGATTACAAAGTGCTCACCAGTTAGCAAAAGAAATTTTAAAGAAAGGGAAAGAATCTAGTAAAAGTCAGTACGACAAAAATACAGCGGATAAACAATTTAAAATAGGCGACAAAGTATTGTTACATGACGAAACCGTACGTAGAGGTAGGTCAAAGAAACTAGGTCCCCAATGGATCGGACCATACGTTATAACAAAACGAAATTCCGTGGTAAATTACACCTTACGGAAAGGGAGAAAATTAATTAAAGTACATGTAAACCGAATAAAGAAGTATGAAGATTAATTAGAAACTGCATGTTGCAGATGGAGCTGTTGACCTTGTACAGTGATAATTTTTGGACTTTTATTAAGGAAAACGGACGCAGATGACAATCCATTCAGTGTAACAAAAGTAAGAAATAATCCTGGTGTATATTTCGAAAAAATTGGAACAGTTCGATTGACTAATGAAAATTGGAAATTAATTACTTATATAGATATTAATAATTATTTACAACGATTAGAAAATGTTAGAAACAGATATAATAAGCTTAAGAGATTTTGTACTAGAGAATACTCTGATTATTGTAGTAAAGTAAGTATTGCAATGCAAAAGACTATGAATGACATTAAAGAAAATGTTAACCAATTAAAAATGCAATTAGGACATAGCGAACCAAAGAATAGTAGATTTAAAAGAGGTATGTTTGACACTACAAGTGAAACAGCGAAAATTTTATTTGGAACTATGGATCATGACGATGCCATGTATTATGATGATAAATTTAAAGAGGTTAGCTACAATCAGTATGAGCTATCAAAATTAGAAAAAGAACAAACCGCTGTCATGATTTCAACCATTAAGACTATTAATAAAACAATTAATGATGCGAATATTAATCAAGGTAAAATCATAGAAAGCTTTGATAAAATTATTGATTTTCAAAATTTGACTCGAAAAGTATTAAATGAAAAACTTAATAATATAACTTTTCAGGCAACAATGACTGAATATGTGGAATATATCCACATTGAAGCTATTCAATTAGAAATTGATGTTAAAGAATTGTTACAAGCTATTACTGATGCTAGACAAGGAGAAGTTCACTCCTCTGTTATTAATTTAAAAACTCTAAAATATGAATTAGAATCTATTAGAGGAAAATTACCTGCAGGACTGTCATTTCCTCTTGCGGTGAATGATGACAATGTTCACTCATTCTTAGACTTATTTTCTATTTGTGTGTATGTTAAGGATAATAAGTTAGTGTATGTATTCGTTATTCCTTTGATTAACGATTTATTATTTGAATTGTATAAGGTATCACCATTACCAAAATATTTAAAAAATAATGAATACCTATTCATTCAACCCAAAACTGAATACTTGGGTATAGACGATGTTAAACAATATTTTATTTATTTAAAATCAGACGAATTGAATAATTGTAAAAAATTAGAAAATGATGCATTTGTTTGTCAACAAATGAATCCTAATTATCAAGTAAATTTACATGAATCTTGTGAAGTAAAATTGTTTAAAGGTGATTATGATGCAAAGAGTTGTGACCAAAGAATAACTAGAATTAATAATCCTTTATGGCAGAGAATGATGAAATCAAACTCATGGCTTTATGTTTTACCAGAGGATGAGACATTGACAATTAGTTGTAAATTGGCTGGTATGCCATCCATTATACATTCAGTACAATTAAGTAATGTGGGAATTTTTAATTTAGCACCAACGTGCAGAGCGTATGGCTCAGGTATAATGTTATTATCAAATACTAAATATGAGAGTAATGGTACAATACCAATTATCCCACCTGTGGATATAGAAATTGATTGTTGTGATGAATTGGATAGTGTAGTTAAGGATGATGTAAAACTATCTACGTTAAAATTACCAAAGTATCTGAAAACTGTGGAAATGCATGCTGACGATTTAGATGCAGCCAGTTACAGATTAAATGAAATTAGAAAAGCTATTGAGGAAGAGAATATGCATGAAATTTACAAGTCAAAGGTAACGCATCATTCAGTAATGATGTATATAATCTGTGGGTTAATAACAACAGGAATTTTATACTATGTATATAAAAGATTTTGTCCAAAATGGTTGTTACCATTGTTTGGTAGATGTTGTAGTAAAAGGTTAAAAGAGAAGTTTTAGGAATCTTTTAAACAGGTACAGACATTAAGTACCACACCAATTGTAGTAAAGCAGTACCAGTATGGAGCGACAGTCCATGATCTGACTGCAATAAGAGGAGAGAGTCCAACAAACGGTTGTACTCAATTAGAGGATGAAATTGTAAAACTAAAAGAGTTTGAAAAGAAACTGCGACCAAGGTCGAAAAGAACATAATAATGGGAAAATTAATGTAGTATCAAGTAAAGTCATTCGGTGAAAGTACAGTAAGATGTAAATAGAATTGTTTGCGTTTTTATTAGTGTGATCAGTTCAGTAGTGATAGTAATGTATCATTGTAGAAATTTAAAATTTATAAAAATTATGTAATCACTTATAAAATTAAGCAAGATATTTGAATTGTAATAGTAGTTTAGTATTAAGCATTAAGCATTGTGTAGCTTAAAGCTTAAAATAAGGGGGAAGGTGTTGTAATTGTCAATTGTACTTACTATACTTGTAGCATAATTGTTACTTAGAAGTGAGAAAATAAGAAATTCTTAGTTGTGTGGGAAACAGGGACAGATGTCAGGTGTGTATACGAGACTGTAGCATATGTTTTGAACATAAAATTAGTTTTAGGAAATTTTCCCAGGGTCGTGAATGGTATCTCACCCTTTTTCAATAAGCGTGACTGTCCAGGAAGTGATAATCGTAGGAAATCTGGCGAGACACATCAAATAAGAAATAATGGTGACAAGGTCCAGACAGGAAATATAAAATGTCACACAAATTTGCTATCCTTTTGGGGGAGTCAAGTAATTGGTCACAAGTGTGAAGCCAGGTGGTGTACTCCGTGTGAACATTGATAAAAGCAGGTGTTCTATTCCGTGAGAACTTTTAATCTAAAGTAGTAAACACCCCCAAATCGTTACGTAGGGTCACATGATACAGTCTTTGACGAATAATAGAAAGTCTTATAAAATTATAAGAGATTTACCCTCACTTCAACTAGTTTTAGCCTATGATAGTTAAGGATTTAGAATTAAGAGGAGGGAACAGTCCCACCTCTAAAATTAAGTGTTACACCCACGATGATGTACTATAAAAACTGTCGCATTCGCTGGAGAAGACAGATCTGATTTTGTAAGCGGTCCAAGAGAACTTACTCATCTTTTCTCATTTTTATTTTGACTTTGATCTGTGTTGGAAGGTGTTCTTAGAGAGCCGGAAAACCAGATGTTGTCAATAGTTTGTTTTTGTAATTTTTGAAGTAACTAAAAGTAGTTACATTAATTTGTGAACTAAGTACTAGTAACTGAAGGTACTTAGAGTTTATAAGAGTAATTTAATTAACTGACTTATAGTTTGTCAAGAGGAGTTTGTATAAAGTAACTTGCAAAAGTTCGTTTGTATTTTGCTAATCACAATAAATTGTCTTCAAGAAGAACGGTTCATTCTAATGATTCAACTTCACCTCCGGAAACACGTCAAACAAAACAGTTGTAACTTAGCAGCCACTCGATAGGTTACAACACTAGATATCTCTTGATGCAGATGAATATAACCTGTTCTGTTCACTCTTCGGAAAACATTAGGTGTATGTTTATTGTTCTTCTTTAGTTTTGTGTAAACCCTTCCCTGGCTTTCAAAAAAAAATAACGTTTTCATTGTTTTCTGTTTTTACAACTCGTATCCTCCTGCGTTTATAATTTTAATTAGAAATGCTGGTAACAGGGAAGTAACGAAGGATACTGGAAAACGAATGTTCGTTAGAAAAGTATAGATCTCTTCGTTAACGTTGAACTGCATCTGTAGAATATGGCCTGTGAACTTGGATACTGGATTAATTTCCCCAGAACAGTGAAAGAGATGAATAATGCGGAGTTGATATGGCAAACGGACTCTAATTTACCAACTGTTAGATTGCACCCACACAGAAATAAAAAAAAACATCAATGTTCGGAGACGAATACATTAATCGCAAGGGTTATTCCAGTATTAATGTTCAGGCGACATGCGACACAGAAGAAAAGTTTACGAGCATTAGCACCGAGTGGCGGGCTCTGTGCACGATTCAAGAAAATGGAGACGGAGTGCTATCCGGGAAATAATATGACGGCACTGCTTGTTTGCTTGTCGGTATACCCTGTGGCTGATCACGCCATTCAAGCAACCTGAAGGCGACACTGTTTGGTCAGCTCAAACAAAGGTTCCCAATCTTTGGTCATTGCAAGCTCACTAGAAGTCTCACTAGAAAGAATACCAAAACTCGAGCTGTGCTGTGCTTCACAACGTCACCAACCACATTAAAGACCAATTTCATTTTGAGGACTTGTAAGAAGGTGAGGATAAAGATACGTGTGATGAAGAGGAAGTTGTCGGAGAGATACACGAGAACAATGCAACACAACTTCGTGGTGAACAGAAGCGGCAGTATATGTTACATTTTATTTACTATATATGTATGTTCAATGTATATTAAGGTGTAAGAATGTATAGTGTTGTACATTGTTAATATTTAGTCAAATTTTAATGCAGAAATAACCAAATGTCAAAATGAAAACAAAAAGTTCTTTATTTATTATTGTGTAATATTATATTGTAATTTTTTTAACGCAGCTTGCTAGGTTTGTGTTCACCACGTACATTGGTGAACACGTACATTTGGTTTGTGCGAAAAGGAGATACACTGCTTGTAACTCAATAACTATAATTGGTTTGTTTGTGATGCATCAAGCTGTCCTATTTATGTTTGCATATAACATCTTCAAATAAATACACTGCAAGTAGGTTCATTTTCACCTATGTAAGCGAAACATTCAATTACGATTCAAACAAACCTCTGAAGATACAGAATAATTTCTGTGAAACGTGTGTCAGGTGAAAATAAACCTACTTCCAGTGTATTTATTTGAAGGTATTACATGGGAGACCTGCAGGATCTCAACGAGTTACTTACAAAGGAATTATGTTTACATATACACGGTCATTTCTACGTTGTTTCATGTTCTACTGTGTAGTTGTAATATTGTGACGAAATGAAGATACAAAAATATCTGCAGTCACGCAATCTGCAGGTAACGTCATTAAACCATCGATCTCATCATTAAATTTTCATCATAGAACCAGTTATATTTACATAACCGCTGTAAAAAAAATGAATTGGATTAATAATAATTACTTCTACTGACGAATGATTACATTGTCATCGGCTTAACGTTCCAAAAATGTGTTACTTACTTAATTCCTAATTAATTAATTACTTCATTGCAGGCAGGAAAGTATTTGTTACATGAGCTTAAAAAAATAAAATAAAAATCCCTGGTGATCTACAGTAGTTAAAGTAAATTATATGTACATGTATACAAAGCTGCACATTACGAATTCCATTGACTCAGTATAAAATAACTAGTTCAAAAACAGAGGGTATGTCTAACAACATATAAAGTGTAACTTCTATTTAACAGCGTTGGTTCACTGAGTTTTAATTAGAAAACTGCGTTAATTGTCACCCGTGAGCAATTAAAATAAAATAATTTTAAACTAAAATAATGAACATACATTTTCTTATTAAAAATTTACCTGGAGCACAGCTTTTACTAATCGTGTCGTAATTACTTCGTGTTTCGACTTATTGAAAATGAAATCACTCGTAGCAATCAATGCAATGAACAAAATTAAAAAGTTACGCATAATACTAAATTTTGACTTATGATTGTGGGCTATATTGAGTGAGTCATTAGCGCGGTTAGGCAGTGTGTGTGTGTGTGTGTGTGTGTGTGTGTGTGTGTGTGTGTGTGTGTGTGTGTGTGTGTGTGTGTGTGTGTCAAGTAGTACTTAGGAAAATTCAAGTACTTGTGGTTTACACAGGACAACAGAGTGCTAAAAAAATGACAGGCTCTAACAAACAAGGACGTGGATTAGGCAATTCAGTTCAGTAGGTACCATACGTAACATGGTAATGACGTATGGAGCGGAAACTGCGTCATAAATAATAAGAAACGATAAGGACTTCTGGAGGCGGGACTGTAGAGTCTCGACAATGGACAGTGTCATCAATGACGAAATAAGTGGAATGGAGGTAGAAAAAGACGTGATTAGTTATGTCGAAGAGAAAAGAATGGCGTGTTAACCCGGATGCGATACATGGATATCAAAGGTTACGGGTTGGACTGCTTTGAGAAGAAGAAGAGGGAGGGCTCGAAAGTCCTAGGGAGATGAAGCGAACGAGGCGATGGAAAGATGAGATCTCAATGACGAGGAATGGGATGTTCTTTAATTAGCGTATTATTATTATTGTTATTATTGTGTTTATATATATGGAGATTTTCCCAGATGTTCATTTTGTGACCTTTTTGTATATTTTCTATAAATTTAATATTTTGAATACCTAGATATTAATGTTTGTTATTTAGACAGTGTGTGGCATTTAGACATGATTAGGCTTCAAAAACGCTGTACGGTGTTCAAGGGATATATCGACTAGTTTTTTCTTCGGTTGGCCTTCTTAAAATTTCTTACATTTGGACATTCTATTTTGTATATTGCATTTTTATTATGAACATTGCATGCAGTTTTAGGTTTTATTTTATTTCAAACTATATTATCTGTGATATAAGACATTTCAAAATTTGTATCTTTAAATAGTTCTGTCAGTTTTCGTGTTATATTTCTGTAATAAATAAAGGTTGTATATTTTATATTATCATTAATAGTTAAACTTTCAGATGTAGGTTTGTTAGGTATTTGTTGTGTGAGCTTATGTTTTATTTTATTTTTTAATTTACTGTCTTTGTTTTCTATCCGTGATCTATTGTTATTTGTTTAATAATATTTCAGTCTTTGTCATTTAATGGGATTCTCGGCAGTCTGTACATTAAGGAATCGAATGAAGCAATTTCATGTTGCGGCAGACTTTTATAAATAATAAACATCAGTTTCCACATATTCAAAATTTTAAATTAATACAAAAACACACAAAAAGGTTACAATACGAATATACGGCATATACAAACACAATAATAATAATAAAATAGGTATGGAGAAACATACATGATTTCCATGTTCTAAGATTTATATTTCAAATCATTTTCGAAACGAAATATTTCCATATAAACTACTTCTTGCTTCAGCAATAAAAAACTGAAAACTTGCTTTCAAGAAAAAACTGAAAAAGTATCCTACTACTTTTCAGGACACTTTATTTATCAAAATTAAGTACTTTACTCTTGTTAAGACATAAAACGTTGCAGGTAAACTACCCGTTTCCCTTAACCGATCTTCACCAAAATCAATAGACCTTGAGTCCTCTACAACTCAGGCACATTGCAAAACATTATTTGATTCTGTTTGAATTTGCGGCAGTTATCGTTCGCCATAGAAAAAAGTCTACACAGACACACATGCTAACACTTTTCGGAAAATAACTTTTCTTCATGTTTTGAGGGTAGTACACTCAGAATCAGGCCTTATCTCGAACACGATTTTTTTCGCCATCACCATATGTTGCGTCTTAGACGCTCTCGATGAAATCTTGAGTTGATCTTAGAACGCTAGTTGTTGAGGTAGCTGGTGTGAAATGAAATAATGAAGTGGACTGTATATGTTTTGAGCTAAATTGTTTATTGAAAATTAATAAGAAATAGTTGCTGGCGCGTGCAGTTTAGCGCGGCATAAATGCCTGAATAATTGAGATAAAAATTAAATACTGAAGGACATAATCATGCGTAAAATGGCTTGGATAGCCTAAGTAACTATCGCATGATGATCATGCTGGAATTTAGAATAATGAGAATAATGTAGCCGCGGCTGGCGAACTGAGGCAAGGTGCCCGGCTCGGAGTCTTGCAAGTAACTAATTAATTTTGACTGCTGCTAGCTTGGATGCAAGCCGGTAGCAGATCAGCGTGGGGAGAAATGACGTCACTGCACGGACCGCAATGCGGATTTTTACAGTACAAAGTTTACATAAGTACAAAGTTTAACCATACTGCCCGCACAAAATCGGGCGATTTTGCAACTTAATTCATTGTGTGAATAGTACATAATAATTGACATTACATGACACCAAAATTCAACAATATATAGCAAATGATAATACAGTGGCAAAGACATAATAATTGACATGCATAACAATAGAGCAATGTGATCAAAGAAATTCAATAGTACGTAACAATATGATTGACATACCAAATTCATGTAAGGATACATAATACATAATGATTTACGTTACATAGTAATAGAATAATGATAATAAAATTCCATAACACATAATAACATGATAATGATACATAATAATACAATAATCAGGCAGACATAATAGTTGGCAGTACACAATAATAGGATAATGATCCCGAAAAATTCAAAAATATATAACCATAGAATAATACAATAGTAAAAAACATATAATTCATATGCATAATATTAGAATAATAATCCCCAAAAAATTCAAAAATCCCCAAAAACATGATAGTGATACACAATAGTACAATAGACATAATAATAATGTAATAATCATAACAATGTAAAGCAAGTGATCGCCCGGGGAATGTCCCGGGCGTGAAGCACGATAATGCGACAAAGTTCACATTACTGATACGTGTCGCATGAACGCTCATGCGATTAGTCTGAAGCCACTGGAAGTGGACATAATTTATGAATGGATCGACGTAGGATACCATTTGCGGTGCGAACATCCGCACTATTGAATCCTGACCCGAATAGACATTCGTGACTATCCCGCGTTTCCACCGCAGTGGGGGGGAATTGTCTTCTAGAATAAGGACGAGTTGTCCGGGAGTCAAATTTTTTGACGGGATGCGCCATTTGATGCGTTGTTGTAACTGGTGCAAATAATCTTTCGACCACCTGTTCCATATAGACTGGGTGAATCTTTGGAGTAGCTGCCATCTGCCCAGACGACTAATATTGACTTGGGAATAGTCAGGTTCCGGGAGTGCAGTGAGCGGAGAACCAACCAGGAAGTGCGCTGGAGTTAAAGGTTCCGGGTCCCTAGAGTCATTGGAGAAGGCGATCAACGGGCGTGAGTTAAGGCAGGACTCTATTTGAGTTAGGATAGTGTAATACTCCTCAAACGTAAGAATGGTTCCGCCCACAACGCGCCGCAAATGAAATTTGACGCTCTTGACCCCGCTTTCCCACAGGCCACCGAAATGAGGTGCTGAGGGGGGGGGATAAAGGACCATTTGATGCCTTGGGCACTGGTAAAATCCTGGACGGTCTGTTCAAAACCATTAGATTGAAAAAGTTTGTATAATTCGTGAAGTGTGCTACTAGCACGACGAAAATTTGTACCATTGTCGGAGAATATCTGATCAGGGATACCTCTACGCGCTATAAACCGTTTTAAGGCTGCTATAAAGGCGTCTGATGTAAGATCTGAGACTAGTTCCAGGTGAATGGCCTTAGTGGCCATGCATATAAATAAAGCAATATAAGCCTTTGATGTCGATTTAGAACGCTGCCCGCCATGACATATAAGTACCGGACCGGCATAGTCGACTGCAGATTGAGAAAATGGCTTAGCAGGCGTAACCCGGGAAGGGGGTAATTGTCCTAATAATTGGCTTGCGCCCCTGGCACGGAATCGAAAACAAGTGATACATTTGTGTATTACTGACCGTACATAAGATTTATCATTAATTATCCAATATTTCTGCCGTAGAGAATACTGAGTCAATTGTACACCAGGGTGTAGTAAACGAAGATGCTCGCTTTCTATGATTAATTTACTGAGGTGAGAATGCGGGTGGAGTATGATTTGGTGTTTGCTCTCATAGGTAAGCTGGGAGTGCTGAAGGCGTCCTCCCACGCGTAATATTCCTGTCTTGTCCAGAAAGGGGTTAAGTAAAAGAATTTTACTATTATTAGGGATGCAGCGTTGTGCCTCAAGTTCCTTGATTTCGATGCTAAAGTGCGATTTCTGGGACTGGCGAATAAAAACTAAAAATGTACCATGTAACTCATGGGAAGTTAAAAAGGAAGTGTCCCTATCAGCTATGGGGAGCCTAGAGTTCCGAATGAATCGACGGCAGTACAAAAATACACGAAGGAGTTTTGAAAGCGAAGAGTAGTTTTCAAAATAACTAGACGTAGATGAAGCGACAATCAATGAGGTTTGGACCTGCTTTCGTTGTTCCTGCTCAAGATCGGGATGAGTGCAGGGAGAATGGGCATCGAAGGCACTGGTGGGCTACGATGATGACTCATGGGACAACCAGGATGGACCATACCACCATTGTGGGTGACCGTGTAAAACCCGAGGGAGACAACCACGCGATAGAATTTCGGCAGGGTTGTCAAGTGACGAGACATGATGCCAAGTACCCTTGGCAGTGAGACGCTGTATTTCCGCAACACGGTTGGCGACAAATACCTTCCATCTGGAAGACTGCTGGTGAATCCAATGTTAGGCGATCATCGAGTCAGAGTAAAAATATAAGTCGTCAAATTTGTAACTCATGGCGTTTATAACCTTGGAAGCCAACTGAGCCAACAAGAGACAGGCGCAAAGTTCAAGTCTGGGTAATGTTATCTGCTTCAAGAGAGCGACTCTAGATTTAGAGCATAACAAGTTCGATGAGATGCCGTGGTTTAAATACACCGTACGCACATAAATACAACACGCGTAACCCTTTGCTGACGCGTCGGCAAACCAATGGAGCTGGAATGAAATGATTTGTGAATTATTTATACTCTTTACAGACCTTGGAATTTTAAAGTAAGTGTCTGAAATCAACTGAGAATAAAGCTCTACCCACTGATTAGATAATGAGTCTGATAAGGGTTCGTCCCAACTTGTACCTGTTAACCACAATATCTGCATAAAATGCTTACACCAGAATGTAACCGGACCAATGAGTCCCAAAGGGTCGTAAATTCCTGCGATAACTGATAATACCCTTCTCTTGTTGAATACCTCTACATTGACATGTCTTTGGACACTGTATACGAAACTATCTTCGTCAATGTCCCATTGAATACCCAAAGTACGCACAGTTTGATTTTTGCTAAAGTCGAGGGAAGAATGGGCGTGCGAAGCTATAATGCTATAATGGGCTGATCATTGGAAAACCATTTGTGCAAAGTAAAACCGTATTGGCTTAATAAATCTGTAATGTCGGATTTCATTTTAGATAGGATGACCGCACGGTCATCTGAACCGGTCATGAGATCGTCCACATAAAAATCGTTTGCGATGGCTGAACAAGCTATAGGGTGCTTAGTTTTGTTTTCCTGGGCTATTTGTGCCAGACATCTTGTGGCAAGAAATGACGCACTTGCAGTCCCATATGTGACTGTCCTCAAGGCGTAATGTTGAAGTTCCCTATGGGGGGCGTCGCGCCAGACAATACGCTGCAAATTAGAATCCTTGGGATTAACTAAAATTTGACGATACATCTTCTCAATGTTCGAAATGAGGACATATCGGTGAGTGCGAAACCGATACACAATCGGAAAAAGATCCTGCTGGACCGTGGGACCAACCATCAATGTGTCGTTCAAGGACAAATTATTTGCCGTTTTGGCAGAGCCGTCGAAAACAACTCGCAATTTGGTAGTTATACTAGAGCCTTTAAAAACTGAGTGGTGCGGCAAGTAAAAGGTGTCTGACTGGTTAACTGACAAATCGTAAGCATCAAGCAGACATGTGACCAAGAGTTAAATATTCATGCATGAATGTGCTATAGTCCTTATGAAGGGCAGGGTTCTGCTTGAACTTGAGTTCCAATGATTGAAATCTGCGAATAGCTCCGTGAAGAGAATCGCCCAAATGAGAATTGTATGACCTGCGAGGTAGGGATACCACAAATCTACCATCACTATTGCGGAAAGTATTAGATACAAAATGACTTTTCCATTTCGAGTCATCAACGGAGGGAGCACGAACAGCAACGTCCTCTAACTTCCAGAAGTCCTTTAGTTGCGAGGAAATGGCATTATTATCTTCACATGCTATGAATTATGAGACAGGTTTTGTCATGTCGACATTAAAGGGCAAGTTACCCGCGAGAATGAATCCCAATTTTGTCTCCTGTATTATGGGAAAATGTGGGCTACGGATGAATTTGACAGGTTTAATTAATTGTAAGTAATACTGAACACCAAGCAATAGGTCGATTTGCGAAGAGAAGTTCAGTTGCGGGTCAGCCAGGAATCTGCCTTTTGGTAAAATTTAAGGATGAGATATCAAATGATTCCGCAGGGAGATTATTCGTAATGCTGGGAAGCACAGCGCAATGTACGTTCAAACTAAAATTCTTATAACGAGAATGCAACCTTACCCTAGTACTGAAGTCAGCTTGAGATGAGGAATTGTTTATACCGGTGATGGGTAATTGAGATTTAGTTAGTTTTAGACCCATGCGACGTGCAAAACTCATGGTGCAGAAGTTAGCTTGCGATCCTGAGTCCAATAAAATCCTTACTGGGTGCTTCCTACCGGCATGGTCAGTTGTCATGCAGACAGCGGTGGATAATAAAATAGATTTCTTTGTTTGCAATTTCAGCGAAAATTGATTGTTGCCTCTACCCGAGGGGTTATTGCCTGACATGTGGATCATTGTGTGGTGGCGTTTAGCGCATGTCCTGCAAGCAAATTTGGAAGGACAGTGCGCGAGATCATGGCCTGGACGTATGCAATTTAAGCAGAGTTTATGTTTAATTAAAATATTTTTACGTTCCAGGGGAGATATATCCACGAATTGTGGGCATTCCGATAGGCGGTGTCTACCTCTGCACAGCTGACAGATGTTGTTGCTGATATGAGAATGGAATGTCGGCCTCGTAATATCAACCGGTTTAATAGCTTTGCGATAGGGAGTCTTATCGCTAACGTGTATTTTGCTTACTGAGCTGGTCGCGCCGCCGACGTTTTGCAATAATTGTCTTCTACTATTTAAAAATTTAATAAAGTTATTGAAATTAGGAAATCGCTCGTCGGACAAGCTTTCTTTCCAGAGCCGACATGTCTGATTATCGAGTTTTTGCGTCAAGTATTGAATGAAAATGATTTCAAAGGTATTTACCGGTAAATTCAATGAATTTAAAGCATTTATATTCGCGGTGATCTCGTCAATGAATTGGGAAATGCCAACCATGGACTCCTGCTGAATGGACTTCATGCCCAGGACATTCCCTATATGATAGGCTGAGACAATTAATTTGCTGTCATACCTGGCCCTTAATATTTCAATGGCTACCGCATAATTGTCATGGGTTATTGGGAGAGATTTTATTACATTTAAAGCTTCGTCTTTTAATGAAGAGTGTAAATAGTGTAATTTCTGAATGTCCGTCAGGTCAGTTCTGACGTGTACCAGTTCCAAAAACATATTATAATAATGCTGCCAATCAATAATGCTGCCTGAGAAGCAGGGCAATTTAATGGCTCTAACTGTATAGGGGAGGTTTTAATTGGTGTGACCTCAGCTTGAACAATGATTTTTTGTTCACCTCCTCTACTTGCTCTAATAAATGGTGTAACTTGCACTCAATATTACACAGATCATCCTCTGTTTGAACCCTGTCACTGACTGATGTGAAATCGGAATCATCAGCCTCAATTTGAGTCTGAATTTCGTCATACTTCGCGGACAATTCCATCAAATGGCGGAGTTTAATTTTTAAGGCATGGTGATCGCTTATGTCCGGATCGAAATTGTCAGCGAAGATATTCACACCGGATATAGACGCATTAATTGTGCCCCGTTTTTTAATTAACGCCTTCACATCAGCCATGACCGAAATGTAAAATGTGATTCGAAAACGATAGTTAAATATAGAGCAGGTGAACAATTGTTGTAATTTGAATAATTTGCTAAATCCTGATATGATGCGGGAGCCAGTGATCGGTATACACCTTAATATATTACTTACTATAATAGGTACTTATTTCCTTTTTTTTTTTTAAATAGTTATGAAAGTTATTGAAAATATGAATTATTCAAAGTTACAATATACATATAGTCTTATCATATCACTTAAGTTTCTTAATGCATTATTGTACAGCTGCGTAAATGAACATTTAGATAAAAATACAAGTTTATGGCCACTTGACACTAATATCTCTTTATGTAAAAATTATTAATGATGTTATATTAAATGTTATTAAATCTGTGCTAAAATATTACTGACCTTGCTGTACATAAAAATTATACATGAAAAATTATGAGGAATGTGAGTTCATATTCACGTGGATTGTCAAGCTGGCTTCGATCCCGTTGTTTCAGTGGTGATCCTGTTCGGCAATCCTTAGAAGTTGGCGCAACTCTTGTTTCTGCTGGTCGGGTGACGCTTGAAGTTCTAGCTCTCCGTATAATTTTAGAGTTCTGGAATTTCGCTGCTGTAGGACAAATGATGATGTCTTGTAGTGTCTTGTTTCAGAGTTGATGCTCTGCAGAATCTTGCAATGTCACGTATGAAGTTTTTTTTTTTTGAGAACAATGAAGTCATGCAACGGCCAGCAATCTAAAGTTCGAAAGTATTCGGGCTTGAACCACAGAATTTTTGGGCCCATTAAATGAAATATATCTGAAATCTTAGTCCGAATCACGATTCGGATCCTGCCGTGGTGGACCAAAATCCGGCCCGGAGGACCAAAATGTTGCGTCTTAGACGCTCTCGATGAAATCTTGAGTTGATCTTAGAACTCTAGTTGTTGAGGTAGCTGGTGTGAAATGAGATAATGAAGTGGACTGTATATGTTTTGAGCTAAATTGTTTATTGAAAATTAACAAGAAATAGTTGCTGGCGCGTGCAGTTTAGCGCGGCATAAATGCCTGAATAATTGAGATAGAAATTAAATACTAAAGGACATAATCGTGCGTAAAATGGCTTGGATAGCCTAAGTAACTATCGCATGATGATCATGCTAGAATTTAGAATAATGAGAATAATGTTACCGCGGCTGGCGAACTGAGGCAAGGTGCCCGGCTCGGAGTCTTGCAAGTAACTAATTAATTTTGACTGCTGCTAGCTTGGGTGCAAGCCGGTAGCAGATCAGCGTGGGGAGAAATGACGTCACTGCACGGACCGCAATGCGGATTTTTACAGTACAAAGTTTACATAAGTACAAAGTTTAACCACCATACTTCCACTCCCTTATGGAACATGGAAGTAATAATAGGCTAATTAAAAACAAATAAAACGAAACAAGATGAATGATTTAAAATTATAAATTTATTAAAGTAAAATACAAACATTAAGTATTTTAATATAACCATAAAATCAGCTGACTACATAAACAAACATTGTAGCAATCGAAAATTTAAATCGAAATACGATCGATTATTGATTGAGTTGATTTATATTGTAACTAATACAGAAACGATTATTCGTTAATTCACATTGAAACCTCTGATGATACACACTGTCCTGTGAAACGTGATCAGGTTTATATATATACTGATTAAAATTAAAATATACTTGCAGAAGTAATCTATTCTTGAAAAATTATACGACGGTTATTCAGAAAGTAAGTTCCGTTTGTAAATATTGGCGCGGTATCGATGCCGTCACGCTATTACGCATGCGCGGCCAGTTTGTTGATTCATTGGCAAGCCAACAACGCCATTTGCAAACAACTGTGCACTGAGTAAGCTTCGTTGGACGCGTTTATAATCTCGAAGAAATTCGAGACGCCTGCCGCGTGTGGAAGTAGGTACGTGATTCGATTCTTGAATGCGGAAGCCATTAAAACAATTCAAATCCCCGCCAGATTTTCGATATTTATGGAGAAGAAGCAGTGAGCGATTCAATGGTACCAAAATTGATACGACTTTTTGCACAGTCCGACATTGCGATAAATCATGGCAGTGCACACCCACTGACGCTGCAACGCAACATATCCTCACAAAGGTTAGCTGGCAAAAATTTGATCATTCGCCTTACAATCCAGACTTCACACGAAGTGAATATCACCTTTTCAAGCGTAACAAATCCTTCCTTGGTGGCCAAGGGTGTCAAACAACCTGTTAATACATGGTTCAAATCACAGGCGGGAAATTTCTACAACGAAGGTATACAACCCCTGGTGCCTCGCTATGAATAGTGTTCAAAAATAACGAAAACTATATAGAAAAGTAGTATAAGGTGTGTACTTTAAATAGGAATTACAATTTTTTGTAAATATGTTCTTAGTTACCGTTACTACGCTATCGGAACTTACTTTCTGAATAGCCCTCATATATATACATATATATATATATATATATTACTATAATACTTATAACTATTTTACCTCAAGATGTATTTTTTTCTTTAGGGACATGTTTCGGGAGATCCTGTTCTCCCATCTTCAACCTTCGCCATCTTGCTTCTGGTGCAGTATTTGTGTGTTGGCTTCTGGATGTTATTATGGTGGTTTGCTGGTCTTTGGTCCTTCAATGTTGCATTATTGTGTGTGGTTGTGGTATCTGTTTTTGTATTTTGTGTATTTTCGATGTTGAGTGCTTTGAATATTGTGTCATGTTTTGTATTGATTTGTATTTGTTCTGGTATTAATTTGTTTTGTGTTTTATGTTTGTAAATCTGTAAATTTTCCCAAATGTTCATTATGGTGCCTTTGTGTGGTATATGTTTTATTAGTGTTACATTGGTTATGTCTGGGAATTCATGTCCTGTGTTTATTGCATGTGTGGCTAAATTGGATTTATATATGTTTGGTTTTTTGTATGCATTTAGGTGTTCAAAATAACGTTTTTTCAGCTGTTTTTTTGTTTGTCCTATATAAAATTTATTGCAATCTTGGCATTCAATTTTGTATATACCGTTGGTTGTTGTATTATCTTTGTTGTGTGAGTTATTTAGATTTTGTAATTTATTTTTATTAGTTTTGTATGCTATTTTTATATCTGTGTTTTTAAATAGTTTTGTTAGTTTTGACATTTTATTATTTATATATGTGAATGTGGCCCATTTTTTGTTGTTGTTATTATTTATGTGTTGTTCAGTTTGATTAATTCTTAATTGTTCAGTTTTTATTTTGTATTTGATTTTATTTTCTATTTTGATCATAGTATTTTTATTGTATCCATTTGCATAACCAATTTGGTATATTATATTTCTTTCTTTGTCAGTTTCTTGTTTGTTTAGGGGTATTTTGTACATTCTGTTAAATAACGAATAAAATGCTGCCATTTTATGTTGTGGTGGGTGGTCAGAATGGTTAGGTATAATGATGGGAAAATTACATTTGGGAAAATTTACAGATTTACAAACATAAAACACAAAACAAATTAATACCAGAACAAATACAAATCAATACAAAACATGACACAATATTCAAAGCACTCAACATCGAAAATACACAAAATACAAAAACAGATACCACAACCACACACAATAATGCAACATTGAAGGACCAAAGACCAGCAAACCACCATAATAACATCCAGAAGCCAACACACAAATACTGCACCAGAAGCAAGATGGCGAAGGTTGAAGATGGGAGAACAGGATCTCCCGAAACATGTCCCTAAAGAAAAAAAATACATCTTGAGGTAAAATAGTTATAAGTATTATAGTATTATATACATCAAGAAACGGACTGTAGCAGAAAGTGATTGAAATATATATATATATATATATAGCCTACCGTATGTGTGTGTGTGTGTGTGTGTGTGTGTGTGTGTGTAGACTACCGTATTTAATTTATTTTACTAAAAGGCTCAGAAATATTATTTATACGACCATTAACTCAGTGTGACGTATTTCTACAAATTACTGTGTGTGTGTGATTTGTTAGCCAAAATGCAAAAAATAAATATGCTAAGTCATCAGCCAAGAGAGCTTGTAATATTATTTTAATTACTTTTCATTGTGGTTTTTTGGACAATTAAGCGGCAGCACATGTATTTAGTTACGAATACGTGGCTATTTTCAATTTAATTTACATTCTGCAAAGTAACGCAAAGTAATTACTGAATATTATAATTTTATTCAAAATTAATACGTGCTTTTCTTCTTCTCCTTCTTCTTCTTCTTCTTCTTCTTCTTCTTCTTCTTCTATATTTTATTTCCAGCTGTGTTATACGTACCTACGTGGGAATATTTCACGCCCACACCGGCTGGCTTGGAAGGCGAAGCATTCACCAATAAGCTGACAGCATTTCGTCAGTATTATGCGTAAAACAGCTGACAGAAGCCACAGTCAGTCAATCATTGCAAAAACCGAACGGATTTTTGAATCAAAATGTGGTGTGTAAGATGCCCGAACAATGCAAATCGGATCAGGGCTACGAGCAAGTTGGGTTCTGTAGCAGTGTCACTTTCTTGCGAACACAACCTCACTAATTCGGGATATTTGGAAATAATGCCTTTCCGAATAAGCGAAATTAAGACTTGACTGAAATAATTTAGTCAGTAAACGGCATTAGCTATAAATACTCTTTTTCGTTTTATACTTTATTGTAATCCACTTTTTATAACTGATAATTCTAACTGACCTTTAAATTAAATGTGATTCTACTGATAAACTAGTATGCTCCCTGACCTGAAGGACTCACTCACTATTTTGAACGAAGTACATTCATTTTTACATAAATTTTGATATTGGATAATTTTTCAATTATAGAAAACATTACAATAATCCCGATTTCCTTACAATTTCTTTAGTAATCTAACAATTTGTTCTCAGCATTCCCAAATACACCAATAGTGTTAAGAACATTACTTATATTAATGGTACCAATTGCAGCTGGCGAAAAATCAATCTCTACGGCGTTCCAACTCGCATGGCACCTGAGGGATTAGAAGACCCCTACTACTGGGGCGTCCACTACGTAACTGCAACTTTTATACTGTGAATTTTTTAACAAACGAACTTAGCATATTTGTACCATAAAATTTTAAATAAAATGACACCAAACACGACGTGGTTGTGATATACTTTAGATGTACAACTAAGTCTAATTTAATATTTATTTTGGTTTTAGAAATTAGTAGTTTGCAAATGTTATTTATTTTCGTTGATATAACATTTTTAGTGTTTCATAAAAAAATTGTAAATTTGTACATTTTGATCGTAAATTTGTTATTTTTAGTGCTTTTATAATTAACTTTCAATCAAGTACTGTGGTTAAATTTTAATTGATATTCATATTGTAAATATAGTATGTAAATAGGTAATTGTATACGGTATGTAATTCTGTACAGTTGTGTAAGTTGTCATATCAACCCATTTTGTCTTTTTAATTGGTATACATTTTTGAATAAAATAATCTTTTTATGAATATTACATACAATACACAAT
Organism: Magicicada septendecula; assembly: GCA_034769895.1. Taxonomy (NCBI): domain Eukaryota; kingdom Metazoa; phylum Arthropoda; class Insecta; order Hemiptera; family Cicadidae; genus Magicicada; species Magicicada septendecula. The sequence goes on from CM068376.1 coordinate 342,909,390, forward strand.
ACAATACAATACAAGACAGCATTTGTTATTGTAGAAAAATAAAAATTTTCATATTAACTACCTAATTTTGCACCATGAATGTACAGTGTAAATACACTTTTGTTTATAATCACCAAGATATCACCAACATACTTATTACTTTATAATAAAATCTTTATTAAGTTCTCTAATTCTGCGTTTGCTTCAGAAATCCCTAAAATACTCATATTTATCGCAATTATGTGTTGTTTGAACTTATTTTTCTCACAATTTCTCGAAGATTACAAAAATTATAGTTTAATTTGGATTATAAGCTAAATAAAAAATTGTATAGTTTTGAATTGTACCGTATACTTATACCTTAACCGTCCTGGTTGTGCCTGGCCGGGCCTGGCCAGTTGTGAGTGCGCGTGCGAGAGTAAGGGTCTTCTAATCCTTTAGGTGCCATCCGGTTTGGAACACCCTATAAATTAAAAATTATAAAATGTTATCTACGATCGACCGTGGCTTAGAAGCACCGAGATAGGAGACACGCATGGGGCAACACGCAGGAGCACGAACGCCTAGCGGGTGTCCTGACTACACATCTCGTAAAATTCCGCCCATCATTTGTGATTCTACTTCCTAAATAGCCGAATTCATTTACTTCTTGTACGATATTGTTTTTCACAATTTTTATTCACTCCAATTGCAGCCTAGAATTTTCGCTGTTCTGTTTATTAAACTTCGTGTCGTCTTCATGTCTGTATCGTCCGCGAAACTTAGCGTGTATATTCTTTCTCTGTCAATTTTTTACCCAAACTTATACCCCTGTAGGTTGCTTTCTGACCAAAGTGAAACGAATATATGATGACAGAGAGTAACCCTGTCTCGCCAGTGAAAGCCGGGACTACTAGCGCTCCTAGAGGCTTAAAGTAGTACTAAAGAGTGCCCGCTTTTTGCGTCTCTGAGAGCCAGGTGCTGTGCGGTTTAGCATTCTACGTAGGTACCAGCAAACCATCGTACGTTGTTATAAGTTTGAGCATTTCTAATTGTAGCCTAACTTAAAAAAGAAGGCTAGATAATGAAAGCGTAGTTACGGAAGCCTAAATACACGATAAGATTTCTGCAATTATGGGCAACTCATAGTTAGTGCACCGAAGCACGTTTTTGAAATGATTGCCATGGGGGCGGAGCGGTCAGTCAGCTGTTAAACAGCCCACGGAACTGGAAGCGAAGTGATATCGATGACTTTGATCGAATCGTCATCAATATCATTTTGACTGGAGGATAGGTGACAAATGCCCTGCCGATAGGCCCGGATTTAGGTGTCCTGCCGCCCCTAGGCACTATAGTTAGCGCCGCCCCCTCCCAACAATTAACTTCTATATATTCAATTCTCCTTGACTGCTGAAAATAGTCATTTCAACTATCTCTATGGCGAATATCTCATTTGATCTCAAATTTAAAACGGAAAAGTGATGGAATTGTGAAAAAGACTAAATTTTTTTAACTTTTATTATTATTTATTTACGTGTACTATGTAATAACACAGAGATTAGTTTTACATCAAGTAATATACGTAGGCCTACTTTCTTTATATAGGTTTATTTATAGACCTACATGGTTTGGTTTTATTATCAAACATAGTAAAATCGATGAAAGTAATGTAAATTGAATAAATAGAACAAATAATTTAAGAGTGATTGAATACGATACCAAATTACACAAATGGCTTGATTTTACATTGACTTTCGTCTTGCTTTGATCAGTGAAAATTCTTCAATAAGGCCTTCAAAGTTAATTTGTTCACTGTTTAAAAGTTCTGCCTCAACATGCAGGATTGAGAGTGAGTTGAGTTTTTCCTCATTCATTGTGGATCTAACACATGATTTCATTCTTTTTAAAACAGAAAACGTACGTTCTGCCGAACAGTTAGAGATAGCTGTACACAAATACATACGAAGAGCTATTGCAATATTTGGAAATGTTGATTGAAGTTGCTCTTGTCGCATGAATAACATCATATGCAGTGGGGTGTTCTTAATATCAGCATTTTTTATTAGTCCACCAAAATGGACACATTCATTAGCAAATGACTCTTCAAGATCATTTTTTACAAAGATCGAAGTTTATTAGCACGTTCAATGACAGTTGCAGATGGCGTGGTAGATAGTTCCTTAAAAACTACAAAATTTTCCGCTATTGAGTCATAGGCATTTTTCCTTCTATGCAACTCAGATTTTAATCGGTCGAGTACTGTATAAAACGTGTCCATCTTGAACTTTTCTCTTCCATGAAGAATAACTTCAGACTCATTGTTCTTCAGCTTGGTGTTTTCTTTTTCTTTGTCGTTTGTTAAATGACTCATAGTCCATCTCACAACGTTTCTTTGCTCATTTTTCATATTTATCAAACATTTCCCGCAGGGAAGCAATAAACGTGATTAAAGACTCATACAGTATTACTACTTTTTCAAGTGAAGTATCAACTTTTTGGAGAGTTTGACTCACTTTCTCAAATCTGTCTAAAATGTCACACCATAGTTCCATCATCAATGTTGTTTCAGGTCTGTTCAAAGACTTCAATAATCCCGATGCTTCACTCCTTACTAACAGTTTCTCATTAGTATCATCTTCGTAATGCTCCAGAGCCAGTATCACACTTTCTAAATTCCCGCACAGGCTCTTACAGGCCTCTTCTCTAGCGCTCCAACGGGTATCAGACAAACTCTTGAGTGTTTTACTTTTAGGTTGACTAAAACTTAGTAAAGTTTCCCACCTCTTGGTAGATGCAGTGAAAAAGTTATACACATTTCGAGTTAAGTTAAAAAATGCACATGCTTCCGGACAACAACTTGTAGAACAAGGGCCTACTAGATTAAGAGAGTGTGCGGAACAAGGTACGAAAAGTGCTTTCGGATTTTCTCCTTTGATGCGCGCTTGCAAGCCACTATATAGGCCTATATACTCCTGACATATTGCTGGCATTATCATACGATTGTCCTCTACAGTCAGCTATATCAATAGAGTTTTGACTCAAAACAGTCATCACAGCATTAGCTAAATTCTCTGATTTATGTCCGGGATGAGGCAAAAATAAAAGAAAACGTTCAACGGGATTGCCATTTTGTTCTACATATCTTAAGACAAAGGATAATTGATCAGTGTGACTTACTTCGGGTGTTGAGTCTACTATTATGGAGTAGTACTTAGCTTGTATTACATCGTCAAATATGATTTTTCTTACTTTACAAGCAAGCAATTCGATCACCTCATCACATATAACTGAAGAAAGGTCGGAGGTTCGTCCTGAGCCTGGATTACCGAATCTCTGAATGTGATCAGCTAGAAATGGATCGAATTCAATTATTAGTTCTAAAGACGTCATATATTCACCGTTGTGCAGAGAACCAAATATTTCAAAATCTCCTCTAAAGGGACGTCCTCGACTTGCTAACTTTTTTACAACAGCAAATACTCTTTTCAGTACATTTCTCCAGTACTTTCTTTCGCTATCCACATACGATTCATAGTGCTTTTCTAGAGTTCCTAGGCCTTTTCTCCGGGTTAACAATGTCAGTTCAGAATTCATATGCTCTTGAGAATTTTTGTGAGCAGTTAATATTCTCCCAATATTTTTCCAGTCCGATAGCCTTCAGTGGGCTAACTTAGAAGCAAGCAAATAACCTAACTTTTGATTTTCCAAATAACCTACACGAAGCACAAAATACTGAGCCTGTACTTTTTGAGTAAACTAAATAGTCTCTTGAAGTCGATTCCCCATTTAATAATTTTCGGTTAAAGATTCTTTTATGTAAATATCTGGTCTTACTGCCAAAAACTCTTTTGGAATTTTGAAAGTCACATTCCTTGTTCTGATATACTGTACCTTTGCGTAAAAGTATTTCAATTGTCGTATCATCAACTGTCCACTCAATAGGATCATCACTAACAGTGTCACTAGTATTTAAGATATCTGAACATTTATTGGTTACTTCACATTTAACGTCAGTTTTATTAGCCTCGTTCAATTTAAAATCCACACTTTTACGCTCACTGTTTAAGTGTTCATTGTTTTCAGGATCAAAACCACTATAATCTACATTAGATGTTTCAAAATTTTCACAACCAGATGCAATATCGTACTGTTGACACGAGTCTCCTTCCACATTATTTAGTTTGTCTAGAGGTTTGAAAAAACTGTCAACCTTTTTAATAGTTTTTAAAAGCTTAGTCTCTTTTTCACGTTTTTCGTTTGCAAGTTTTCGATACAACGATCCACTAAGCTTCATCCTTTTCTCACTCATTCTTTGTAAAAAATAATAAGGTATAGTCTTCAAAAATTTTATAATTTTGTGATCAAGAGGTACGCTCGCACACTCGAGTTAACAACCCAGGCCCGAGTCGTAAATAAGAACGATTAGACACGTCAGACTCGACGCCAGTGGAGAAACAATGAAGAAACGTCCGAGCACACGCGACAATAGAAAACTGGGAACAACGTTGACAGAACAAACTTAGCTACGATTTATAACACCAAAACAAACCAAACAAAAAGGCTGAGTCCAGTAGCCTGGTTACGCAGAAGTGTGATGGAACACATGCTGTGGGGGTTAAGTTGTAACACGCGTATGTATGAAAGAAACACTCAACAACAAAGGGTGCAGAGAAATCTTGACGAATATGTAGACAATGGGACGGGTATTCAATGAATACGAGATACGTACTCTGCCCAGCATGAAAACAAGCCCAATGTCAAGTCAGATTTACAACTAGAAAGCGTGGGAGCCGTCTAGGAGTGACGCCCAGCAAAGAGTTGGTAATTGACGGAAAAAAATGAAGGGTGAACGAACAATGGACCAGAACGCTGCAGACTCTTAACAAAAGCTATATCAGGGAGCCTCGACAACAGGGAAACAAAAGGTTGATAGACAGGCGGGCAATTGCTCCATTTCCAAGAAACGACGCAACGTTCGTCGCTGGAGTACTTCGGGGGATGCCCAACGACCAACCAGAGTTTGGCATCTTCCAAAGGAACTGGTGGAGAGAGTAGTGACGACTTGGACGACGAATCAGGAAACCGATGACCGAAAATCTACAAGGTGGAAGGAAATTATGAACCTATCAACAACGGCCGTAGGCGTGGAGGTGAGAAAGATTGCATTCTGCTAATTTGGTGATTGATAAAAACTGTTTACGAGGACGCGGAGCGGCAGTAAGACGGCAATAATACAGTAGTAATAGTAGCGGCAGTAATATAGTAGTAATTGCTCAGTAGTAGTGATAGTAGTAATATGATTAACAGTCGTAATAGTTTATTTGGTACTTACTCCGACTTACTCAACTTCCGAGTCAGTTAATCAGTCAGTGATATAGTTATAACCAAGTCTCGGTCTTAGTCGAACTTAGACATTTCAACTCAATCTTCGTTCTACAAAACGTGTGTTCGATAGATTATCCGAGTTACCGAACTTAACGCAGTGACAAGCAGTGCGAACATACATCAATATCGTTAAATGCCACGTGTATACGAGAGACGTACGAGTACGTTCGGCTCGCAATATAATGCAGTACGAGTGAAATAACATTTCGATAGTAAAACATTGTGCGACAATCTCAGACATTATAAAACACTATCCAACCATAATGATTCTAAATTTTGGGCATGTGAACTAAGTGGATTAACACGAACACTAGTGCACACACAGCACACATCACTTCCAAGGTAGACAAAGTAATTAGCTACCTGAAACACGCTTACAGCAAGCCCTAAATCAAACCACACCAATGCTGATGATTGCACCTTTAACACATAAAACTGTAAAGACACTTATACACAAGCGAATAAATTCCGACATCACACTACACATAACGCGAGTGGAATTATCACAAGTGAAAAGTGTCAGTGCCCATCGATCAACAGCGATAACCATGTACAGAGAACCCATCAACGGATAGATCTCACCGATGGAATTTGTGGATATGCATTTTACAAGTTAAGTCCTTATGTTTTTAAATACTAGTTGATACATACTATTGCACTGTCTCTTTTCAAAGAGCTACTCCCGAGAGATCTATATAAATCGTAAAATTAATAATGTTAAATATTAAAGTCATCCATCTGAGGGCATTAATGAACGCATTTAGCTTTTCAGGGAACAACGAAACGAATTTTATTATGATTTATGTTAATATGTGTTTTGTCTGAATGTATTTACAGGACATGATTTCATTTGTAGGTCAAAAATTTGCTTAACCAATAATGTGTAATAAATAAGTATTTATTGCGTATATATATCTTGCGTTCATTATTGCAATTAACCTCGAATAATTAATTTGTCATGTTTCAAGTAATTTTATCTTATTGCTTACAAAGAGTCTCAATAATTATGTTAATTAACAGTGCATACACTCAAATCACCCATTGTATTGTCAGAATAACATACTTATGTAAATCATATTGGTTTGATAAATATTCAAATTAATTGAATAATTTAATAATTCATATAAATTAGCATAATTGCACTAAATATAAATGGCTCCCAAAGAACGTGGGGCATAACAAATTTAATTAGAGTCAAATTTGTTAAATATAAATGGCATGGCCAATCGTGGGGCTCTACAAATGCCAATTACAACCCCCATTCAGTTAAAAAGGCTAGGTACACACGTCGACGCGAGCGGCCAACGTTGAGCGGTAGCGGTGGTAGACTACCGTCAACCCCTCCACAGCTCGAATCCAGTCCGCAATGGAGTTACAAGTATATCAAGAGAAGTTAATAGATACTTTACGAAAAAAATAGGCGATTTAGGTTACATCCATTGGTTAGTGCTAAGCTTTTGAAAGGTGCCTTCACATCCCTATTCACTATTCACATACCGTCAACGATGAAGACAAATTTTTCATCTACCTTCGAATGAGTAGAAGATCATTTAATGAACTCTCCACCAGAATTGGGGACATAATTCGTTGCCAAGACACGAACATGAGACTTGCAGTTATTCCGGTGGAAATGTGTGCTGTAACACTGAGGGAAGTACAATTTCACATTATTTCTTCTTCCCTACAATATGCATACCTGTGCAAAATTATTAATTGGAAATCTATACTCGAACAAACAATGTTAAAAATTTATATTATATATTTGGTTATTTCTCACTTCCATGTAATCCCTAATCTTATGTTGTGCCATCTCATTTTATAAACTTGCACGCATAACTGTAAATATTGCTACTTGTATAGGTCATGTCTGGATTAGAGCTAGAAATATCCATAAATTTAGTGCAAACATAGTTAACACTTGTACAACTGATCATCATATGATAACTTTAGTTGGAGGTTAAGAAATTATATGCGAAAAATGTACATCAGAAACAATTCACAGAGAAATTGAATTTTAAAAATGCTTTCAGATATGGCAGAACAATGACTGGTATCCTATTTTAGCCATAATTTAATATTGATTGCACTAAAAATACTTTCAACACATCCACTACATCCACTATGATAAGCCATAAAATTATTTAAAGTTGGAAAAGCCTCAGTATATTTCGCCATTTTTTGTATTTTCAGCTTCTCTCTAAAATCTTAATAAACTTTCGTCTGTACCGATGTTAATACTTGTATTCCTAAGAATGCTCTATTCCCTGTCTAGGTTTACCATGTTTATATCAATACTTTTCTCAAAGGCTGGTGCTGCTGCTGCTGAAACCAGTGACTGAATGTCTTTAATTTGTTTCTTATCTAGAAATTCTAGATGTTTTAAGCTTTGAACATAGTCACTGTTAAAAGGAAACCAACTGTTTTCGTGTGCACATTCAACATAAAACTTTATGCAATTTACTCTGAAATTTTGTATTTCTTCAAGATTTTTACTTTCCAAAATCACAGTGCTCTTATAGCACCTACTACAATATTTTGTAGTTTTTTAAACTTGCAGGATTTCTGTACAGCCGTTTGGTCAAATCTGCATTATTTGAAATTTTAATTATTTGAAATCGCCACCAATTCGCCACATTAACACAAATCCCCACAATTTCCCCACCTACCATTTTGAGGCTTCAAATTTCGCCAGTGTGGGGAAAAATCCCCACACCTGGCAACCCTGCTCCCAATGTCCTAGCACACCGCTCTCTACGGCGCGTCAACGCCGCGTTGCAGCAGTCCCAGCGGTGACAAAAACCAACGCTGGGCCAACGCTAGTCAGCGTTAACGCCCAGTCGTGTGTGGATAAACTTATTCTATGTACTGTTGAACCGCCGGGCGGTAACGTCGCGTCGACGCTACGTCCGTGTGAACCAACGATCTGGTGTGAACCTAGCCTAAGAGTGACTAATCGTTGTTGTTTAGTCTCAAGCTGACAGAATCGCACTACATGACTGCACCTGAATAAACAGTACTGTAATGTCTAGCCTACACCAGGTCATAATAATGTCAAGTTGCTATGATGTGACGAGGCAAATATTTGATTTAAATACCTCGGCCATCTTTCGCGCCTACAATGCCGGCCGAATATCAGGACAAAAGGTTGTGTGGTCGAGCTCTGCTATGTATCGGCCTTGACCGATATACCGCTACGATGCACGACAGCGAAATCAAGTCGGCGGCGTATCAGCTGTTTGTAACTCTATACTATCCGCTGCTGGCTGAATACGCAGTTCTTTCCTTTTCAACACTCTGGCAGGGCGGTTGTTTGACGGCGGGCATTCATAGACATCTATTATGACTTCGTGAATTTATAAAGTGCTTCAGGTGAGCCAGAGTTTTGATGTATTAACATTATTAATGTCAATTTAATAAGGGCTGGCGTGTGTATTACGTGATAATAGTGTGTGTGTGTGTGTGTGACTCGACTTGCCATGTTAGTTCTGGTATGGCCGAGAGCACGTGGCCGTCTGATTAAATATGTATTTAAAATAAATGTAAAGCAATGAATATTTAAAGGCAGATGAATTGGATGAGTTGTAATAACATAATTGTAATTGAACTAAAATTTAATAGTTGGTTTAAATAGTTTGAAAATGTGAGCTTTGCTGTTACTAATGACAAGCAGTAGTGGGAATGAAATTATAATAGTGTGTGTGTGTGTGTGTGACCTGTGTTACGGGGCGAGAAAGATTTGGGGTTAAGGTGTTCCTTTTTTTCTTTGACTGCAATTTACAAATGGAATTTTTCCAGGGTCCCCGCATAGTCGGGAGGTAAAAGGGATTGATGGGGAAATTACTTCTATCCCCATCCGCAGAGCGGAGCAGCAAGGTCCCCAACGCCGTCAGACCAACCTAGACCCAACGGAACCTCTGCAGAGAAGGAATAACACTACCCGGGGAAGCTCGCCCTCGCTTTCAGCACCGTCACTCTCCTCCAGCATTACATAGCAAGTTCTATCATATGTGTCAGCAAAGAGCAGGTGGGAGGATTCTTTTTATTTAACCACACACACACAGCACTCCACCAGTTGTAAGCTACAAACGAAAGACTCGATTAGCAAGAGTAAACTCGTGCATTTAAGAGTTAAGATTGCTCATAACATATCCTGTGCAGACATGGTGCTTGATGTGATTATTGTGTTTATTATTATTGGGAATCTGCTTACAATACATTTTAGTAATTTAATTGTTATTTGTGTTGATAAATGTTGTTATTATTACAACTTAAAAATTTTAATCTCTACAAAATGAAAGTAATTGAAAATAACTTAAAAACTATACTTAAAAAATGTTAGTATCTATACAATGAACAACTTGTATCTACCTGTTATATAGCTTTCGTAATTTCATTGGTTAACCATATTATTAGATGTCATTAGTATAGATTGAAAATTTCTTGTATTCATGAAGTGCAAATAATTTGAAACTACATTTAAAGCTATAACTTGAAAATAACTTAGAATCTATAACTCGAAAAATTTAATGTCTGGATTGCAGTGATTACAGTGGTTGATCATATTGTTACATGTTATTATTACTTGCAAATATTTAATGTCGATAAATGAAAGTAACTTGGAAATGACTTAAAAAACTATACTTGAAAATTTTTGCATTTATGTAATGAACAACTTGTACCTCCTTGTTATATAGCTTTAGTAATTTCATTGCTGATTAAATTGTCAAATGTTGTTAGTGCAATTGAAAATTTCTGGCGATTGCAAAATGAAAACAATCTATAACGTATGCAATTAATTATACAAACAATAATTTAATCAATTATGTAATTATACTAATTTGTAGAATGTGATCGTGTAATTACTCAATTAGGCTACTTATACCAGACTGATTGAAGCTACGTGATACGTTAGTTATTTGATGTTAGCATAATTACTGCACTGAGACTCTAATTATTGTATAAATTAATAAAATCTACTATAAATCATTCAAGTGACGTTACTTTCTTGTTCTGAGGTAACTTTGACAATAATGAACGCATATATTCTGAGTAAAATAAACACTTATTTATTAACATCATTCAAGTAAAGAGACTTCAATATATAAATATGGATGATTCCCTGTAAATACATTCATAAAAAGAACACACATATATATATCAAATTACAATGCGAATCCAGTACGTTGTTTGCTGGAAAACATACACATACATATATAACACAATCAACATATAAAAAACATAAATAGTCAAACTATAAATCTTATACTAATGCGTTCATTTCTTGCCTCAGATAAATAGCGTTATTTAAATTTATCATATTTAATTTAAATACTCAAGGGTGTTTTCTTGAAAAGAGACAGGACAGTAGAGTTCTTATGACAAGAATAACATAAAGATTACTTGTAAAGTGATTTATCCGATATTTCCATCGGCGTAACTCCTTCCCGCTGGTGGTCCATATGTACGAAGTTGCGTAGCCGTGATGTCACTAACACTCAACACACGCGGATCAGATTCACTCGCGCTGTGTGTATTTTCTGTTGATGTCGACCGTTACTGTCAGAGTCTATGAAATCATGTGTTGTGTGAGTAAGTTCATCGTTAACTAGGGTGTATATATCTGACTGTCTATTATTGAACTTCTTGTGTACATTAATGTATCGTGTCTTTGATAACGTGGTGTATTTGTTCCAATTGGTATTGTATCGCTTCGCACTGTACTACGCTACGATTCGTTGTCAGGTAAAGCATTAACAATAGTTCTGCGAGTCTGTTATTGACGAAACTGCGATTGGTTAGTTTAGTTCTTAATAAGCGGTAGCTGAGTAAGATAAAGTACTTGAGAGTTATTAATCACTGGCGTATATTGCATGATTTAGTCACTGTAGATACACTATTACCGGATAACTCGCCAATATCGAAATGTTTAAGTCAACTGATTAAAATACCGCGTAGCAGAGTTTCAAAGTCCAACTGCTGTACGTATGTTAACCGAACTGTATTAAGACTTAGAAAGTCGAGTCTGTCACAGGCCAACCTTATTTCCCATTGTAAAGTTATGTGAAGCGTATTCGTATTGTCCCTAGCAAACGTTCAGTTGACACTTCGTTAAATTGTTTCCTTATTTATTGCTTCTGGCTCGTGTCGGGGTGTCTTGGCTGCTTGTAACGTATTTTCGATCATAATATTAAAAATTTTAATTCTTGGTCGTTACAAATCTGCTGGTTATACAGTTTAATAATTTATTTGGTAATTATACTTGGGTGTTATTAGTACAAGTTAACAATATACTAGTGTCTGTGAAATGAGAATAATTGAAAATAGCTTGAAAACTATTAACCTTATAACCTTAAAAAAAATTTGATGTTTATAAAAGGAACATAACTGGAAATAACGAATGCACTAATAAAAATGTTGTTGCCGTTAAACAAGTGTTTTATTGCAAGTCCTGTCACGATGGGCTCAGCGCATCTTTTTCCATCTAGGCCACGCGTCTAGTTTTAAAACATTTACGTAACGACCCCCCCCCCCCCCAAAGTTAAAAAACTGTACAAATTTTGGGGGCCGTTTCAGTGATAAACACGAAAATAAAAGTATTACACCAGGTGGCTAAAATAATCTGTGTTGGGTATGAAGATTGTTGTGAGCTGTTGTTACTTCTACACCTCTGCGGTCTTAAAGTTCTAGCTCTGGTGAATCGAAAACATCGAGCCAACACTGATCAAAACATCAAATTCGTGGAACTCCATATCTGCAATGCGGGCGCTCTCGCAATAGATAGAGCCAATTCATTTCGAGTTTTTTTTTCAGTCTAAGCACGTAAACACGCAGTTGACTGAGTGAGTTCGTAGGCGTATATTGTGTAGCGTTCTGTGTGCATAGAAATATAAGTTCAAGTTCGGATTCTGAATATGTTTTTCAGAAACAAAATAGCCTACTTCATCCCAGCCAGACACGTTGGCTTTACTTAAATATGGTTGTATCTAGACTTCTAGAACAATACGATGCCCTAAGACTTTTTTTTATTGATGCCAGGTGTAATGATAGACTTTTGGCAAGCAACACAATTTTGCAGAAATTAAATGATGGTGAAACCAAATTTGATAGGTGTCAATACCGTGTTATTCAATGATATAATTAAAGGTTATTTCAAAACCATTTTCTTTAATTTGCCCATAATGCAAGTGCCCAATACAAATACTGTAATTAAAAAACCGAAAACATGAAATTTTAACAAATAATTTTTCACCTCGTGCCCCCTGAGCCTGCCGCCCCCTAGGCACGTGCCTAGTGTGCGTAGTGGGAAATTCGGGCCTGCCTGCCGATTTTCAAAAGATGAGAAATAAGAAGGTATCTAAAACAGTTTTTGGTGACAACAATAATGTTGGTTACGTAATCATTTGTTTACTTTTGCCCGAGTTTCTTTGGGCAAGCACTGCTTGCTCTGAGAATTCACCTCTGTATCTGACGTCCCCGCTTGGTCCCACAACGACCAGGAATCAGGAATCTACTGTTCTTGGTCCCACCCAGACTTCTTCCTTATAAGGTTTGTAAACGTCTTCACGAAGAAAGAAAAATAAATACTTTTACAAACAAAAATTTAAATATTTTCGAGTGGACTTAGAAACGTTAAAAGACCCATACAGTTGGCAAACATCTGTGGTACTGTCACCCACAAACGGTTGCATAAGCATTTTGTAAATGACAGGTCCGCTAATACCGGTTTGTTGCAGTCTGTTTATTTACAACGTGAGTTTTTCATAATAAAGGTCTGACATTTAATTAGAGTCAAACTGGACAAGCTATATGGCACCAAGGACACAGCTTGCAAGGCCTACACCTTACTTATTTAACTTAGTTTTTAATACTTAATTTACAGTTACCCTTTAACTCTACTGATGTTGGTTTAGCCGATTTAGTGAATGAAACCGACCTGTCTAAAATCTGCCGCATCTTCAGTGGACGGCTTGAAATGTTTAGTGGTTTGCAACAGTGTTATACAACTAACACAACTTTTTTTCTATTTGTATCGGCCATCTGAGGACCACATGCCAATTTCAATTCTTTATTCCTTGTTCTTTCCATTTTCTCCAATATTCTTTCATCTTTTCACTATGTCTCTTCTTCCTGTCTTCAGTCCACTTTGAACATGCATTTTTTTCTCTCTCCTAACCTGGACTCCTTCCATTTTTAACACTTTTTGCCGAAAAACGTCTCTTTCAATTGCTTCTTCTGCGCACTAGCACAACTTTATTAATTAAATACTTGGAATTTTTGTTGAAAATAACTTAATTACCTTATTATCCGATTTTTATACGAAATTACTTGATATTACTTGTCACTGTTGTAGAGAAGGGAAGATTTCCAGTTAATGATTATCAGAAATACTGAGGAAGAAAGTCTATAAAATCTAGACTCCAATGCGTATTGAAAACAACATTGTCATAGATATAGGCCTAAATGATGCTGTAAACAAATTTGCAATCAGAAAATCAAGAAAAGTTTAATTTTATTGTTAAAAATAGTACTTAAAATAACGATATTTGTACATTAATGTTATCAGATGTTAAAATGCGTGTTTTTTTTGTGGCTTTCTATTTAAGATTCACGAAGTCGCTCATCTGTCCAGACGGGGCGCCACGTGAGATTTTGCTAAGCTAGAGACCTGTCCCGTTTGATTTTGTTGCAAGTTGTTGTTAGATCTCCAGATAGATTGAGATATCGCAAGTGATAAACAAAGCGAAAGTTAAACGCCGGCCGCGATAATCGTAATCTCCCATTGAGTCCGGCACTCGTAACTCGTAACTGTGTTTTCCTGTACTTATTTGTGTGAAACCGCAGTCTCCCTGCTCACGTACTTTAAGTCAAAGTTAAGAAATAAACTTGATATCGAGAGTTACTTATTATTGAAGTTATCAGGCATTAAACCCAATATTGCAGAGCTAAGTGTGCAAAAGCAGCTTCATTGTTCACATTAAAGTGTTTGATATCATTAATATTATAATTTTTCAAGTTAAGAGAATTTAATTTTAATACATTTATAATTAAAATATAAGAGTTTCTATCATATTTACTGTTTGTTTTATTTCAGAACTCAGACGGGGTCCGTGAATTTTTAAATTTTGTGGGGTCCGAGGACTGAAAAGTTTGGGAACCACTGGTGTAGAACATTCACCGTTGTAACTTCTATTATTATTATTCGTTGTTTACAATGAGTTCTGAATAACTGTATAACTAGGAAAATTTATATATAAAGTATGTTCCCTGAGTTCCATAACTCGCTCATTATGTTTGAACGAAGTACATTCAAGTATATTACATAAACTTTAATATTAGATAACTTTTTAATAATGGGAAAATTATCAACATTTCTATTACTATATTACATCTTTAATAATATAACAATTGTGGAGCACACACACAATCATTAAAAAAACGTTAAAATTCTAAACACTTGGATTTGAAAACAGAAATTATGCTGTTGTACACAACTATATAAAAATTCCAACTTTGTAGTGTTTACTTGCTAAACTGCTACTTGTCATGTTTCGGACGAGGCCTTTCAGTGTTTCCACCATTTTCAAGTCCTCAAGCACGACGCTGATTTTCGTAAAACTTAGCATACGGATCCTTTATATTTTTACTCTTTATTTTTAATTCCAACTTTGTCGTGTTCACTTGCTGAAAATCTTACGAGGTCGTGGTTTAGGACTTGAAAATGGTGGAAACACTAAAAGGCCTCATCCGGAACATGAGAAGTAGCAGTTTAGCAAGTAAACACGACGAAGTTGGAATTACAGAGACTGCTAATTCAAATAACAAGATGAACTACATAAAAAATTCCCTAACTATCAGATAGAAAATTATACGTATATTATAGGTATATATTACAGGTATACCGATATTTCCAACCTGATGATGAGCTGTGAAGCTGGAAAGCGCTAATTGTTTTATATAGTGGTATGCAACAGTGTAATTTCTGGTTTGATTATAACCACTAACACAACCTTATTAATTAAACATTCGAAATTGAGTTACGATTCCTTTTAGTCTAACATCTTTTAAGCTTTCACAACTTTTTTCAAATTGTTGACCTCTTTTTTGGGCCCCGGGGGCCAGAAAACTACACTCAGATATTAGTTAAAATTATCTTTAATTTAATACCCCACGTGAATTTTTGCGATTTTATCAAAATTTTCAACCATATTTCAAGCCCTGACGTCAAAAAATTTGGAAAATTTCACAAATGAACATTATATTCAGACTGATACCCCATACCCCTTTTACCCAGACTGACTGGTACCTCTTTTGTGATTTTTTCACAATTTTGACACCCTCAGGTGTCTGCCTCCCCAAAAAAGAGGTCAACAATTTGAAAAAAAGTTGTGAAAGTCTAAAAAGTGTTAGATTAAACGGAATCGTAACTCAAATCCGAATGTTTAATTAGTGTCAATCTAGAAAAACAATAGGATTCTGTACGGTAAAGGTGTGTACACACGTGCCAAGTTTTACGAAAATTGGTAGAGGCGTTCAGATGTTATCGTGAGACATACCCTGTTAGACAAACGGTCGAGTTAAAACTGAGAACTCGCTTCGCTCATTCAACGAGTGTTTTGTTTTAGAGAAGTGGTAATTTGTTAAACTTGTAAAAACGTATCTGTCTGGTATACAACAATTTATCTGATACCACTATCCAGCAATCCGCGCAAAATGTGCAGTTCGGTGTTAATGCAGTTGTTTCCTTCAGGTTACACAGCGATGAGAATCCAATTCACAGACGATGAGACGATGATTAGGCCTCGGTAATCACTGTAATGACGTTGTCTGTCTCTTGCTGTGACGTCTGTTCCTTTTGGCGCTAGTTTTCCCGTTTTTTTTTTTTTTTACGTAAATCAGAAATCGTTAGCTTAACGAACAATTATATAATGTTGCAGACGTGTTCGTAATTAATAGGTTGCAATAATGTTGCCGACTTGTTTGTAGCACGCAAATGCAAATTGCGTCCGTCACTAATTTATATTAATGACCCTGCTGAAAGAAATTTCCCTTTTACGACTTTACGGCGATAGCAAACTATGAATTTACTTCGGTATTCACTCCCTCAAAAACCGTGCACCGCCCTTATTGTTGGTGTTTTAATTCATTTTGTAATGACACGCTCAGAAGGCTAAATTAGAAATTTATAATTTTTCCGTTTAAAATTATTTAATTCTGGCTAGTTAGCGTGTAAAATATGCGAGTGAAATGTCGATGGAACACGAACCGTCCTCTGGGGATTTGAACAATACAAACGTTTTCAGTTCTGCAAAAAAATAAATCCGACACGTTTGATGTGTCACTACATGTTAGTTGTAATAAAATCACTTATACTAAAAATAAATTGATTTCTAAAATGACTTTTTATGTGAAACATTTTAGTTTACAAAACACCCCTACGTTGAAGAAATGTGTAATAACGCACCCCTGACGCTTTGTACGAATGGCGTGCGCGGCAGAATTTCGTAACACTCTGGATACCCTAATTCGAGACGCACCTCCCTCACGTCCAGACAATGCAAGGCTGCCGATGTATAAATACTGGATTTCCAAACTGACAAGTTGAGTTAGACGTGGCGATATTACGAATGCGGTTGATTGAAGCGGTTTAGTGGAAAGCGATTATTGTCTTAATTAGTGCGAAACTGTAATAAGGTGGCACTTATTGCTGTGGGTTGGACAAATTCAATTTGAATTATTGTATGAGTGCCTTTGTTGATTTCTAACTGTTGTTTGCTTCTAATCAAAGTTGTAATTAGCGGCTTCGTCGCGTGTCAGTTATCCTGTTTCCACTGTACACTAAGACGATCCTTGCGACCGTCGTAACAATAAACTAAACCTTTATTAATAATAATAAATATATTTATACTAAATACGCTACTGTTATATATTATAATAATAAATAAACCTCTGGTCAACAGTCCCTAAAGGCACACCGCGCGGCTTTTTGTGTTTTAGTGTGACGGTTGCATGGCCAGTACCGGTAGTTGCGGTATTCGCAGCCAGGGTTATATATTATGAAGTGTTATCATTTTCTTAAAGGCAATGATATTTTAATTATGTAGTATACAGGTAAAATGGAAACATCACCATTAAAGTTATTATAAATTAACAAAAAAATGATAACAAAATTAATAATCGCAAAAATTATATGAAAATTAGACTATATAATTGCTTTTTCGTGTTCTTTCAGTGACAGTCTCCTCCCCTCACCATGTTAAGGTCTTCCTTAGTTTTCCGATGATTTAAAAGTAATCGTAAAAAATACTGTACAAAGTACTTTCGAAGTTTTAAATATTGCAGTTTAACTCGGAAACGCAATTTTTAAAGTAATTGCCCATTTAATGCCAGCAAATATGATTCTAACACGTTTTCCTGACAAAATCAGCGTTTCCAACCGTTTTTTTAAAGGGTTGATAAAATCCTGGGCTTAGAAAAAATTTCTCCCGGATGGTGCTAGCTCATATGAAAAACGGGAAGTGTCCATGAAAACCCGGCTGGATGGCGACCCTGGTTTTAAAGATATAACTTAAATAATATTGACTTTCATGGATTCAACTGTTTAATTGTATTACAATTCGCAAGAAATCGATTTTTATTTTAAGCAAAAATAAACAAGTTTCAGTTAGTGTTTTTTTTTTGTGTAGGCCAACACATTAATTATAACATGTTATAAAAATCACACGAGTAATAAGTATTTGATTGCTTTAATATATATAATGAATAGCGTCATTCCAAGCATGTATATTTTCGAGTATATTAATCCTGTACCAGCCTATACTACTGTTATTCCCCCCCACACACACACACACACAGAGTAAACGTGTGTGTTTACAGTGTATACAGCAAATTGCGTTGTACAGAAATTGCATGTTTTATAGGATCTGGCGTTTCATTATGTAAAACAAGTTATATAATAAACTTTTCATCCCGAGAAACAGGAAACAAGTTATTCTGTTGTATTCAAATGAGAAAGCGTTATCAATGACGTACCGAGTTAAACACCGAAAGACTACAAGAATGCCCGTGGTCAGAAGTACAGTGGGGGGCAAAACATTTTCCCGAGGGAGCAAACATTTATATCTTTCCATTCTATGTATATATACATATCACTTTGTAATCCTTCTATCCTATCTGATAATGTGCGTGGAATACAAATAATTCTAAAATAAACACAAAATTAATTATATTTCTGCCACGCTTGTGATAAACTCCAAAAAGCTTGGAAGAGTCACAATTTTGCAATTTTGTAAATAATCCAGTATGTCAATGACCTCTTATTCTTTAGTTTAATTTTATTTTTATCATAGGATAGATCAGAGTATCTTTGTTTTTTCTTATTTTTAAGATAGGCTAATCAAGAAAAGTTGTAACAACAGTAAGTCTAACATAAATATTAACTCCCGGGCTGTTTGGCCGTGGTCCAAAGTTTCTGTCAAAACCAGACGTTTCGACAGTACCACTGACTGCCATCTTCAGTGAAAACGAGTCAACGCTAACGTGGGATGTAGTACGTTAGGACCGCAGTACTACATCCCACGTTAGCGTTGACTCTTTTCACTGAAGATGGCAGTCAGTGGTACTGCCGAAACGTCTGGTTTTGTCACTACATCCCACGTTAGCGTTGACTCTTTTTCACTGAAGATGGCAGTCAGTGGTACTGTCGAAACGTCTGGTTTTGTCAGAAACTTTGGACCACGGCCAAACATCCCGGGAGATAGGCCTAATGACACCGGCCGTGTAAGCAAGCGTTCGTACAACATTACTATTGATGGAACGTTTATACCTATAAACAAAAAGGTCTGGTTTTAAAACCAATACACGCATAGCAAAATGTCGCGTCTTTTGCTATAGGCCTATAGTATGCCAGCCGTTTAAATATGAAATATGACTTGCTTAATTGGCTCACCTTTTATATGCAAATCAAAGTCTTAGTTGTTTCCGACCGTGGTAGGCATACTTCGTGGGGTCACTTACTGCATCTTTAGGCGTACAACCGACTTCGTGTTGTATTCGAAAATTCTTATAATAAAAACAAACACATATTCATAAAACCCACGTCAACTTCGCAAATGCCCGATGTCACATTCACTCCCCACATTGAGCAACCCCTGTCAATCCTATTCCTATTCTGTATTCTACAAATAACAATTTTAACAGTAAATAAACGCTCAAAACGATGTGGTCTACACTAGCACAACACGCTACATGATATAACATAGCGTGGTAATTCTATAACTATAGAGGCCACACAAATTCAAGTGGAGGGAAATTTATTTTAATTCGCTGCTGATTCAGGGACGAGATTTTAAATTCGTTGTTTGTCGTGTTTTGTCCGTATTAATGGGATTTATGAGATTAATTGGATTAATGGGATTTTAAGAATATTAAAATCGTGAACCGAAGTTTCCTGACGAATTTTAAAAGAACGCTTTATGTCCGGCAAACTTTACTCTAGGGTTCCGGGTCCGCGACTACGCAGCTGACTTTAAGACATTATACCGTTACGGGCTCGCATAACGTGAAACTCAACTGAAGAGCGTCTTCTCGTCGCTGTGCAAACACCAACGAAGCATTATCGAAACAGATTTTTGTTTACCGTTCAAACACGTGGTTGACACGATCTGAAGCTAAAACGCGTCTACTTAATAAGTCACGAACGCCTTGACGTCCGCACTAGCTGTAGCTTGACACTTGATTTATCTGTCTCGTTTAGGAAAGCGTGTAGTCTAGAAGTGGGAATTATTGAGGTCAACGTCATAAGGAAAGGACGAATGTAATGTTTAATAAAGGCTGCACCGAGCGAGATATGGACATCTCTGGACGAAATTAATTATTTTGGTAAAATCATAAACTGTGGAGATTTTCAAACTAATCGCCGGTTTTATGACGACCAGTATCGTGAATTACTAATAATAATAATAATATCTTTATTCCCATTATTAAAATTTACAAAATTCATTACATTCAGCGCATAGAGTGAGCAGTAACAAGTTAAGGTTTAATAAGGTCATTGTTATATATTTAGTTGAACAATCTTTCATAAGTCCGATTAGCTCTTATCACCAACATTGTGCAGTCACTGAAACCTTATACAGACTACACTGAATACTGACATATATTATAAAGTAGATCATTAACACTTCCAAATTAACCCCAACTGAAATATCCTTTTTAATCTTAATTCACATCAATGATTACAACTAACATTTAGGCATTAACAATTATTATTAATAATATAAAATAATTAACCTAATATTTTGCAGTTATGACAATTTACAACACAAAATCAATACTTTATCATTCAATAAATCCGATATACTCCTTGTAAAATGAAATGAAATTATTGTGATAGTTGTTAACCATTTTTATTTAATCATGAATACTTTTACATTACAACTAAATTTAGCTATACGCTTTACAAATAAAATAACAACATAAATTTCTTCTGTTAATGATAGCATCTCGTGTGGTTAAAGTTATTATTAACGGTATGCCGGGTGATACTGACTTTCTATTCATCAGCTTTCAGATGTTTGAGAAAAATTGTTTTGTTTTGTTTTGTTTTTTATTTTTTATGTCGGTAGGTAAACGATTATAGAATCTAGGGTACAACACACAAAAATAAATTTGTTATATATTTCCATTTTAGCTAAAGTTATCAAAAGAGTTTCATTTTCACACCTTATTTGTCGAACGTTCGTTTTTCCATAATCTCCACTGCTATTGCTGTGTAAGTGGGCGTTGAGAGACAGCCTCCCTACGGTCTAAGCGCACCACGCGTTGGCTTCTCAAACACATTTAACATTTTTCACTGTGAATTAAGTGTTTTTACGTGTAGGTCAATATCGTACACAACTAATTACGAGGGAATTATGTATTGTGTACAATATCAGTTCGTGTCGAAACAGTGAAATGGTATAAATAATTATACTCGACGGATCTGTTCCGCTATAACCTTGACGCTACCAGTCAAATTGCAACGGACGTCACACAAGATTCCACAACAATCACTTGCTACACCGATTTACAATAATAATAATAATTCTGTGGTATGATACAGTGTAAAAGATTTTGTTTTAATTGACGATTTCATTTTATCGGACATTTTCTGTTTACGGTTTTCTCATTTTCCCCCCTTTTTATGCTTGTTTTAATCCCATTTTTCAAAATAAAAACTTCTTTTAATTTAACTGTACAATTACATTTCCTCATACGCTTACAACTGTTGCTGACAAGTAAGCCTACTCGTTAAGCTAGTTTTTTGTAGGCCTATACAATGATGACAAACAGTTCTAGTTATTGTGTATTCAACAACTGTAGTATCAACACACCCAAGACATTGGTAGTTACTGTGCATAACGACTAGAGGTTGTGAGTACAATAATGACAGATCTTAACCGCACTATTAGAATCGTCCAGATTTACTTGCACAACGTTTCAACCACTACAAATCAGGTCGTCTTCAGGTGTAGAAGTCTAACAGCCTTTTTAGAGCAGTGGTCTGCATCGAACCCACCAAAGAATTACCCTTCACTTAAAAGCATAGCGTAAAGCATCTACAGAGGAAAGAAGGGAGACAACCCGATAACAGTTCATCGTCTCACTTGCACACTACCTCTATCTCTGCCACACACACGCTGGTAGACACCTCACGATAGAAAATAAACAGTGACTTAGAGATGCGCACTGCGCAGTGTACAAACACCTCGTTGCGAGGTTAACAAAATTTTCGTTTATTTCGCACATGCGCACAACGGTCTTGTACACTGTTTCATAGTGTGAACATCGGCTGCAACAAGGCTGACGAGAGCAGTGGAAGCATGTGCGTGACAGAGAGGGAGATAGTGAACTGTTATCGCGTCGTCTGCCGTCTCTTCTCTCTAGATAGCTTAACGATACTTGTAATGAGAGTAATTCATGTATTGGGCCGGCGCAGTTTACTGTTCAGGAACGGCTGTCGGGCCTATAACACTGTTGTGCGCATGTGCGAAGATACTGAATAATTTTGTTAGCCTCGCAACGAGGTGTCTGTCCAGCGTGCACCTATAACCGACTGTTCAAAATCTTTCGCCAGATCTATACACAGTATGCTTGCACATCTTGTTCTTCACTTTGCTAAGCACAGGGGGCTTTATTAAAGGAAATTATAGACACAAACAGTCGTATGCTATTATACACAATAAGATTCTGCAGTATATTGAACATGTGCCGACAGGCGTATACAGAAACAGCCCTTCTCATAATTTATAGATCAGAATTGGGTTTGCCCCCACCCCTTCACCTCTCACAAAACTGTGACTCGATTGGCCACAGCTGATGACATTTTGTGACACTTCTACATTAGACGTGATTTTGTTAAGATTAAACACGTAATGTGCTAACAATGTTAATAAATTCTTGTAAATGTTGTTACTTGTAGACGCTACTATACAGAACAGCGGCCAGGCGTCTGTGCGCCAGCGTGCAATCTTGAATTTGCCGCCCCCATGTCCGTCTTCTATTTCAGTGTCTCGAAACCACGGTCGGTCGTAAATAACATTTTGTAATTTTCAGTTTCGAGAATGATCATTTGCAGATACCGTTAGTATAAGTAATATTGTTACGAATGGAAGCATCTAGAATAGCCGAGAAAGTCCCCGCCCCGTCCTCTCACCCAGTGTGGCAGGTGTTGCCTCAGTCAACAAGGGCGCGTTCAAGTTTGTTCTAGACTCTTCAAGAGGCCACTTGAGATACGCATTAACGTCAGCATTAAGTGGCGTGCAAATTGAGGACGGAAGATTTTCTAGAAGGCTTGCGCTACCTATAAAAAGCCATAACAGCCGGCTTATGAGTCCAGTTACGTGAGCGATTTTCCTTAGTGGGGATCGAGTGTTTGTTGAGGTATTGTGTGAAGTGCTATTTTGTTATAAATTGTGTGGGATTCTATTATTTGACATTATTATTGCGTATGGACAAATCTAACTGGAATTATTGTACGAGTTGATTACGAATTATTAATTATTGTGATAAGTAAAGCTGGTAATTAATGATTTCATTGGTGTCTTGTATTTTGTTTCCCACTGTAGCATACGACGATGTAGGGAGACCGCCTTGACTCTATTTGTGTAATTGTCAATGTCAAAAAGAAATTGTTTTGAGAAAGGGATTTAAAAATTCTTTATGGCTCATCCAGCGGATTTTGGAAAAAAAGAGTTTTAAAGAATTTGGGGCATTAAACAACTCAGACCCGTCGATATCGTTTTAAGTTTATATCTCTGCAATATACAATTAATTCGTCTTTCAGATAATTAAATCGCTTTTGCGATTTTTTTACAGTCCCCCCCACATTGTTACGTACACCCCCTATTTTCGAAGGGATCAATCTCAAAACTAAATAGGGTTCTGTAGGGTAAAAGCGTGGACATGGCGTCCAATTTTACGAAAATCGGTTGATGCGTTCAAAAGTTATCGTGAGACGTACCGCAAACAAAGGCCAAACGGTCAAGTAAAAATTGAGAACTCGCTTCGCTGGATCAATTAAATTAAGTAAACTAAAAATAAAAAATAAATATATATAAAAAATGTAAACATATGAAACCATAAATGGAAACGAGGAAATTAACAAATTGTTAACTTCTATACAGCACGCAGATTCAGCCTCGCGTTAGATACCCAACATATTTAACAGTTGACTAAGATGTTTATAAATGATTATAAATAGGCGTAACACGTGTAACGATTATCAATAACTCTTGTGTGACCTCTGTTTTCGAAATGACATTCATATCAGACAGGTTTTTACTGCCTTACAATTAACCAGTGTCAATTCCTGACTCCATGAGTAGGGCAACCATCGACTCCAAGCACAACACAAGCACATGCACGTAAAATTCCAGTGCTAAAAAATATTCAGGTACGCATCTATTTGTGTCGCTGTGAGAAAAATATTCATCATGTGTAAATAGTATGAGGATTACAAAAGTGGCGTTTATCAAGCTGTGTTTCTACTTCCTAGTTTGAAAAAACCTTTAAAATCCAGTACCCAGGACACACCGCGGCGACCTAACCTCAAGCATCAACAACGAAAAGGATAAACAAGAGAAAAAACAGCCCCAGTTCCACCGAGTCCGGACACTGCTAGCGCTCCTAGCGGCTTAAAGCACTACTAATGAGTTCTGTGCGGTTTAGCAGGTACCAACAAACCAATGTACTCGTAGCTTAGATTGTTATAAGTTTGAGTATTTCTAACTGTAGCCTAATGTAAAAAGGAATGCTAGATAATGAAAGCGTCGTTATGAAATCCTAAATAAATACTAAGATATCTGAAACTGGCCAAATCATAAATAGTGCACCGAAGCATTTTTTGAAGTGATTGCCTTGGGGGCGGGGCGGTCAGTCAGCTGTTAAACACCGCACGGAACTGGAAGCGAAGTGATATTGATGACTTTGATAAAATCAGGTCATCAGTATCATTTTGACTGCAAGATAGGTGTGACAAATGCGCCGCCCATTTCCAAAAGATGAGAGATAAAAAGGCTTCTGAAACAGTTGTTCGTGACAACGATAATGTTGGTTTCGTATGTAATAATTTATTTACTTTTGGCTGATTTTCTTTTTGGCAAGCACTGTTTGTGTTGCTTGCTCTGAGGGTATTCACCTCTGCAATTAACTATCATGTAAATCTATGTGTAGAAGGTAAACAATGAGAGAAAATCCTGTACTTGTTATATAATTGAAACTAGTTATTTAATGTGATCGCAATTTACGACTGACACATTTTCCTTGCACAGCTGTCTGGTCCTTTTCTCTTCGACGCTCTCTCCTTGTTGAGTTTTCCATGGATTTTACGTCTCGTTTTGGACACGTTTGGAAGGTAAGAACGTTCCTACCTACTGATAACGGTGTTTCTAGCATCACTTAACGTGTTGTCTTACAGAATGTACCAACAGCCAACCAACCCCTTTAACGGTAGTTGCGTCGCGATTCGCTTCACTTCTGCGTTAAGTCTGATTTTTATGATTTCGAGATTCGGAATATTGATACTGAGACCGTAAAACGTGAACCAGTGACCGAGGTTCTGAGTGAAGCCACAGAAGAAGGTCACGTATGCAATTGCAAACTAATTGAAACGCCAGACACAATCGTATCCATTGACCTCGATCGAAGGCAAACCGCCACTAATAAGTAGAGACAAATTATGACCGACTAATCAGCCTAAGCCTATTGATTGTCCAAGGAAATCCGCCTTTTTGCCAGGAAAACGGAAGAGTTGCGTTCCATTGGTGGCCTACTAATTCAATAGTCAAACTAAATGTAGTTGAAGTAGTAGTAGTAATAGTAGTAGTGCTAGTAGCAGCAGTACTAGTATTAGTAGTAGTAGTAGTAGTAGTAGTAGTAGTAGTAGTAGTTGTTGTTGTTGTTGTCAGGCGCGGATCTAATGGGAAACCATCCTCCCAAATAGTCATTTTAGACGAAATTTTTTTGTCGTTTTGTGGTTTTCTGACAAAATTCATATCACGTTATGAAGGCTCATGGTTTTACTCTCAAATTACTTTAAATTGTAACTGTACCTTACATCCATGTTAATTTCTGTTTGATACATAACTTAAATGAGTAGTGTGTATTTTTAAACTGTATTGAACGTTATTTAAAGAAAAACGAATCAACAACGTTAACTCGGATATGCTTTTCTACTGATACGTTAATAAATTTATTGTGTTGATAACGATAAGCTATCTTTTTATATTGTTACGACGGTCTACTGATCGTCGTATGGTACAGTGGGAAACAAAATACAAGACAACAATTAAGTCTAAGCACCAGCTTTATTATCACAATTAAACAGTTCGTAATTAACAACACAGTCTCTTACAACAAATCAAATAAAAAATTTTCACACGCTGTTATGTTTCGTCCCGTAGGACCCTTAAATGTTAGGAAGAATGATGCTTTGTGGTGTTATTGCCAGGATGCAGAATTATGACGATAGTGGACTGTATTTAATACATTTATTAAGTTTTGTAGTACACTTAAATCAGAGTGCTAAGGTTGGCTATGTCTGAAAGACATTTAAATTTTGAATGAACCAAGTCGTATAGGAAAGCTACATGGCAAATGAGGCGCAAAAGTGCAACACTCCAACTACATCAAAAAATGTTAAGGCCTAAGGCCTAGATAATTGTCGCGACAACAAGAAAAAGTGAAAGACAGAACAAGGCCAGCAAACGTTCTGACGTCTGCCGCCCGCCAGCGCTCGGTGAACTGTGTCGATGTATAAACATGATAAACGCAATTTCAGAAAGTACAGATTAGCCAACCTTTGAATGCGAAAATTACCACATTACTGTCCATAACTGCCCGCAAAAAATCAAAAGATTTTTTAATACATTTTAATAACTTATTGTACGAAAACACAGTGTGTTCTTAATAATAGAGATCAACCTCAATAAATTGTATTGAACCTTGAGATTGAAATGTTAGATAACAGTTACGACATTAACTGTTTAGAGATAAACTTGAGTGATCATGGTAAGAGTTGAGCAGGCCACAGTTGGCTTGCAACCTGATTTATACATGAGTATAAATGCAAAAATTAGCAATGTATTGCCAATATATATTGTATGTATAGTTAACGATTCAAAAGTTAACCGCCACAGTGTTCACCAGTTTCCACCGTACTGGGTAAGGATTAAGTCTGTGGTCCTGAAAAGGCCCGTGGGGCCGAAACGTCTGTCCCAAGGCGAAGGCATTAGACCACGGCCTAATGAGTCTGGACTTTAACACAGTTGACGCCTAAGGTATCAAAAACAATTGTATTTATAAAAGTTAAAAATCTATTAAAACAGGTAAAAGCCTCTAACGCATTGTTTGAGGATTCGTACAATGCGTTGTTATGTCTTTTCAGTCTATAATATACGGCACAGAAACTCTTGAGCACTTGATAAAAACAATATGAATATAATGCTTCTGAATCTTGGATTATATAGGTGTGCTTCTTAAAGCACTGTGTATGGCAAAAGTCTCGAATACATTGAATTTACTCCTTTCTAGATTTAATTTATAAGTAACAAAATAACGTTTATAAAATCGTTACTTAGTAAAAAAACATAGTTGTGTGTATGGTCACAAAGTTTTTGTAATCTCAGCTGTGGGTCTGAGAGCTTAGGTCACATGCTACTACTTCGGGTCGGCCAAGAAAGAACCTTTCTCCTAACTGGCCCTAAAGACAGCTGTATGTTGGGTGACTGCACTGTTTACGTAGAATGGCCTAATAGTTTTCTAATTAAATGAACAGATTAATTATTTAATTAATTATCTAGCTGGGCGCTTAGCACAGCTTGCACCAATTGTGGCTATTAATCTACAAGCCTCGGGCGCATCAAGGTGACGTTTACATATCCCAGTTTGCTCAACCTGTAGTACTGAGTGCCTGGGTTAATATTATAGATGGTAATGGGCGGCTGAAGGGTAGATGGTCGTCTACATTGTCCAGGCAGGGAAGGTTGACTGACTCTACCGTAATAGACTGGGGCCAGGGTCTCTGACCGCTCAAATGACTCACTGAATTCAGTCCACTATGATATGTCAAAATTTAATTGTATGCATAACATTTTAATTGTGTTCACTGCATTGATTACTATGCGTGATTTCATTAAAAATAAGTCCAAACACGACGTAGTTACGACAAGATTAGTAAAAACTGTCCTTAACATAAATTTTAACACGAAAACTTGTTAATAATAATTTTAGTTGTAAAACTAAGAGAGCGGCTTGAAAATTAACGCATTTTTGTAACTAAAACTCGTTGAATCAATGCTGTTATATAAAAGTTAAAATAGTTCCACTTCTTTATATTGCTGTGCGGCCTGTGAGTGTGGTGCGTTCGCGAGACGTCTGTTAATGTTCTAGCCGCCTTGCCTGCCCGGGCAGAGTGTAAATCCTTAATTCGTTCGGTTGTACAAAAAGAAACGATGTTTGTTGTTATTGTAATTATAATTGTTATCAGTAGTAGTAGTAGTAGTAGTAGTAGTAGTAGTAGTAGTAGTAGCAGTAGTAGCAGTAGTAGCAGCAGCAGCAGCAGCAGCAGCAGCAGCAGCAGTAGTAGTAGTAGTAGTAGTAGTAGTAGTAGTAGTAGCAGTAGTAGCAGCAGCAGCAGCAGCAGCAGCAGCAGTAGTAGTAGTAGTAGTAGTAGTAGTAGTAGTAGGAATAGCAGTAGTAGTAGTGGTAGTAGTAGGAGTAGTAGTAGTAGTAGTAGTAGCAGCAGCAGCAGCAGCAGCAGCAGTAGTAGTAGTAGTAGTAGTAGTAGTAGTAGTAGTAGTAGTAGTAGTAGTAGTAGCAGCAGCAGCAGCAGCAGCAGCAGCAGCAGCAGCAGCAGCAGCAGCAGCAGCAGCAGCAGTAGTAGTAGTAGTAGTAGTAGTAGTAGTAGTAGTAGTAGTAGTAGCAGCAGCAGCAGCAGCAGCAGCAGCAGCAGCAGTAGTAATAGTAGCAGCAGCAGTAGTAGTGGTAGTAGTAGTAGTAGTAGTAGTAGTAGTAGTAGTAGTAGTAGTAGTAGTAGTGTTGATATTAGAATTCCCAGAATAAATGTCAAAATTAGAAATGACCAATTTGTTTTTCTCGTGTAGGACGACTGAACACACCACGCTTGCGTTTATTAACCGTGTACAGGTTACTGCCAATCTGACAACGATTAATTCAAGAACGCATTAATTTGAATCAAAATATTTTCGTAAAACCTGTTTTGCCCAGTGGTTATCCACTGGGTTTACCAGAACCCCCCCAAAGCTGATCACCGCCAACGCCTTAGTATTAACACTCAAAATCTCCACTTCTATATTAATTTGAACATGCCATCGTTGTCGGAGTGGGGATATCCAGTGCTTACATGGATGAATAAAAGACAACACCGAGTCAAGGAGACTCCAAAAGCAACGAAGCAGTTTTATTTTCCAGAGGCAAGCAAGAAGAGACATGAAAGCAAAGAGAAGGAAGAAGAAGGTCTTGAGCAAGACTTTTTAGACAAGAGTTTTAAAGACCATAATTAAAATGAAATATGTTAAGTTTGAGTTAAAACTGGTTTAGTTTTTAATAAGGCTAAATATTGTTTCATTACATTATTTTTTACTCAAATGTCAGTTAATTTATTTTCCCGACTTTTTCTCAAAATTTTATTACTGCACATTTTGTGTCTGGTTGCACGTTAAAATATACACTGTAAATGACCAAATTAAAAAGTGAAAAACAAACAGTATTGTTCCTGTAAGACTGTGTAAAAATTCCAGAACAAGAAACTGTCAAAGTGACTTTAGTAGAAAAAGTAATAACAAAAAGCTGGAATCTTCCATCAACGAGAATAGTCTGAGTAGTTCTTATGAGAACCTAAGTGTCAGCAACTCTGGTTTTACACGTGTGAAAATCTTAAATCCAAAACACCTATCCCTTCTTACCTTTCCAATTAGAAATCACCAATCAAAATGACAAATGAAGGGAAAAGCCAAAAGGCGAGGGGACGGAGTTAATAAGTAAGAGTGACATAATGATGGAAGAGGACTTCCTGAAGAGAATTTCAAAGGTGAAAGAAGAAGACGGTGTGCACTGAGAGTGCTAACAGCATGAACACCACAAACATTTAAACATTTCAAAAAGGGGTTACTCCAATGTAGAATTACAAATAAATATAGTGTAAAACGAATATCATACAAATCGTATATCACAGAAATACAAATATATCTCGTAGAATAATAATGTAATAAAAATATAAATAAGGCATAAATTATAAAAAAACGTTATTTAAATTTATTTTGGCATTTGTAAAATTATATACTAAAATTACATGTAATTTATACGAATAAATACACTGCAAGTAGGTTTATTTTCACGTGACGCATGTTTCACAGAAATTATTCTGTATCTTCAGATGTTTGCTTGAATTGTAATTGTAATTGAATTGTAATTGAACCTACTTATTCATTCGAATACATTACATGGGACACCTGCAGGAAACTCATCGAGTTACTTACAAAGGAATAATAAAATTACATGGGCGTCAAAATGTGTTAAATATTATAAAAGGAATAGAAGAACTAGGTTTAAGAAGTTTAAAATATTGTTTATATTTCTTTTTTTTGTAATAAATCATATCATACTATTTCTCTTTATAATATGGATCATTATTATTTTCCGTTACATTTAGAACCAGCTTAATAATTAAAATATTCTCATAAGCCAAGCGAAGTTATTTTTTAATCCCCCCAAACCACTATCCTTGAAACAATGAATATGTTTAAGGTATTTTCTGAGATCGCTGTCACGTTATTACTTATAATATACTTGATACAATAAACACAAAAATCACACAGATTAAAATGGCAAATATATACGCCTATGTGAATCTCGTTGAGATAAATGCCCCAAACAGACAGACAAAAGCTAAACGCTCGAGTTATACTTGAGAACGTTCAACAACTTGTGTAAGCGGTAACAGCTGTGCACACATATACTCAAATAAATTACAAAAGAAGGAGAAAATAAAGTTTATAAAAACAACAGAATGTGGACAATTATTTAGTCGTCGCCGAACTGGTCTGTTCTTATTGCACCGTCCTGCAATTGCAGTTGTATCGGACAGCCATTTTTGGTATTCTCTTTTGTGCACATGTTCCGAAGATCGTCTTCAGACGGAGCAGGATTACCTGGTCGTCTGTAAATAGAAATGTTTTAGAAGTTCTTCCTACACGAAGGGAGATTCCAATTGATATAAACCTGACGACATATTTTGAACATTCGCTAAGAGATCCGCAGTGGACAGACACCTCGTTGGGAGGTTAACAAAATGTTCGTACGCACAACAGTCTTGTACACTGTTTCATCGGCTGCAACAAAGCTGACGAGAACACTAAAAGCATGTGTGTGACAGAGATAGAGGTGGTGTGTAAGTGAGACAGCGAACTGTATGGCGTTGTCTTCTCTCTAGACACTTTACACTATACTTGCAAGTGGGGGTAATTCGTTCGCAGACCACCGCTCTAGAAAGGTTGCCACATGTATGATAAAGTTTTTCTTCTTTTACATAAGTATATCGAAGTACAATTGGCGAAGTCGTCGGTCTATAATTACAGTCCTCATTATAATTAACTCAACCCATTCGAACAAAATACTGTTACGACATTACAGAACATGCAGAGTCCAGCTGTAATGTGTGTGTGCGTACGTATTGCTACTACTTTGAGATGTGTCACTTGTCACGCGTGCGCAACAAGACTTTTCCAGATCATACCGGTCCGCGCGCGCTGTGTTCAAGGGCACAATCAATTACGTTCTAGTGTTTTCTAGTACACGCATATTATGAAATATGCTGGAATCCCAGCCGGATATAAATGCAAGAATTTAGTTCAGTTTTAGTGGCGATTTATTCTAGTGCGGTTCGAAGTATTGTGGCGAATGTTATGTGTTTTATAATTGTGCGGGACTCTGTCAGTAGACATTATAATTGCTTGTGATTTGTTGTAAGAGACTCTCTTGTTGATTACAAACGGTTTAATTGTGATAATTAAAGCTGGTGATTAGTGACTTAATTGGTGTCTTGTATTTTGCTTTCCACTGTACCATACGACGATCAGTACAACGTCGTAACAATATGAAAGGCAAAGCAGCATATATACTTTACATTAAACCAAACAACAGCAGCTTTTTTCGAGTACTTCTACAGCTACAGGCGTCCTGCATACCAAAGGCTTCCTCCCTCAACGTGCAGGTGGATCATCAGACGTTCCACGTGGCTATACCGTATGAGGCTCTAAAATTGCACGAAGTTACACCCTAATGCACTGGATCCTGGAGACCTTTCAAGTCCTTCTCCAGTAGTCCATTCCCACCGTTTGGTCCCTTCGGGAAATTCTTTCGTTTATCTACCAAGTTTCAGAGCCATAGGTGACTGTCAGAGTGTAACGAAACAGGCTTCCTCACTATGCATCAATATAACAACAAACAGTTTCTATAAACATAGGTTCGGAAACGTCTCGTTTTCCTTGTGGTCGGAAAACTTTATGTCTCAAGAAATTATTGAGATATCTTAATGAAATCTGCTACATTTGTTTACATTAATTTTCTTTCATAAACAAACAAAAAGCGCGATTATTTTGTAATATTACATTTTAAAATGGCCGCCACCTTGATTGTTTTATACTCTGTAAATTCGGTTCTGTAAATTGTGATTTGATCAAATTATGTTTTTTTTTTTATACAAACGTTAATCCTGTCATTGTGAAAACAACGTCGTCTTGTTTTCATCTTGTTATTTGAATTAGCAGTCTCCGTAATCCCAACTTCGTCGTGCTTACTGCTACCTGTCACGCTCCGGACGACGCCTTTCAGTGTTTTCCACCGTTATCAAGTCGTAAACCGCGACGTCGTTTTCCGTAGCACCAAAACAAGTCTTAATCAGGACCTGAACAAGTCCTATCAATATCGTGGTTTAGAACTTGTTAATGATGGAGACACTGAAAGGCCTCGTCCGGAGCACGACGGGTAGCAGTTCGGCAATTAAGCACGACGAAGTTGGACGTCTTGTTAACAAATAACCGAGGCACGGCGGGAGCAGCCCGTAAATTCTGACCACTTTGTACCGGACTTTGATTCATTCAGTATAGGAAAAACTCGTTTAAAATTATTACTATTTTTTCAGATTAACTCGGTAACAATAATTGATAACAAATTAAAGGGTGATGTTAGTGGGAACCAAATAGATGCAGTGGCGGATTATCCATAACGCTAGGGTATGCTGCAGCACCGAGCACCAGTGTCTCAGCTGTCACCATCCAGCCATAAATCACAAAAACTTTTTGAAGATAATAAATGTGAAAAAAAACAAACGTCCTCATTCCAATCGTCTTATCGTCAGCTTTTGACGATTCCAAGACCTAACTGCGAATCTGAAAGATCGTTTTCTGTATTAAAACACATTAAAGATATGTTGACTTCAGCTATGGGAGATGAGAGATTATCTTCGTTAGCAAGGTTGAATATTGAAAACGACATACTTGAATCACTCGTTTTAGAAGAAATTATACAAGACTTCATGAAGGCGAAATCAAGAAAAAATGAATCGATTAGTATTTTCTAAGCTTAATAAGTTCTAAGTTATAAGCTTAAGTTTACTATGCTCATTGTAATCACTGTTAGCTAAACATTTGTTGTAATTTGAGAGTTTAATAAAATAATTGTTAACTTTCGAAATTGATATGCCATTTATCAGTGTAAATAATGGATAAAAGGTTGAATTTTGAGTTGGGGAGGGGGCACCAGTCCGATGGCAGTATAGGGCACCACGCGCTTCTAATCCGCCCCTGAATAGATGACTTACTTTGTATATTAGAATATAGAGATGTATTGTAAAAGCTGTCCTCAGTATACATATTCGGATTCTATGCATCAATATAACAATAATTCAGCTGCCCTATCCCATTTCCCTTGTTTTGTTTTGCCTTCATCAATTCTACCATCTGCTGAAAATGTCACCCCAAGATACACAAAAAAGCACAGTTTTCTGTAATATGCGACTCTTTCACCTCCACTCATCTGTTTGGTTGTTCAAAATTTGTATCTAGGCCCAAAGAGCTGTATCTTCATGGACATTCCGGATCATGTAATCGGCAAAGCTTGAACTGAAGCGTGTAGAGATAATCGTCATGTATTAAGATTCCCATTTCACGACGTTCTTTTCCACCTACCGAGTTAATACTGCTATGTAACACCTTGCCTCAAACTTTCCGTTACTGCAAAGTACTGGCACGCCTTATTCCAAACTTTAACAGCATTTTAGCCGGACCGCGGTCAGTTGCGACCCAATCGTCCAAATCCAAGGTCAGTTGCGACCGATGTGAAAATTTGAACCCGGCCAATTGCGGCCACGCCAATTACAATCAAAAACACCATCCTATCAGTTACAGACATAGACTGCGCCTATCAAAGATGTGTGAAGAGGTGAAGGCTCACCCCTGGAATGATAATGCTTTCCAATGTTTATATACTGTTGCGACCAATCAACTTTCTCTGAACATATTTTTGCGTATTATCATATTTTTAATACTGAACCTATATGTGATTTGTGTATCGATTTGTGTGTTACTAAAACCACCACTCATGTGTTACAGAATCTAGCAAC
The DNA here is from genome assembly GCA_034769895.1 of Magicicada septendecula. Lineage (NCBI taxonomy): Eukaryota > Metazoa > Arthropoda > Insecta > Hemiptera > Cicadidae > Magicicada > Magicicada septendecula. The sequence continues at coordinate 342,943,909 of CM068376.1, forward strand.
GCTTGGCTCTTCTCGCGTCTGTCCTTATAAGAATAAGGACATCAACCTATCCACCTAACCTAGGAGGAACTAGCTTAATCTAACCTAACTTAACCTAACCTAACCAAAATATTGGAATAAAGAGGTTACTGGCAGAAATGAAAAAGTTACAGAATAAACGTTATCGAAGGTTGGAATAGGGCGGAACCGCCGAGACCATCTTGCACAGAGCGGGGACCGTAATTGGATGTGGCCTGCTATCGGCCGTGGGTCTAGTTGAGCGCGAGTGTTCGCCGAAGCCGGATCCAAGATTCACCTGTCACAGACGGGTTGCGACCGAGGGCGCAAATTGGGTTATCACCCTCAAAGCGATACGGACACTTCGGGAAAGTGTCCGTATGGTGGCGTTCAGACAACGGACACTCGGGGAGTCTCGGATGGTATTATTATAAGTTAGGTAGTGGGGTTTGCGCGCCCAGCTAAGTCCTCGGTCCAGTAGAGACTGAAGCTTACTCTTACAGGTTTTGGCCAAGTAGCCCCATACATCGATCGCGTAAGCTATCTAGCGACTGTTTTACATCAAACTTATTCTCAGTATTGTCTGGTGGAGAGAGGGAAGAGCAAACGAGAATTGTCCGCTCCTGGATTTCCTTTATGAGTGACAGTGTCAAACACTAAACACGTGGCAGAACGTAAACATGAAGTTGGACTCGATCCAAGTGACACAAAATGAGCTAATGGTTTCTCGCGACTGACACTCTCGGTATTGTCACAATACAAGTAATCAGAAAACGGAATATCGACATTATATAAACGATGCAATTTGCGAAAATTCGTTTTCGTGACGTATACATTGAATGATAGTTTTATAGATCGGCTGTCACTTGGCAAGACGCAACGCATTTCTAGCTCTCTTTGTGTATCCGTTGATCACATCATGTACACCAATCTACTGTTATTACTCCTCTCGCTTAGTTCAGATTATTATTATTTTATTTTTTTGCTTGTATCGGCCGTCTGAGGACCATATGCCAAGTTCAACTCTTTATTCGTTGTTCTTTTCTTTTTCTCAAATATTCTTTCATCTTTTGACTGTGTCTCTTCTTCCTGTCTTCAGTCCACTTTGTACCTGCGTTTTTCTCTCTCCTACCCTGGACTCCTTGCATTTTTAACACTTTTGCCAGAAAAACTTCTCTTTCAATTACTCCTTCTGCGTGTATATTATTTTTTCTAAGTCCTTTTTGGACTTCTTTAATCCAACTTGATGTTGACTTCTTCCCCCACAGATATCTGAAGATCTGCTTTGTTAACCTATCGTCGTCCATTCTATATAAATGTCCAAAAAGTAATAGTCTTCTTTTTCTCATTGTTTCTATTATATTTTCTATACTTTGATATATTTCATCATTACTTCTTAATTTCCAACCTTCTGAAGTTTTTCGTGAGCCTAATATTTTACTAATAATTCGTCTTTCCAATCAGATTATATTTTTATTTTTGTGAAATTTTTGTTTAACGTTAAGTTTGCGTAGCTCATTTTTCAAACGACAAAAAGAGGATATACTGTATATCCTGTTTGGAGGACGTTGTCGAGCCCGAAATCTACCGCTGGGCAAACATATTGAAAATGTCGACTTCCTATGTTTACATTAATATCTTTGTATCGATATCTGCAGGAAATATGTGAACAAGCGTAAGACGCTGGAGTCTCTAAATGAACCATGGTGTGACTATGTGTGCAGGAAAACACTCCATACGTAAAACTTTGAGTGACATTAACGAAATAATTTGAATTTTATTTAGTTTCGTATTCATTTACCTTTAAGTTAAAATGTATGAAATTAAAAATGATTTTAATCTGTAGGCTACTTATAATTTTAAGCAGTCAGCAGTTTTATGGTAAGTCCCAGTTCTGCGTCAAGTATGCAGTTTCCAAGCACCAGCGTAATGAGCACCGTTCATATTTATAAATATTAATACTTTTTATACACATAATCGTAAACTAAGACTCTGTGTAAAAAAAATTTCACATTTTCCTGTAGTAAAATATAAGGTTTGTTCTAAAACTTAAAAATAATATGTCTGCTTGTTTGTCTGCCTCAAACACAATGTTAACACGGAAATGGTATTTCCATTAGCTAAGGGGGAACACAGGATTGAGTCTTTTGATATTTGTGGGTATGGAGAGAATTAAATGAGTTGACGGTGTTAATTATGAGAGGATCTGAACAGAAGAAAGAAATGAAGAGGCGAGTAACAGGAGGAGGACGAGCTTAATGATGAGGTACAAGCTAACAACGTCAACGGAACACTGTATGACGATGACGGAGGCATACAGCAAAACGGCGGAATTCCGTTACGTCAACAACCGTAAACATATTTCATTCAGAATTCTTTCTCCATAATTCTCGAAATCAAATATTTACTCTCATTAATGTGTGCAAACAGGAACGCCTTATAGAATATGTGAAAAGCAGAGCCAGTTTTTTTTTTAATACATCTGTGTATTTGCTACCTTCTTCTGCTTTGATGCCTCTCCTCTGCTTTCTACCTTCTTCTGATGTGCCTCTCCGCCCCCCACTTCCTCCTTCCTTTCTGTTTGCCTGTCGTCTGTTTACTCCGCCTTTCGCCCTTGCGGCTGGCTCTAAAGCTGGCGAATTTCCACTTTAGTTTAGCTACCTACCTTTTACGTTTGTTATGCCTCGATCCATTCATTCCTTCTTGTACCCATTCATCGTTTTTCTCCCCATTAACATATGCTTTTTACTATTTTAATAACTTATGCCTTCGTAAATGCTCAGCATAAGAAGTACGTAGTAGTCAGATACTTTAGTATTTAAATCCTGAGAACAGTTCTTATTTTTCAAGATATAGGCCTAACTGAAATTGCCAAAGACCGTCTACTCTAGTCTAATACGTCGTTTAATTCGACTGCATGATTTTATTAGTTGAATTTAACAATTCGCTCTAAATGTATGTTCAATCTATCCACGTGCCACCGTTATTGGTAGGTCGTCGTCCGCGTTTCTCGTTATTTTTATTTTATTATTGATCATATTTTATTATCGTTCGCTTGATAAGTGAAGATATGCCCTGCAGTCGTGAAATTAGAGCAAGAATTGCTATAGCAAAAGATGCATTTAATGGGAAGAAAAGACTGCTGTGTGGCAAAATTAATAAGAATTTAAGAAAAAGGTTGGCCAAATGTTATGTGTGGAGCGTTGCTTTTGTTATTTTCCAGAGACATGGACACTGAGGAAGGAGGAAGAGAAAAGACTAGAACCATTTGAGATGTGGGTTTGGCGAGCAATGGAAAAAGTGGGGTGGGTTGATGAAGTTTTAAGAGAAGGAAAAAGTAAGGAATGATGAAGTTTTAAGAAGAATAAGTGGAGAGAGAAGAATCCTGAAGGTAATAGAAAATAGGAAAAGGAATTGGTTAGGTCATTGTTTAAGAAGATACTGCTTGCTTACGTCTAGCATGGAGGGTGTCACAGAAGGAGAAAAAAGAAGAGGGCGTAGGAGAATGAAGTTAATAGATAGCATTAAAATCAGAGGGTGTTACGAAGAAATGAAAGACTGGCATGCGATAGGACAGCTTGGAGAGCTTTTACCATTTGAAGACCTGCCTTAGGGCAGAACACCAAATAATAATCGTTCATATTCAAGGGGAGTCGGTATGCCCTATGCTGACAATATTATATTGCCCAAATTTAGGTACATTTTTCTTTGTAACCTGAAGGCATAGAGTTTTGAAATTTTTTAGGCGTTTTATGTATGTTTTATGTCTACTGACGCAGAATTAATTAATCTCAATGTCCAAAACAAGATTTATTTTTATTGTAATTTTATAACCTTTTTTGAAGGAAAATTAATAAACATTTATTTTTACAGCGCTCAAAGTATACATTTTATTTTTACAATTCGGCTCCAGTAGGTAGAAAAGGGTGGCTTACATCAGCCCCCTGAAAATTTAAGTATCCTACGTAGCATAGTTTCTTAGATATGTGTACCTGAGTGTTGGAAAATGTGTTATTTTTTTACCACATTTAACGTAGTGTATCAGTGAGATCTAACAAAAGCGCAAATTCATGACCAAATGCTATTTTCACGCGCACAAGAAAATATACGTGTAACCGTATTGTTGGCTTCAGAGTTGCCAGAATGAAGTACAAAATATCCCATTTTACACAGTGAAAACCACATCTTTGTAAGCTATAACCCATTTATAAAATATGTGCTATTGGAAGGGATCGTGAACAAAATTATAACGATTTTACGTACTTTAGATTATTCATACGACGTGTTTGTACCGTAAATTATATATACTACGTTATTCATAAAAGTCGAAATTTCAATCAGACAAACAAGTGAAATATTCAATATTTCAATAAAGTGAATTTTTTTAATTTTCTTCCTGCAGACTCCGTCCAAGTCAAGAAATCCGTTTATGTATGAATAATAATATTGAAAGTTACCGTGGACAGACGTATCAGGTTTGAGTTACCACAACAGCACTTACTGAAGTATGTCATATGACTGATTTTACAATTATTTGTAGCATAATGTTAGTTCGACAGTTGCATTATTAAAATTTGTTTTTCACAAAGAAAATCGTAAAGGCCGGTTAGTGTAGCTGACGTTTATCTGAGTTTAAATTAGTCCTATTTAAAAGGTGGAAATATTTGAGCGTACGTTCTGTAACGACGCGTTGAATAACGGAGTAATTGTCACGGTCCACTGTGTCGACACATAACGATGTCAACACTCTCTACAAGTGACAAACGCTTTATTGGATTGTCACAGAAATCGGGTTCGAATCCCAATTACCGGTCGGGTTTCGGTTACGTTTGCGCCGTAATTTCTACTGCCCTAGTAATGTTTCTGTCTCGGACTAAAAATATTCATAAGTGACGAAATGTTTAACAAGCATCGGTCGATAAGCTTAGATAAAACTTTGTCATCATTTATGTCGACGTTTCGACAATATTTATCGTCATCGTTAGGATCGGTGCATGGTCAATAGATAAATAATCAAACACGTAATCAGATCAATTCATTGGGTGGATATGTGCGTGTGTGTGTTGGTGAGACAATGTTTGACATCAGCAAGTATTTACTATTCTTAAATACTGTTATACTTAAACAGATATAATTATATTATTCCAAAACCTTAATAATACAATATTACGAATTAATATACTGATAACATAACAATCGCTTAATTATAATTATAAATACAGGTCGCTTAATCATAATTATAGATACAGGTGTAATCGAATGTATACAGTAGAGCATCGATTATCCGAACATCCATTAACCGAACGATCTATTATCCGAACTCAATCAAAAGTACACTTATGTACTGTTCTGTACTGTATAGTAATGTATTGGACACGTGTAGGGATATTGGATATATATTGAACATACAAAATTGTATACTATAAATTATTACAGTACTGTACAGTAATAAATAAACGCTGTAGCTATAGAGCCTTACAATCGATAAACAAAGAATTGGCTAAAGGTGGATGAAGCCGATCCCGGTTTTCAATTTAACCGATGAAGAGATAGTTGAGTCATTAAATGAACGTAATGAAAACGGAACAGATTCAGATGAAGACAGCGAGAATGCTACTAATACAAAACCACCGACAACAGCAAAAGCTTTTGACGCACTTGAAACTGTTCTAAAGTGGGCCGAAACAGAAGACGAGGTAGATTGTATTCAGCTTATGAATTTTAAACAACTTCAGTCTTTAGCGTCGAGAAAACGGGGTATAGGTTTGAAGCAGACAGTGATAGAACAATTCTTCAAAAAAGTGTAAATCCATGGTACTGTATGTTTTGTTTTGTTTTTTAATTTTTAGTTAATTTTATAGTACAGTGTTTGTCATTAAACTCTACTATTGCTTAAATCAACTTTTGGTTTTTATTAATTACACTCAGTTCTAATTCAGTAATTTTTAGCCTTAGTAATACATCACAGTACAGTATACAGGTTGCTATAATTATATAACAGTATGTTAGAAATGATTTTGTACTAAAAATCTTTGTTTTTGTAAAGAGAAATAATCTTTTCAATTTACAACCTATTATCCGAAATATCGATTATCCGAACGGGCCCTCGTCCGAGAGGTTCGGATAATCGATACTCTACTGTACTGGGATTAGTACAAGTAGGAATACATGTTATAACCGAACGCAGAATGTGGAGTTGTTCGAATACTCAATTAATTTGATTAATCAAGCTAAACAAATTTGATTTACTTGGCATTTATAAATTAAACTGTTCAGAATGTAACAAATTCTACATAGAGCGGACAGGACGCGGCTTCAGACAAAGGTAATTGAACACACTAAAGCATTACACTCCACCACCGAATCCACCTTTACAGGTCATCATATTCATGCAGACCACACGTGTACAAACATCAACAACGTGGAAATTCTACACGTACACACGAAAGGCCTCTATTGTCAGTATACAGGTCCTGATGGTCGCAATAAATATTGTCGAAACGTCGACACAAATGATATACAAATTGTGTCAGCATATATTGACCGATTCTCGCTAAACATTTATTGGTTGACGGTCACAGTTAATTTAAGGATATTATCATTAACGATTATGTGTATTTTCGACAATAGGTAATACTGAGAACAGCTGAGGGGTTTGGTATGGACAGCCTTTGGCGTCGCTCAAATTTGTTTTAAAGAACAGGAAAATACCGCAAGACTCAAAATATTTATTTTTATTTCCAAATTAATTTTATCACCAGTCTATAGTAAATTTACACTGCATTAGCAAACTAAAAGTTAATTACAGCTTGGAGAAAAATAGGCAATTTCCGAGATTTTGAAAATTTTTATTGCTGTCAGTGTTAGAAAAAATAAAGAAACTATAGGAAAAATCTATTTTGTATAAACGATAGTATGAATTAGCTTTGAACTGTAGGCCTATCGTATTAGCTTTGAACTGTAGGCCTATCGTATTAGCTTTGAACTGTAGGCCTATCGTATTAGCTTTGAACTGTAGGCCTATCGTATTAGCTTTGAACTGTAGGCCTATCGTATTAGCTTTGAACTGTAGGCCTATCGTATTAGCTTTGAACTGTAGGCCTATCGTATTAGCTTTGAACTGTAGGCCTATCGTATTACCTTTGAACTGTAGGCCTATCGTATTAGCTTAGAACTGTAGGCCTATCGTATTAGCTTTGAACTGTAGGCCTATCGTATTAGCTTTGAATTGTAGGCCTATCGTATTAGCTTAGAACTGTAGGCCTATCGTATTAGCTTTGAACTGTAGGCCTATCGTATTAGCTTAGAACTGTAGGCCTATCGTATTAGCTTAGAACTGTAGGCCTATCGTATTAGCTTTGAACTGTAGGCCTATCGTATTAGCTTTGAACTGTAGGCCTATCGTATTAGCTTTGAACTGTAGGCCTATCGTATTAGCTTTGAACTGTAGGCCTATCGTATTAGCTTTGAACTGTAGGCCTATCGTATTAGCTTTGAACTGTAGGCCTATCGTATTAGCTTTGAACTGTAGGCCTATCGTATTAGCTTTGAACTGTAGGCCTATCGTATTAGCTTTGAACTGTAGGCCTATCGTATTAGCTTTGAACTGTAGGCCTATCGTATTAGCTTTGAACTGTAGGCCTATCGTATTAGCTTTGAACTGTAGGCCTATCGTATTAGCTTTGAACTGTAGGCCTATCGTATTAGATTTGAACTGTAGGCCTATCGTATTAGCTTTGAACTGTAGGCCTATCGTATTAGCTTTGAACTGTAGGCCTATCGTATTAGCTTTGAACTGTAGGCCTATCGTATTAGCTTTGAACTGTAGGCCTATCGTATTAGCTTTGAACTGTAGGCCTATCGTATTAGCTTTGAACTGTAGGCCTATCGTATTAGCTTAGAACTGTAGGCCTATCGTATTAGCTTTGAACTGTAGGCCTATCGTATTAGCTTTGAACTGTAGGCCTATCGTATTAGCTTTGAACTGTAGGCCTATCGTATTAGCTTTGAACTGTAGGCCTATCGTATTAGCTTTGAACTGTAGGCCTATCGTATTAGCTTAGAACTGTAGGCCTATCGTATTAGCTTTGAACTGTAGGCCTATCGTATTAGCTTTGAACTGTAGGCCTATCGTATTAGCTTAGAACTGTAGGCCTATCGTATTAGCTTAGAACTGTAGGCCTATCGTATTAGCTTTGAACTGTAGGCCTATCGTATTAGCTTTGAACTGTAGGCCTATCGTATTAGCTTAGAACTGTAGTCCTATCGTATTAGCTTTGAACTGTAGGCCTATCGTATTAGCTTTGAACTGTAGGCCTATCGTATTAGCTTAGAACTGTAGGCCTATCGTATTAGCTTAGAACTGTAGGCCTATCGTATTAGCTTAGAACTGTAGGCCTATCGTATTAGCTTAGAACTGTAGGCCTATCGTATTAGCTTTGAACTGTAGGCCTATCGTATTAGCTTAGAACTGTAGGCCTATCGTATTAGCTTAGAACTGTAGGCCTATCGTATTAGCTTTGAACTGTAGGCCTATCGTATTAGCTTAGAACTGTAGGCCTATCGTATTAGCTTTGAACTGTAGGCCTATCGTATTAGCTTTGAACTGTAGGCCTATCGTATTAGCTTTGAACTGTAGGCCTATCGTATTAGCTTTGAACTGTAGGCCTATCGTATTAGCTTTGAACTGTAGGCCTATCGTATTAGCTTTGAACTGTAGGCCTATCGTATTAGCTTTGAACTGTAGGCCTATCGTATTAGCTTTGAACTGTAGGCCTATCGTATTAGCTTTGAACTGTAGGCCTATCGTATTAGCTTTGAACTGTAGGCCTATCGTATTAGCTTTGAACTGTAGGCCTATCGTATTAGCTTTGAACTGTAGGCCTATCGTATTAGCTTAGAACTGTAGGCCTATCGTATTAGCTTTGAACTGTAGGCCTATCGTATTAGCTTTGAACTGTAGGCCTATCGTATTAGCTTTGAACTGTAGGCCTATCGTATTAGCTTTGAACTGTAGGCCTATCGTATTAGCTTTGAACTGTAGGCCTATCGTATCGTATTCCATCATCTGTTGCGATCTTGAAAAATCTAATCTAACATATATTATTCTGTCGTTTCCTTGGATGCCCCCGTTCTTAAAAGTTTACGTTAAAGTATTTTAGCTCATAACGCCTTAGTTTACGATTATGCAACTAATATTTATAAATATTAACGGTGCCTATTACACTGGTGCTTGAACACCGCATACTTGACGCTGAACCGGCACTACTGCAGACTACTTACAGTTATAACCCTAAATTGAAATAGTTGTAATTTCCTACATTTTAACTTAAAGGTAAATAAATATGAAACAAAATGGAATTCAAGTTGGTTTGTAAACGTCACTCAGCTTGCATTAAAATTTTCTTATAGTCTCTGGGTTTTTCTTGTGTCAGTAAGAGGTGGTAAACAGACTTTCCGGATCACTCCGAACTAATTGTAATTAATTTACTATAATATAATAATAAGCTGATAATAATAACACGCAAAATAATAAGCTACAAACTGAACACATTTCGTTTTCTTGAAATACAGACAATATAAGCTACATTACTGGCTGGTATTTTCGTAGGATTTCGTACCAGTAACCAGGAACGGATCCAGCAAAACATTTGGGGGGGGGGGGTTTGGAATGTTGAACCATTCTTTGAAATCGTAAAGCATAAACGATAGGAATTAGTGAAGTACAAATACAAATCGTATCTGTGTTTGTCAGTTCATTGTTCTTTTAATAATAATCACTTACAGTTAGCACACTGTGGTAAGTACCAAAATACATTAACATGGTGGTAAAGGTACAGTTACAATTTAAAGCAATTTTAGAGTAAAACCATGAAGCTACATAACGTGATACGAATTTTTCAAAATCACATTAACAATCCGGAAACCACTCTACAATCACAAAACTACGAAAAAATGTCGCCTGAAGTGAGCATTTTGGGGGGATTTCCGCCTGCACCCAAAATAATCGCAGTAACTCCGCGATACTTTACCACTATTACGACGATGATGAGAGATGCGACAAATTCATGGGAATAATCTTATACTAGTCTCAGGTCATATAGCCTACGTCTCCTCCGCAAAAACCAAGGGATTTAATAGACCACAACATTAATCTGCAGGTTCACTCAGTCGGCTGAATTGGGTACTTAGGGTAACGGTATGCATAGTGTTGGCTCTCCATTATTCAACGGCACAAGTAAATGGAGAGGTAAGCTGTACGGTCACTTAAGGGAACCGCCCGCTGCTTTGTCATCACCACTGACTTACAGTGGTCCCTGGCAGAGTTTCAAGGTGTGTCCCCTCCGAGTTCTATACATTGCTGTCATTACATGTTTTATAAAGTTCGAATAATTTCCATATAACTGAATCTACTGGCCTGTTACTAACCAAAACATGGTCAGCAATAGAATACAAAGTTATTCTTACTAAATAACTGAATATATATATTGTCACCGGACAAAAGGCTTGCCGCATGACAAATGGCGCCAATCGTACACTCTAGTGTTTTTGGTGGCCCTAAAAAGAACCTTGTGGTGAGAATGCTGATGTTGGTTGTGCCGCGCTAAGATGTTCGGCGGCTGCGCCTGCTGTTCGTAGCGTACTACAGTCCTCCTCTTCTTTCGGCACCGGTTGTAGAGTCGGGTGCCGGCCCAGCGAAATCCATCGCTGGCGCGGAACGGGAGTGCGAAGACGCAAGAACGGCGGCGGTTCTATTATTCGGCTATTCCTTCCGGCTGACTCCGCCACGATGTCGTCCGAGAGAGGAGAGGAGATGAAGTGCGTCCGATGGCGTGGTGATGAAGTGGCTGTTCAAAATTTTCTGCCGGCCCGGGTTTTATGCACTAACCGGGGTCGCTGGTTGGCTCGCTCCGAGCACGTTGTTGGATAGGCTCGCTGTGTCCACCGCTGGTACCGGAGAGCAGATGTTCGCATACCGCTGCCGTCACAATACGTTTCAGAAGCCCCGCAAGCGATCCGGCTCGGGCCGGACCCTAGGTCCCTGGTTACCACCGGAGGCAGCCTGGCTGCCTCTGGTCGGCGAACCTCCCGCTCGATGGCGGAAATGCCCGCTTCGGGCGCGTCATCGAGCACGCAGTCGCTCGCCACTGCCCCGCCCCACACGAGCGATTCGCCGTGTTCTCCGCTTATGGAAGCGGACCAAGTCGATCCCCGGTCGGTTCCGCTGCCCGGTGACGAGACCGACGCTTTCGTGGCGGTTGGGCCACGGGGGCGCCGGTTAAGAAACCGAGGCGGAATCGATCGTCCTCAACCTCTTCCTCGGCGTCCGCCATGGAAGTTGTCCCCGCCGATGGCGAATCCGGCCCGGGGCCGACTGTGTCCGGCGGTGCCCAAGCACCGCCGGCCTCTGGTCGCATCCCGCCCGTATACGTATATATATATATATATATATATATATATATATATATATATATGAATAACTCCTAAACAAAAGTATACAAATTACAGCATACGCAGATGATATTGGTCTAATTTCCAGGACAAAACGAGATCTCACTCGTGATCTTTACAGCATGAGACGAAGCCTCAAGTAAAATTGGACTGCAGATGAACTTGGAGAAAACAAAGTATATGTATGCTGCCAACAAACTACTATTAAACCCAACCCTTCAAAACCTTGAAATAAGCACAAATAATATAGAGGCAGTAAAAGCATTAACGACACCAACACTGAAATAAGAAGAAGAATATATCTTGCAAATAAAATATAGCTTATTATGGATTAAAAAAAAAGCACCTGACATCTAGTTTCATCTCACGAAGCACGAAATGGAAAATTCACAAAACACTTATCAGGCCAGTGCTTCAGAAACCTGGACAAAAAATAGCAAGAGACTTCTAGGCTGCTGTGAAAGACGGATTCTAAAAACAATATTTAGGGGAGTACAAGAAAATTGGAATGTGGCGCAGGCGCTATAATTATGAACTATACCGTATTTAAAAAGAGCCGGACATTGTCAGGATAATCAAAATATACAGGCTAAAGGACACAGAGAGAATGGAGGAAGGACAGCCTACGAGACATATTATCTACCAGAAAACAATGGGTAGTAGAAAAAGGGAAAGACCCAGAAGTAGATTCAAAGGAGGACCTCGGAAAGCTGAACATAAGAAATTGGAAAGCCAGGGCACGCAATAGGGAAGAATGGAATCGACTCTTGGAGCAGGTCAAGACCCACCAAGGGTTGTAGAGCCACGACTGATGATATATGAATAAGAAATTTAATGAGAGAAATTTTCTAATAAAAATAAACAAGTCGTTTTGCAATAGAGAGAAAAGAAGTCGAACTTGAGAGTAATTCAATACAGATTTTGCTAGGACAACCTAGTAAACATTTTTAATCTTCTTGGAAATGGCACTAATTCTCCAAACTTCTCTAGGCGGATACGAAATGTTTGCTTCGTTACCCAAGTACAATTCACACAAAACCCTTTAAATTACCCCCAAGCTCGACTTTTTGTCTCCCTTTTGCAAAATAACATGGTAATTTTTGTTAAAATATTTTTTCTCAGTGTAAAAAAAGAAAGAAGGTGGGCTCCCTTCACATTGTGGGGCCCTGGACAATTGCCAGTCTAGCGACCCGGCAGTTGCGCCACTGCCTGATACACGGCGCAAAGTGCACCACACAAAGGCCATTCGCACACGTTGCTTCTGGGTGATTAATAATCTGGAGAAGAAGAAGGAAAATTAATTGTTATGATTTTGACATTGCGCAACGCCCAAAACGCCACCCTCTCCACGTATGTTTATCAACAACGGCGTTTATATAACCTTTGTGTGCATGTGTGTGCGTGCGCAGAGAAACGAGTTGTCGAGGGCAGCGACCTTGGCCGTGTTGTGGTCATTCGATTGGCAGACAACACCGTTTATGAAAAACAACAAATAAAAGTATTTGGTCTGTTATATAAGTGTAGCCGACAACGTAAATACAAAAGTGCGTCACTTACAGAAACCTGTTCGTTTTATTTGCGAAAATAAATTCTAATTACATCTGGCATTTAAATTGTATCTGAATTTTGTTTGCCACGTCCGAAAATCCCATTACTGGAGCCCAACGTTTTAAATATACTAATCCGGTTTCGGCCGGTCTGCGGGAACTCCGACCTTAACCAAAACGATACACACTGTACAATTAATGAGAAACCTAACGTACAATCTCAAGGTAAACTCTAGTAAAAATATTTTCGGTTGTTTATATTTATGTGATCATTTTGACTAACAATTTTCTTAAAAAATAAATAATTAAAAAAAGTTTTCTAAATGAAAATTAGTGTTTCGATTGAGTTATAACTGACTTTTTGCATTCATATGTCGACTATATAGTGTGAAGTTAAACCGTTTCGCTTTGTGTACACGATGATAGAAGTTGTCCGTTAATATATTCAGTATACAGTAATTGTTTGTATAATATATTCATTATGCTTAAAACCACACCCATGAATATACGGAAACGAAATTATATCCTAAAAGAAAAACACATACAACTTAAACGGTGCGGTTATACAACTTAGGATGAGTTTGCTGGATTAAAAAATAAATAAATAAACAGCACTTACAGCCTCGAATTTATTCATTTTCGAAACCGTTAATTGAAAACCGTCAAAAACAGGAACGTAATAAATAAATAAATCGTCTAAACACATACAAAGACGAATGAATTTGATTAATTTCATTATTTTTAAACATAATTTTCTCAAAACATCGGCAACTTTATACTTCCATGTTCCATAAGAAAATGAAAGTATGGTGATGAATTAAATGGAATAAATCCTATTGTAGTCCCAAGCCACGTGTTTGTTAACCAAATACACTGTACTCACCGTCTATGGCTTTTTCCGTGATGTTTTTTCCAGTTTACATGTTTCAAGGCACTTGCCTCATCATCAGAACTTATAAAATCAATCTATGTCATAAATAATGACATTTGTCAAAATATTAAAAACACAATACGGCAATTAAACTATGTACATAAATTCGCTTTAAAAATGTTCGGTGTGCCTTGCAAGACAACACGCGCCGTACTGACGTAATCTAAGCCTTATCTCGACTATATCTCATAGCGGTATCGTACAGTATATTTGATTTATACTGTAATTGGTCGTTCAACACATGTGGCTTGGTACTGGCGTCGTTGTATGCTTTGTAAATTTCATATTCTTCAAGGGCGTTCAAATAACTCCCTTTACTGCAGAAATGAAGGGGTATTAAATTTGAGCTAAAATCCGTGTAACTGTGACTGTTGTCTATGAGGTGCTTGGCGAAATTTGACTTGATATTGTCGAAGTTGTAAACTCGTGTAGGGGGTCTATGTTCAGAAAATCTTTTCAAAAAACCTCGACACGTCTGGCCCACATAAAAAGCCTCACAGTCGTTGCAGACTAGCTTATAAACACCCGTTTTATTTTCAAGACTGGTATGTTCACGGGTGCGGAGATTATTCAAGATGTTATTACTAGTCTTATAGGAAACGACTATGTTGTTAACTTTATTAATAGTTGACTTAAAAATCCCCGGCATGAAATGCGTATAAGGTGCCGCAATGTACTTGCGTGTCTTTGTTTCGAGGTTCTCATTTCTATTATTTACATCTTTATTTCATTTTTAATAGTGTTACTCTTCTTTTTCTTTTGTTTTTTTAAATATTATCTACTATTCTTTCAGTGTACCCGTTGTTAAATGCAATGACTTTAATGGTACTTAACTCTTCGATATAATCCTTGATGCTAAGGGGTATAGACAACAAGCGATGTATCATGCTATGGAATGCAGCTAATTTCTGTGAAATGGGGTGGAACGATGGGGCATGTATGACAGCGTCAGTCATCGTGGGCTTCCTAAATATATTAAAACATAGTTTCTTAGTAACAACATTCTTAGTTACTGTCAAATCTAGAAAATGTAACCGACCTCCAACTTCATTCTCCAAAGTAAACTGTATCTTGTTGTTAATGCCATTCAAGTAATTGTGGAGCTTGTCAATTTGGCGATTTGTGCCTTTATACACCATAAAAGTGTCGTCGACATATCTACCATAGAACACCACATTGTAATTATATGTAGGGTTTGCAAACAAGAAAGAATTTTCAAAGTAATTTAAGTATTCCTCCGCTAGAATACTAGAGAGTGGGGAACCCATAGCTAACCCCTCCAGCTGTCTGAAAAACTGTTTGTTATGTGTGAAATAATTCTGGTCCAAAATCACTTCCAACAATTCTGATATTTCATTTATGCAATTAGCATCCAGTTTATTGGTATTAACAAGGTTAGACCTTAATAGGCGTAAGGTTTCACTCACCGGTACATTTGTATACAAGTTCACAATGTCAAAAGAAATAAGTTTATAGTGAGGTTCAATCATCAGGTTTTTCACTTTTTCAACGAAATCACAACTATTAATCAAACTTCGATTATTAATCAAATGTAAATTATGTTTTAATATACTCACTAATTTTCTAGCTGCTTTGTAACCGGGTGCAGTGGTAAAATTTGCTAGTGGTCTAATAGGAATCCCCTCCTTGTGAAGCTTTGGCAGACCTGATAAAACGGGCGCTTTAGAATTAATTGGTTTTAAAGAACGTCTAGTACGTTCATCAAAGAGATGTGTACACATGTTTAAGCTACGATTAAGACGTTTTACGTATAAATCCGTGGGGTCAGAGGTTAGCAGGGTGATATTATTATTTGCAATGAAATCGCGTATTTTATCGTCCTAATCATTCTTATTTATAATAACCAGAGTGTTACCCTTATCCGCTTTAGTGACAAGGGCTTGATCGTCAGATAGTTTTTTCTTTAATGTTTTTAAAATCCTACGTTCGGCATTATAATTAGTCATAGAAGGAATGGGAGAATGTACGTTATTAAGTTGGTTACGTATAATTTTGTTAAATTTGTTATTTATTACGAACCGTGCTTCATCTTGTTCTTTTTGTTCACTAATTGCTTTAATCACAGTTTCGGCACTAGCAACTTCAGTTAGAATGTGCCTTGTGTTGAAGTTCGGCTTATGTAATGGGAGATTGTATTTTAATCCTTTATTTAAAAGATTTTCTTCGTCAGTATTTAATTCAATCGAAGTCAAATTACATAGTCGTGTATGGAATACGTGTTTACAACTAGTATTACTGGTTTTAGGTATTTGAACGTCTATTAACCTTTGTAACTTGTTAAGCTGCGTCGTACGCATATTGTAAACAACAATTTCTATCGTACTGTTTATAAATTCCAGATAATGATCTAGTGCAGCTGGATGTATGTCATTAAGTAGTTGTAAGTGTGCTCCATACAATTTAGAATTAAGAAATGATTTCTTAATATATAACGACCTCAATTCCTCTTTAATTCTAAAAATCTCTGCACGTTTTTTAGCTTTCATATCTGCAATAGACGTGCCTTTAAGCTTTATAATAGCGTAATTCGGGATAACCTTATTTTTCAAGCATGCTTTATTAAATCTAATATGCAGAATGGTTTTAATATGCAATTGTGTTTTAATATTCTGAAATCTGCGTACTACGTTATCACGACTATTGTTATTCATTTTGAATTAAATGGAATAAATCCTATTGTAGTCCCAAGCCACGTGTTTGTTAACCAAATACACTGTACTCACCGTCTATGGCTTTTTTCCGTGATGTTTTTTCCAGTTTACATGTTTCAAGGCACTTGCCTCATCATCAGAACTTATAAAATCAATCTATGTCATAAATAATGACATTTGTCAAAATATTAAAAACACAATACGGCAATTAAACTATGTACATAAATTCGCTTTAAAAATGTTCGGTGTGCCTTGCAAGACAACACGCGCCGTACTGACGTAATCTAAGCCTTATCTCGACTATATCTCATAGCGGTATCGTACAGTATATTTGATTTATACTGTAATTGGTCGTTCAACACATGTGGCTTGGTACTGGCGTCGTTGTATGCTTTGTAAATTTCATATTCTTCAAGGGCGTTCAAATAACTCTCTTTACTACAGAAATGAAGGGGTATTAAATTTGAGCTAAAATCCGTATAACTGTGACTGTTGTCTATGAGGTGCTTGGCGAAATTTGACTTGATATTGTCGAAGTTGTAAACTCGTGTAGGGGGTCTATGTTCAGAAAATCTTTTCAAAAAACCTCGACACGTCTAGCCCACATAATCTCCGCACCCGTCTTGAATAATCTCCGCACCCGTGAACATACCAGTCTTGAAAATAAAACGGGTGTTTATAAGCTAGTCTGCAACGACTGTGAGGCTTTTTATGTGGGCCAGACGGGTCGAGGTTTTTTGAAAAGATTGTCTGAACATAGACCCCCTACACGAGTTTACAACTTCGACAATATCAAGTCAAATTTCGCCAAGCACCTCATTGACAACAGTCACAGTTACACGGATTTTAGCTCAAATTTAATACCCCTTCATTTCTGCAGTAAAGGGAGTTATTTGAACGCCCTTGAAGAATATGAAATTTACAAAGCATACAACGACGCCAGTACCAAGCCACATGTGTTGAACGACCAATTACAGTATAAATCAAATATACTGTACGATACCGCTATGAGATATAGTCGAGATAAGGCTTAGATTACGTCAGTACGGCGCGTGTTGTCTTGCAAGACACACCGAACATTTTTAAAGCGAATTTATGTACATAGTTTAATTGCCGTATTGTGTTTTTAATGTTTTGACAAATGTCATTATTTATGACATAGATTGATTTTATAAGTTCTGATGATGAGGCAAGTGCCTTGAAACATGTAAACTGGAAAAAACATCACGGAAAAAAGCCATAGACGGTGAGTACAGTGTATTTGGTTAAGTATGGTGATGGCGAAAAAATCATGTTCGAGATAAGGGCTGATTCTGATTGTACTACCCTCAAAACATGAAGAAAAGTCATTTTTCGAAAAGTGTCTGTGTGTAGAATTTTTTCTATGTCAAACGATAACAGCCGCAAAATCAAACAGAATAAAATAATGTTTTGCATACTTCCCTGAATTATAGAGGACTCAAGGCCTGTTGATTTTGGTGAAGATCTGTTAAGGGAAAGGGGTAGTTTATCTGCAACGTTTTATGTTTTAACAAGAGCAATTTTTTCTATAACAAACGATAACTGCCGTAAATTAAAACATAATCAAATATTTTTTAGCATATGTGCCTGAGTTGTAGAGAACTCAAGGCTTATTAATTTTTGTAAAGATTGGTTGAGGGGAAGGGGTAGTTTACCTGCAACATTTTTATGTTTTAACGAAAGTGAAGTACTTAATTTTGATAAATAAAGTATACTGAAAAGAAAATCATAATAATCCACTGTATAAACATAGATGAAATAACTATAAATGAAGAGGCTAGTTGAAGGGGTGGGGGTAATTTTTCTATAAATGAAAATGATAGTTGAAGGGGGAGGGGATAATTTTTATTTATATGTCATCTGTACTACGTTATCGGCAACAGAGAAGTAGTTTGTTGATAAAATTCCTTCCCGGGCTGTTTGGCATGGTCCAATGTTTTCTACAAAACCAGACGTTTCGGCAGTGCTATCGACTGCCATCATCAGTGTAAATCGAGTGCGCTAACGTGAGGAGGTATACATTAGTGACCACAGTATTATGGTTACGGCTGAAGGAAGAAGTAGTTTCTATGGAAATATTTCATTTCGAAAACGATTTTAAATATAAATCTTAGAACATGGAAGTCATGTATGGTTCTCCATACCGATATTTTAACTGTACCATAACCTTACCCCACGCGTGAAAGAACAGGGAACAAACACTTGTGACGCTATACTATTATAGATTAGGCCAACACGTGGTAGTACACAGACATGCGAAACAGTTATTGTAACTTGGAACTGTAGTTAACAACACTGTTGAAATTATAAATATCAGCCGGGCTAGATGTCTACATCAGTGTCACAGTGTCCTCATCATAGCCTCTCATCATAGTCTCTACCTCATCTCTGAGGTGAACTGGCGGACACCGTGCCAATCTAGTCACTGGTGATGGCTACCGAAACGTTTATCAATAACGACAACTGCGGACCACAACCCGGCTAATATTAACGTTGAAGCCGCCCGTGAACTTTCATACTTACTTAACAAATTCGCGTATTTATTTTTAATTAAAAATTAAAGCAAAATAATTTAGATTACTGTAAGTGTCAGCTAATTCATTATAGACGAAAACGCCGAGTTTTATTTAATGCTATGATCGACCAACACTACACTATGATCACCAAAAATATATACAGCTTAAGATGCGGTTATACAACTTAAAATCATAACACTGCGTTTTATTTAATGACATGATCAACCAACACGACACTATGATCACCAAAAATATATACAGCTTAAGATGCGGTTATACAACTTAAAATCATAACACTGCGTTTTATTTAATGCTACGATCGACCAACACTACACTATGATCACCAAAAATATATACAGCTTAAGATGCGGTTATACAACTTAAAATCATAACACTGCGTTTTATTGAATGACATCATCAACCAACACTAGTACATTTGTTGTCGATTGTCCTGGTTTTTAACGCGTATCGACCTCGTTTGTTGACAGAGTAATTCTAAATAATGACAGTATTAGTCTCTACCGCATTACATAAATCTGAAATAAGCTAGGGAGCGATGATTTCACAATTCATCGTTTCAATGGTGATACGGTAGCGTTGTAAGCAGAGACGGACTGACCAAATCCCGTTCCGGCTCTTGACTTCACTCTCACTACACACGATCATTATACCAAAAGCAGAGCATATTTTAAAGTCTGTAAAATGAACGGTGGCGGTTGGGACTTTCACCTTCACTAACGCACACCCAACGGATTATACCTGGCTCTTGGTGCCCGCCGTGACTCACATACTGGACATTTCTAAGCGCAAGAGCATTTTTCATTTTTTTACTGTGCTGAAAAATTGCAAAACCGTTATTGTTTTTGAATTCTGCGCAAAATTCTAAGAAAAATAATACCAAGCAACATTTATCAACAAGCAATCACTGCCCTTTACAGTCATAACGAGTTCATTATCCTGTTATGAATAGTAGGCCTACTAATAATTATGTACCATTAATTTAAAATGTTAATGTTTAAGTCTGCATGTTTGTGGTTATATTTCTTACATAACTTTATGCTTAATGAGTTATGCTTATTCTAATTTATTATACAAATAGTAATATCACCAATTATAATTGTAGGGTAGTCGCATTCTCTAATATATTCTCAAAATCATTTTAATAATTATTGTACGTTTGTTTGCATTGACGATAAATGTCATAGGTTAAAGCTGCTATTACTAAGATTAAGACTACTGGTAACATGAATATTTTCGCCTATAGGAAGTAGGATTTATTGTTACTTATGTAGACTTATAGTAGTATGTATGTCTAACTTGTGTACATATTTAGTTATTTATATTTTACTGACGATTACCATGTGTATTATTGTATGAATACGAAAGAATAAAATTTGGATTTGAGTGTAACATATTTTGTTTTTTTTTATTTTTCCACATCAACATTAGTCGCTTGATCAGATTTTTATAGTGTTGAAAACAGAGATTTGTCGCAATTATGTCGTGTTTAGACTCATTTTTTTTTCTTAAAATTTTGTGGAGGTTACAAATATGGTAATTTCGTTTGGCATTAAAATCGAATTTAAAACGTTGTAATTATGTAGAGACGGTACACTTTGCGAATCATACCTGTGGCGCGCGGGCCGGCTGTGAGTGTTCGTGCGTCAGTGAGGGCACCCCAGGCAGTCTGGCCTGTCCCAACCGCCACCGTTCATTTTACAGACTGTAAGCAATAAACTAGGCGGCACTATGCTGCCTAGTGGCAGGTATTAGTGCCGGTGAAGAACAGGGGAGAAGGAAGGAAATATTTTGTTACTAGCATACTTTTCCCTTTTTTTTGCTTAACTAACATATTTAGTCGTAAAGCAATTTAATATGAAAAGTTTATGCATTTTTCATTTTAAAAGAATTACTTAAAATTAAACAACTTCATATATATTTTTAAGTAAACCAGTGATAAAGGCTTTGAATTTGTAACAGGCCTTCATGTAGTAGTTATGTGCACATCACACTGTAATGTACTTGTTGAATATTACATAATTAATTATAATGAATCTATTTGAGTGTTTGTAGTGTTATTTTAATTTTCCTAATGTCTAACGCATTTGTGATTATTTTTACAGTTAATTTCATGAGTAAAAGAATGAACATGATCATGGTCAAGTTAAATTCAAATTACATAATTTTCAATATTATATAAAAATCATATATGTACACACACACACACACACACACACACACACACACACACACACACACACACACACACACACACAAACACACATTGGTTGGTTTACTGCCCCGCCTAGTGCAAATTCCTTAAAATATGCTCTGATCGAAAGCGTGAACTGACGGAACGATGAAATCGCAGCATGACGTCAGGTAGAAATAGGCACGTATTTACGGGGGGGGTCCCCAGGAGGTCGATATTTACGAGAAATTTTGTTGACCTCTTAATTTTTAGGCTGTTTTATTAATTTTTCAGCTGTATATGCTAATACAGTAGTGACTCTTTTAAATATATACAAACAGGTTTATTACACAGCTTTAGTGTATACGTTTGAGACACGAAATAGGCCTACAGGAAAATCAATTAAATCAGTATCTTACAAATAATGTTTCAGTAGCGCGTAGGTTTATTGTGTTATTACCGTTTACTTTAATGGGATTGATTTCAGCATGTTATCATGTGTTTTTCAACCACTTTGAAAATTGTAATATTGATTAGCCTTAACCTGCTTTTATTTTGTATGAAGCAGACTCGACCGGACCCCCCCCCCCCGACCAAATTCTAGATTCGCTACTGGGTAGAAATAAGCGTGTGAAGGAGTCAGCTCAGTTAAGTCCGTTCAGTCCTTCACGCTGAGAAACTAGTGGCAGCAGTTTTAAATTAGTTTCTTCATCCATCCTTCTTCCAGTCATTAGGATGCAGCTTTACTCCGTCAGAACATTTATGTGTGAATGTGTTGCTCGTTTTGAATGCCCTTTAAGTCAGAGTTTTCGGTTATTCTTCTTGCTTTCTACAAGCGCGCAGGCTACAGCACCCTACAATAGCAATTCGTCTTTCGTTGATACAATCGACTTTCGGCACAACAGAAGACGGAGCAGCATACCGTGTGTGGCACATAGAAATGAACGCACCGATATGACACATCAAAATGATCGTTTGTAGGCCCCATTATTACGATATAGTTTGTCAGTATGTTTTTCTCATTGTGAACAACTATACTCTCCTCAGCTCTAATCTTAAGGACAGATAATTCTCCGTTAACTACCATTACCTACAGCTCGTACAAGCAGGAGTGCCACAAGGTAGCGTTCTGGGGCCTCTACTACTCTATCTTATGTATACGGTAGATTTACAGAGTCTACTCTGTAGCAACTTTTGCTGTCGACACGGCTATATTGGCCTCTGATCACAAAATATCCCGAATGACGTTACTCGCTGGCTGGAGAAGTGGAAAATCAAAGTGAACAAAGATAAATCAAAACACATAACTTTACAACGTGTTCACTGGTCACACATAATGACAAAATAATCTCTCAAACCGAAGAAGTCAAATACTTGGGGATTCACTTCGACCCGAGGTTAAATTGGAAATACACATATAGACCAAGGAAAAAACAACTTGTGCATAAACTTCGCAAGCTGATTGGTCGTAATTCTTTATTAACTTTTAATAACAAATTAATCGTTTGTAAATCTACTTTCAACCCGATATGGACATACGGGCTGGTGCTCTGGGGATCCGCCTCTCATTCAAACTTAGAAATCATACAGTGATTTCAATCAAAAGTTCGATTGATCAGCGAGGCGCCACGGTACATCAGGACAAGACTTGGGCGTACCTACGATCTGGCGTGTGCTGCGCGATACAGCACGAGGCTAAGACTACGTCCAAACCACTGGCAGAAGAACTTACGACACCGCTACAAGGGCGGAGTTCCAGCCGATCTTATGTGCCTTAGCAGTCCTTAAGGCTGGATGGACAATGATAAACAGGAAAATGTATCGCTGGATATTCTCCTGAGAAGTATGGCATGTATATTGCTGAATATTATACGTTGTAATAGTTTGCAATAAATAATTTAAAAAACATTATCTCATAAACATGAGAATAAAGTTATTTCTAGAATGCAACATGTTAGAAACGAAGATATAAGAAGGAAAACAGGGCGCATATTTACAACAGCAGAAAGAATAGAATCCATACAGTTGCTATGGTATGGTCACGTAATGAGGATGGAGGAGAAGCGATGTCCAAAGCATTGACTTACACACCACAAAACAGGAGAAGAAAAGGAAGACTGACAACACAATGGAGAACAGGAATTAGGAAAAGCATGAGAGATGGAGCTATTGAAGACGATGACTGGAAAGATAGGGAGAAATGGCGATCGAAATGCCGGATGCGGCATAGACTGTAGGACCCTCTCTAATAATAATATCTCATAACAGATTTCGTTAACAACATATTTCACTTGCAATCTTTAGACCTATTACTTCTTCATCTTTATTGGCCATTCCTAGACTTTTTGGTCCACCGCCACTTATTAAAGATTTTTTATTCAGCTTTCTCTTATGGAAAACTCTATTTGTATCTCAAGTAATAATAAAATTATAATTTTACTTACAATCACAATGTACGCTTATGTTTAAGTACCCGCGCGCGTGCGACGTTAATCGCGTAAAGAAAATAACCTATGTTTAGTACGAGTTACGGCCCGCACGAGATTTTCAACATATAGTGGCAAACAATAGAAACATGATAAACGTGCAAAAGTGCCTATGAAAGTTGTTGCTGTATTCCCCATAGTTTAGGCGACCCATATACCTCGAATGCCCGCTCTGTTAGAAAATAACGATCCGTGTATTATATGGGTGGGTGAAATAACAACGCAATTATGTACACAATGGTTCGGCAGCAGTGAAAGCCTCTGCGGACAAATTGTAGAGAGGTTTATGTAATTGGCTTACTCTTGTGTTTGCTTCCACTCTCTGTGTAGCTTGTGCAGTCCGATCGAATATGAGCTGCCTAGGGAATGAGAGTACCGATCCGACCGTGCCACTTTCGTTCCTAAGACCGGTGGTCGTAACGGCGAAGGACAAACTGAACTGTAGGCGTAAGTAGATTCCGCTGCTTGAAAGAAAATTTTGTGTAATGAGCGAAGGCAGAGTCAATAGACGGAAAACGTTTTGTGTCTCCAGAGGACGAAACAGAGGTCACAGCTTCAGGGTGTTTCTCACTGCTTTGAGCACGGAGCACGGAGCACGTACTCTATTACCTCGATCGTTTACATCGATGAATGCTATCGTGAAAGTAGTAAAACGTTCGGCTGAGAATTTGAATTTTGTAATTTTCTCCTTTCTTCAGCCCAGTAACCTGAAAATCGAATGTGCGTTGCCTACACCCCGGATTAGAAGACTTTAAAATTAAATTTTTTTCTGCTGACTACTTTCCCACAATAGTTAGGGAGATTCCATTCTTTCGGTGCAATTCTCGTGACACGTTTCGCTTAACGGAAAACGCAAAAAGCGTAAGCGTGCATAGTTGAGAAGAGAAATAAAATAATGCATTTATTTAATTTTTATATCGGATACAGTATTGAAAAAATTCTAAAGTTAGGGATCTCCTTTCTTTGTACAGAATATATCGTATAGAAAGACTAAACAAAGAATACACCCCAGATGGCTGGAACCGGTATTCCCGCGGTGAACAGTAGGCAGACACTTATTGATGATGATAATACTGTATGGTTAACGCGATAAATTTTGTGTAAACCTGTTTTAGAGTAGAGATTTTGAAAGTGTTATTCCCGCGTCCGCATACTGAAGACGAACTCCTTCTGGGTGCTTGGCCCCCCCCCCCCATCTTAACTAACCGTGGCGCAGTTTTAGGTGAAACTGACGAGTCTCTAGACGAACATAGACCGTACTTCGTAACTCGTGTTGTCCTGAACTCGTTTACAATTCATCCCCTACCGTCTCGTCTGTTTTCAACCTATTGGCCTAAATCCTCAACAAGTGATCAACGTGAGCTAAGCCCCCCCCCCCCAGGAAGCGAGTACACAACCTGCGAAATACTTTACAATATTTTATTCATTTGCTTTATCAACGTCAACACAGTTCGTGTTGAATGGTGTGGATATTCGTGTCTTAAACTACGATATACATTTTTGATGAATATTTTACATAATAAAGTAGAGTTAATTTTGTAAAGCACGAGTTCTTATAAAAAAAGCAGGCCCAAGTTACGTAATAAAATACATCTTATTTTACAAACACGGGATTAGAAAAGATCACTTGCCACTCAAACGTCATTAATTTGGCTGCAGGCAGAACAATCAAATAAATGAGGTTATCATATCAAAGGATAACGTAAATTAGAACTGATTGTGCTCGCAATGTTCCTGTCTTGTTTTGTAAACATCATTAATAATAGATGTAAAATAGCCTGAGTCGTTATGTTATATATCTTTTACTTATATATTAACTTTTTTTTCATTAATATATGGTAAAATCACGTGTCAGTTCTCAATATACATATTTTTGTTTGACTTAAATACAAATTTATTAAAGTAGTAGCTTATTAATTCGCAATCATATAACCTGTCTGCAGGTTCTTATTTTTGTGAATTAAAATTGCCGGTACAATTAGAAAGATGCAAAGTTGTGTGTGTGTGTGTGTGTGTGTGTGTGTGTGTGTGTGTGTGTGTGTGTGTGTGTGTGTGTGTGTGTGTGTGTGTGTGTGTGTGTGTGTGTGTGTGTGTGTGTGTGTGTGTGTGTGTGATATTAAAAATGAAACCTTTATTCCGTTTCTGGCAGTGGAGGACGCAGTATTGGTCTGAGTAGGTGGGGTTGATCTGAACGGCGACATTTTATCATCTCTGAGTCGACTATTTTAGTACTACGTTACAAATAATTGTAATAATTAATTTCAAACGTAGTGAGCCTGATCGGAAAATTTTATTCGGTTATAAAACTGATTGCTCTAAAGTCGACATGAATGTTCTTCCTGCAACTACTTCAGACTGAGTTAATAATAATTTAATGCCAAAAATATATATTTTTTTTTGGCCCTCGGTCAAAACATTTCTCCCCCCTCCCCACCACCACCACGGTAGCGACGGTGCACAGTTTTAGAACGACTGACTCTGAGTATTGATAATAATTTAGAGTGTTTTGTTGATAAATTAGAAAGGTGTCTGCGACGTGTAGGGTATAGGGCTTACTATAACCTACAACCCCTTGGTCAAACGGTATCCTGAAAGCAGTCAGGTTTTTGCGGAAGTGTAGACCATACTGGTACCTGAAACTGATCGGCTACGAAATGACAAATATTTACCGTAGGAAAAAAGAGGTCACGTGGGTAACGTGTAAAGGTATCACAGTATCAGAATAAAAAATTGTGTTAGTGGCAGTTTGTATGTTAATGAGATTGGGCTAAGAGTGTAATCACGTCTCAGAGTGTAAAACAGCTGAACATGTCTCAAGTGCTTAAGTTAACTCACGTTGGAAATTAATCAATTAGAATAAAATTAAGGGCGAAGCAGGTAGTTTCCGATCAAAAACACAAGTGTGATTTCCAACGCAATTTCTCCAGGGCAAGCAATGTCGTGTTTAAAATTAGCCTTTGCAAGGCTCCGTCCAGTTTTTACTTAATTTTTCTTTACTTTTATATTATTTTTTTTTATTTTTTAAAGAGAGAATACTACAGTAATATTTAGGAAGGCTAATTATTTACAATTACGATACAATTAGGAACGCAAACTATACGAGACTCATGTTAGACATTTTACAATGTTTATCTAGGGTTCCAAACGTGCTATTTCATTTCTAAATATAAGGTAGACTATTGCTTACAAACAGGATCTTATACTTCCGTTTTATTTGTACTTGGGAACTGTTTTCTCAATTCTCTCGTCCAGTTTTAAGAATTTTTCCTCCTGTTGTTCCCTCAAAATTAAGCTCCAGCTTTAGGAACATGCAGTTAGTGTGGTCAGCTTCTTTCTTCAAACACTCAACGAGACATGTACTATCGCGTTCTCAACTAGAGTGTTAATCTTGTAATGTCATCCTTCAACAGTGTTGGTCGTACGATGTCGTATTTTGTAGCATCTCTATATTTCGATATTTCGATCATTTTCTAGCCATGTGTCCACAAAGTGGTCGAAAAACTCAGAAAGCTTTGCACTGTCAGGAGCTTCTGCGTGGATTCCAAGCCGTACTTCATAAACGCCAATGCTGCGCACATGCGGATGTGAAGTCAGATTTCTTCGTTTTCACGGTAGTCCTCCGTTAGGCCAAGTTCCTGCACTATCCTCCACAGACCCTTCTTCACGTCGAAGTAACATCCACTTATTTGAACCAAAGGAAAAACTTGTCGAAGTCCGAGATTGCAGCTGCCTCGAAATTTAGGTGATTTTTTTCTCAGTTTCACTGGTTTCGGGGACGAGTCGAAATAGACGAACAAACGTTCCTTCCTTCGTGTTTGGAAGCAGAGCAAACACAGCACGAAAGACATTTGATTCATCACTCCAGCATCCTAAGTCGGGGTGGATCGTGTAAATCTGCATGAATTTCTTACTGCAGCTTTTAAAGTTCCCGCCCATAAAAAAACTGAGAAGGTTTTAAGCATTCTTTCCTCTTTCCTGCCTTAAAAACTATTATTTTGTTTTACGTTCCATCGTTTGTTAGAAGAATGTTTTCAACGTCATTCGTCTTCAGAAGTTCTTCTCCGAGAACAATTTCTTGACTTTTGTTAGGTCCTTCTTGATTTTCCTGCGTTCTACTTTTTTGATAACGTATGACCCTCTAGTCCACTCTTGGATCCATATCCTTTATTGTGTAGCTGTCCCATTTCGTTACTGTACATTGTTTACAAAGGAATTGCTTCATCTCTTGCTCTCTTCTTCGCCAGCTGAACATTCTACTTTACTTCAGCAACCGGAACTTCAGATGCTCCACACTGCAGGTCTCTGATACTTAGATCTCAGTCTTCCCTTACACTATTTTTACTTGTTTTTCAGGCAAACCCATGTTTTAATGCCCTCTATAGTTTCTCTGTATTTCTGGAAAGCGTATCCGTTATATAGGACACACGGCTTCCCCTTGTTTGTTACGACGACTTCCATGGCGAAACTTCTTCAAAATTGCAATACAGATACAAGTACACACATACACACACACTGCAAAAGTCGAAGTGGAAATAAAGAATAATTGAAGTGGGCACAATATATATACCAGTAGTCGGAATGGTGCACCGTTACTGACTCGTGACAAAGGTACGATGATAATATGCAAATTACTTGCATAAATTAATAGATTACCTTAATTATGTAAAATTTGACTTTAGATAGCCCCGTGTTGTTGGAGCGCCAATTACTATACGATATTAATTGGGATGTAATTGATATTTGTGAATTCTTAATTGTTAATTATGTAAGGGTTAATGAGTAGACCCTTCATAGGCTAATTACCACAATGTAATTAAGGTACAAATCTATTAATTACTCAGGTTGCTTCTTTAACTCATTCAATACACGTTAGAATTTATGTGGTTATAATAGTGATGTGAATTGTGAATTACACTGGGTTTTCTGATAATGATGAACGCATTATTGATTGCTTAGGTACTAATTTATTATATGTTAAACATTTCGTATTCAATAACAAACATATATATCTTCCTGGTACCTGTAAATACATACAACATATATATCAAAACCATAAATTCCTCCTTAATTGATCTCTGAAATACATACGACATATATAAAATACATACAACAAAATCAAATAATATTTACTCTATCTAATGCGTTCATTCACCCAGATGGATTGGCTTTAATAGATCATGATTATATATTTGAATGCAACCTTCTTTTAATAACTTTTCTCATAATTGCTCAGGTTAGATTCTTGGAAAGAGACAGGACAGTAGTTGACTATGCTAACAAGATCATAAAGAGTTACTTGGTAATAGTTAATCCGTTATCTCCATCGGCGCTACACCCCAGGTGATGACGATCGTTGAAAATGCTGCTCCATTGAATAATGATGATGATCACTTTCACTGATTATTCGCACTCGCGTCGTTAACAGAATAGTGTGTTATGTTATTCTATGTTCGCACGCTGCACTTTGTCTCCGCGTATAACCATGCTTGCTTAAGTGTTCTGTGTGTTCCTTTGTGTGACTACACAAGGTATTATTGTGTGGCTGTCTAATAGTTCCTTTGAATAAAAGTGTCTTGGTTACAGTAATTTATGGATATTATTACATCGTTCACGCACATTGTGAATTACTGTTCGTTATACTGTTTTCTAAGTCGTAAACAATTATATATATTCTTAGTTAACAAAGTTCAGTTCACCATTCCGCGTGCTTTAAGAATTCACGGTTGTCCGATATACCTATTCACTTCGAAATTCACGTGACTGTTCTTGATAGAAGTACGACACTTAGTAAACTTGTGAGATTGTTTGTAACATTATGAAGTTAATTACGAGAGTTATGTGTCTCCCAAATACTTTTGTAGTCCGATTTATTATAAGATTCTTCGCGAACTGTTTGATAAGTTATGTTAGACACTCAAAGTTTCTCAATAAGACTCCTCGCGAACTGCTCGAGAATTATTATAAGACTGCCGAAAATTGTAATAAGACTCCCGAAAATTATTATATGACTGCATAAAATTATTATATGACTGCCTCGTCCCGCGTTGGACACTTAGTTTTTATTAACGTCTCCCTACTAGAAATTTGGTCTCTGGCTTGTCCACGCCTAAGATTACTATGATAGGCTGAAACACTACCCTCTCTCGAAGTCCTTTCCCACCATCTCGAAGACTTCCAGTCTTCTATCCTCTGATTTGTTCTTCTCCTTGTTGCTATGGAAACTGGCTTCTCTTTCGCTCTCTCTCTTGAAATACTTTGTTCTGATAGGTAGCTAGATATGTCCTTTGAATCGTCTTGTCCAGGCGTCACTCTCGTTCTGGGAAATGCAAGCCATTCCCCGCATGTCAGTCAATTCATTGTTCGAGTTTCCAGCAAGGGTTTACTCTAATATCTTGGGTATTGTTCATTTCTGAAACTCTGCGTCCTGGCAATTAACCGTTTTCCATCCAGTGTCGACAGCTGTAACCTCCACGCCTTCTCGTTGTAAATCTCAGCTTGTCACTTAGGCGTATATCCCGCTGTGACACGACGCTGGTCCTCTTCATAGTTTGTTGTTCGGATCGTTTCTAAAGACTGCAGTACGTCCTCAACCCTTTGTCCCTCGTCTCGTTTTTTGTATAGTGACCTCGTTCCTTAGCTACACCCTTAAGTGTATCCTTGCTTCGATTCTGCGTAAACGTACGACTGAGCCCAATACATTGTTCAATTTGTTACGGTGTCATAATTCTCCGTTGGCACGCTCCTGTCAACTCAAGTCGTCGTTTCTATTGTTGCCTCGTACTGAACACGCTTCTATTGTCTGATAGGGCGTTAGTTGTCACCTACCCCAATTAACTTTGTTTTATGGCTCTGTTCTTATAGTCACTGCCATCGTAGCGTGAGAACAGACTGGTCAAGAAGGAAAATTAAATTTTTAATTTTTTGATTGCTATAAAGGTTTAAGTAGAAACTTGAACTACAACTACTTCTATTGAATTTCTCCGAGGACGATACTCGCAGAATTTAAAACTGGGCTTATTGTTTGACGTCCGAGTGTTTCTCTTCCGGCTAGCTTTCCATTATGTTGGAATTTCCAGTAAGACAACATTTGGGTTAAGAAGTGTTTATTTAAAGAC
Source organism: Magicicada septendecula (assembly GCA_034769895.1). NCBI lineage: Eukaryota > Metazoa > Arthropoda > Insecta > Hemiptera > Cicadidae > Magicicada > Magicicada septendecula. The sequence goes on from CM068376.1 coordinate 342,974,836, forward strand.
AAATGGTTATAAAATCAGACTTTTAAGTTTAAACAACTTTGTGGTTACTTAAATGTTAACAACCATTATAAAATTCATGATGACAATAATAATAATAATGATAATAATAATAATAACGTCGAACCACAGGCAGACATTAACGACAATGAGATATTAACTTGTATAATGCTGTGAACGGGAGTTTGAGCGGCAGTTGATCCTTTTAACTCAATATCCTGGATATTTAATTATCAACAATTGATGAATTTATAATTAGCGCTTAATAGTAGCCTAGTAGGGCCTATGTAATTTCCGTGATGAAGAGGGGTGTAATCAGTGCCAGGTGGGGAAAGCTTCGCCCGGGTTACCGCTAATTTCCTGTAGCAAACATTTCTCGTTTTGCAGTCGATTAATTTCAGGTATCAGTATGGACTAATGACCGCTTATTCCCGCAAATCCCTTCTGACCTCTTCTTTCCCGTAACCGGTCAAACTGTCACGGAGCCACAGCATTAACAACTTAATTGTCGTGCGCGCCCCTGCGTGTTGATCCTCCACGCCTCAAACGAATTATCTGACAACCCCCCTACAGGTCTCCGATAACAAGGCGCTCTCATGTTTACAGTTTTATTATGTGAATTACTGGATGGATGAAACACATTAAACAATACAAACAGTTCAACGAATAAAAAAACGGACAAGATGTATAACGTATTGTACAATATTAGTATATCAAGACGAGTGCGTTCGTGCGGGTATGTATGTATGTATGTGTGTTTACGTTTTTCCTAATAAGGAACGAGATGTTACTAAACGCATTTCAATTTCAGTAGGACACGTTCCCGATAAAAAGCGAACGTTCGCAACTACAGTAGTAGAAAACGAATCTGACAGAAAGCTTTAAATAAAAGGTAACATAAGGCTTTGATTAACCGATCAAACTTCGTGTGATCGGTGCAATAAAACGGACTTAACATGACATATTACATCTGTATGTGTGTGTGTGTGTGTGTGTGTGTGTGTGTGTTTATTTGTAAGTAAACACTGTTATTATTTCTGCAACAGTCGATTACTACCAACAATAACCATTATTTATCAGTTGCAAGCAATACATCTGCGTATGTAATTTACGTCCGCATGTGTACTGTATGTAGGCGAAGATAATTCGCTAATAACCATGTTGGATGAACTGAAATTTTGATCGTTATATCCTACAGATCAGGCATCTGCAAAGTGGGGTCCACGACAGTGTTTCAGGTTTTTTTTAACACTATTCAGAACAAAAATAGAACTGCTGTGTAAACAAAAAATTTGTTTTTTAATCTGAATTTCAGAGTGTAAAACCATCAGTACCACATTCCAATTGAAATTGTAAACGCAATTACAGTCTAATAGATCTGATCTGAATAGTCTAATCTGATCATCAGCCGATCTGAGTGGTGCTGAATACTGTGATAAAAAGTATATAATATATTAGCTTTTTACAGCTATTAATTATATATAAGTATATAATTTGTGTAGCTGGTTTTACACATTACTGAGAGTTCCTTAAAGTTACAGTTTTCGAAATTACAACTACAACTACATCTTTTTATGCGGTCTTCATCAATTAAAACGACACCGAATTTGACAGGTTTGCCACTACGTTTTACACAATATGATCGTCAGCCGTTTTTGTCAGCATTATCATCACCCTCAAGGTTTAAACCAAGAATGGTTTGTTCCGGTCTCAAATAGGCAAATATTACAGCTGGTCACTCCAGCGCTTCCTCAGACGTTCCACACCTCTCCGTCTCCTCGGCTTATAGTTCCATAGTTGTTTGGGGATGCGGCAGTCATCCATTCGGCAAAGATGTTCCCACCAATTCAGCCGATACTGGGCGATCCTGTCGAGTATACTCATAATACTCACTGCCTGCCGTATATCTGTGTTTCTTCTATGATCATGGAGAGTATACACTGGCACGTGTCTGAGAATTCTCATTTCAGCCGTTTGGATGCGACTGGCCAGGCCTTTCGTTAAAGTCCAATTCTCAGACCCATAAAGAAGTGTGGGAAGAGCCATCACATTGTAGAATTTTAGGCGTGTTTCTTTACTTGCTGACTTAAGGGTTCGCCTGATGGTCCCGCACATAAGGTTGAACTTATGCAACTTGTTCACCACGTCGTTGCTTGCATTATAAGACACACTTCTCAGGTATTCAAAACTGCTAACTTGTTCCAGGACAGTACCGTCTATAACAATTTTTGCCCGTACGGGATCAGTTCCACAAAAAGCCATGCCGTTTTTGTTTTACAAAAATTTCACATCTTCGGTGACACTCGTAAAATCAAGTCAAATGATTTGATACCTCGTCTATAAAAATTGTCTAGCCATTTCAGTGTTACAAAGGAACAAACAAAGTGACGAGAATACCACCTGAACACATAATTTGCGTAATCAAATACTGACAGACTTTTGCCAGCACAGAAGAAAATAGAAATGCGACTTTTCGGCCACCCAAACTATCGGCAGTCGTCTTCATGCTAATTATATACTAAAACATGTAAAGAAATGAGTAATACTGTGTCAACCAGTGATAGAGTCAACAAAACTTCGCATAGTATATAATCAAAAGATAAAATTATCCAAATGAATACTTACTATGAAAACACACAAAACACGAGCACAATGCGCATGAACACCACCAAGGTCACCAAAACACTGCGACATCGAAACTAAGAAATAATGTGCCCTGATTTCACTGAATTGAATACTATCGTAGTTAATTTAGTTTTTTAACACTATTAAAATCACTTTTAATTTTGTGTTTCTCCTTCTATCCTGTGACACTCGTGAATAACTCGTCAAATAACACACTCGTCGAAATCGACATTGGCTTTCGTGTTATTTCTCTGGAGAAAGGGGAGTGCCGAAATATTTTATATTTTCGGTACAGACCGATGCTTCTTTAATAATTCTAAAAACATTTTTTACAGACAACGCATGCCGGAGTTAAGCGTTCTTCAAACTTCATTTGGACTGTGTATGACTTCCCTTTTCGACAGGAGTCATAGAAGAAGACGCTTTGGACTGATCCGTTTCACTTCGCTGCTCGGTAAACATATCAATAAACTGAACAAAAACTAAACGCTACGCTTTTGATGGAACTCTTTTTTTAAGTACAAAAACGTTAACGCACACGCTCTGTCATACAAAACTGAGGTAGGCCTATGATTGTGTGCCGAAGCATGCCCAGTGAACAGGAACGGCGGCATGTGCCAAGGGGGCGGCCGAAGAAAAATTATTTTTGAAAATATTTTAACAAAACTTAAAAAATAGCTCACATGACAGAAATGATTGATGGTACTAAAGTAAAGGCTTTATTATTTAACAAATTGTGATTTTGAGCCAATCTTTGCCAATGAATGTATTAATTTTTCACATGTTATTACAGAAAGCTCACATGTTATTTTTCAAATGCTCAAAAGTTAGAGACACGCCGCTAAGTATGAGCAAGTTCCTTAGACATGAAAATCGGACGTTTCCAAATGTTTTCAAATTTTCTTGCATTAAAAATAAATATATTCATAAGTTCATTAAGAGCAGCTAGTGACAGTGGAAGGAACGAGAACCTTAAGCTATATCGTTCTATATACCGTCTACTATATCGTTCTTTTCTAAAACTGAGAAACAATCTCTAATGAAAGTTTTGGGGGGCGGCCATAAAAATAGTGCCTTGGGGTGGCATATATCAAAAGCCGGCCCTGCCACTGAAGAACACACACCATTGTCACGAAAGTAGTTGATTCATGTCTAGCTAATTTATCTTTCCTTGCTGGAATGGTGAGTACTGTTTTATTGTTATTATTATTATTATTATTATTGTTATTATTGCAGTTGTTTAGCAATATATTTGTTCAACTAAGATTTGGAGTTTGACGATAACTATTTGTTAGTGATAGATTTATCTTTGTATTCATTTTTTGTTCACCTGAAGACGAGCTCTTATTCTATAGGACTCAGGAGGGGTCCAAAAAATTTTTAATTTCCCTGTGTGTCCGCGGACTGATAAGATTGGGAACCGCTGTGATAGATCGTTGTCTCCGTATGTTGCACGTGGGCGCATGAGTAATATGAATACAGTGTTCGGTTTTGGAAATATAACAATTTTAGGACCAAGTCGCAAAAAAATGATCAGGATCATTTATAAAATTACAAAAACCACGACGAATATATATCAGACTAAACGGAATGTTAACCCAAACCCGAATACGGAGTTTACTTTGAAAATTTGTTAATCTTAGAGACACCATGTCGTCTACTAGGCATAAAACACTCGTGTCACTGTGGACACCTTGTTTGTTTACCTAATGTTTCAGAAATAAAAATACAATATAGATGCACAAGTGCGATATAGATTATTAACGCAATCGTAATTTATACAAACAGAAAGATAACACACAAATGCAATTAGGACGAGCGAAGCGAGTCCTTATACTAGGCAACAATTGGTACATTTTTATGGTACACTTTACGGAAAAACTACTGAACCTCTAGACTTGAAATTGAACATAATTATTCATATTCATGTCTAGATGTGTCATCAATCATTATTTTTACAAAAAATTAATTTTGACAAGAAATAATTGTAATAATTTTTTTCATTTATACACGTGTATATATCTATATATATGTATGTAAAGTGTCGCCATCTGTGGGATTTCTTTAATATTAATATATAGTCTGTTACTAATGCGTTTCGTGGTTTTAGACAAACAGTGTATATACCGAATACTCTAGCGTTTTTCTTGAATGAAAGATACTGGTGTGCTGTGATGTTTATAAAATATATTTCATAAATCATAAAACATATTTCATAAATCCAAAATTCATTTTGCATGTATATTTTTTTTATCAATATCGGCAAGTGAAAATATTTTTTGTATTTTTATATTTGCGTTTGAGGTTAAGTTACATTGTTAAAAGATATTTTTTTTGTGAAAGGTAAGTTTTTTTACTTTTTCAATCAAAAAAATATATACGTAATTATTTAATATATTATTATTGGATAAATTAAATTAAATAATAATCGATACAATAATTTAATTCCCTATATTAATTTATATTAGTGTAGTGAATATTTTTGTTTTGTATTTTTCGTGATTTAAGAGGAAAATTGATTTTTGAGGAAAATTGATTTAAGAGTACGCAGAGCTATTCCATCAAGACAAGATGAACCATTTGGTGGATTATTTGTATATTTTTTGGGGATATTTATCAGATACATCCTGTTAATGACAGACCACTTTGCAGTGATAAAATTGAAGGAAGTGAATTCCTTTTAGAAGGAAAATTATTATTTACATCAAGTATTCAAAAGTATTTTTTGTTATCGTCATCATTTCGACAAAATGAATCTCAACAAATATTTCCAGATACACTTGATCGTGTTAGTAATGGTGAATGTACAGTTCAAGACTATGAAATATTAATGACACGTAGTATACAAACGTTTCACAAAATGAACGTCATTTTTTCAACGATGCAATTAGGCTGTTTGCAACAAATAAAAATGTAAATAATTTAATCATCAAAGTTAAAATAATTTCGTCAACCAGTTAGAACAATTCCAGCTATTCATAATTGTTCTAAAGCAAAATCAGCAAGTGCAGAATTATCATGTGGGCTTGAACCATTTATAATTTTATCAATTGGATCTAAAGTTATGTTACGTTCTAATTTGTGGGTTGAAAAAGGATTAGTGAACGGAGCTTTAGGTTACGTTGAAGATATTATCTATGAAGAAAATCATGTATCTGAGAAGAAATTTTGTATCTGATTAAAAATGTATCTAATTACTGATTTAATTATTAATTAATTATGTTAATCTTTTTTTTCTAATTATTTAATTATTAATTTTTTAATTTTTAAACAAAAATTTTCTATTGTATTTTTTTATATTTAAAAAAAATATAAAAATTCAAATACTGTTTTTTAGCCATAAAATTATTTCGAAAAAGAAAAATTACTTTTTTTAACTAGCTAAAAGCATGGTTTGATGGTGATTCGTGAAGCTCAAATATAAATATTGTGATTATTTATTTGTACGTAATATTTTTTGTATTTAAGCTTCGCGAGTCACCACAAAGCCATGCTTTTAGCTAGTATTAATCCTCAAATGTGGTATCAAACACTTACTCACACACACTTTCTCAGAATCGAGACAATTTTACTCCGTCTAAAACTATAGTAAGTAATGGTGTCATTCAACGACATGCGTATTGGCCCCGACTAGTAATATTCCAGGCGTTTATTCTAGAAACGTGTAGAACAAACTTGTCTACCTAGCAAGTTTATCTCAATTAATTAGGTTTATCCCAATAAGAGAGTCGGGGTACGCCGGCGGTCAGCGTAGGGTCGAAATGCGCCTCCAATTAGGAGGGTCACGGTGCGCCGATTCAAAGCGTTCAGGTGTTAATTTACTTTTGAATAATACGGATGGACTTCAATAAACAGTTGGGCTTTTAAGACCATATAAAACAAGCAAAGAGGAAAACGTTTTCGAATACTATATTTTAACTTTTTACACTTAGGCCTATATAAAATTAGATTAGCCACAATTTTTAAAACTGTGAAACTTACGTGTACGATTAACTTAAACCCCTTCTGACTTAACATGGAAAACATTTTAAAACGCTTCGAAACTCACGAATCACTCACTGGACTAGTCAACTCGACGTACAAAGATACACAAAGACAATAAGTATTTCCATCAGTGGGCCATATGTGGATTGCGAACAACAATTTCTATTGGTTGTTGTGATTCAAACTCTCAAACTCTGGAAATACTTGCGGAATGCCCGTCGCTAACTATGCAGCCACTTTGCTTCCGGCCTTTTACCTGATCCCTTTGATCACCGACGACACGCACGGACGGGACGCAAAAGTGAAAGACGGAGGGAATCGGTGTTGTGGACCAAATAAAGAATAAGACGAAGAAGAAGAAAAATGATGAAGAAATAAACCAGAAACTCAACAACTCGGAAGGTGATGTTGAAATAGGTGTAAAGTGTAATGTGATGTAATTTCTGGAGTTGAATGAAATGTTAACTGCTTGAACAAAACAAATTAATTCAGTTCGGTAAATGAAGAGTAGGTAATGGAGAATTCCGACTACCGTTATATAACTCTAAGTGTTTGGCAGTACATTATTGTCCTCGTTACGACTGTCAAACTTTAGTCTGGTTTGACGCAACCTCACTGCAGCTTTCCACTTTCCTCGTCATTTGTTTTGATGACTTATGTAAAAAATTTTACTGATCTCGCTCCATAATTTGTTCATTTATTTCCAGATAATGTTAAATGCCAGAGTCGATTTTGAAAGTCGGTGAAAAAAAGATAGACTTTCTTATGTTAATTGAATCTAACTTTTCATTTTAATACGATCTAGCAGTAGGCCTATATTATTATGGCTTCTAATGTTTACATAATAACAACAAATGCCAATGCTACGGTTCTATTATACTGGCATAAAATCCGGATATTATTGTTTGAGATTCTTGTATTTGGAATGTTCATTGTACTTCTTTCAAATTTCATGTAAATATGATTTTAATTAATAAAGTTGTGTTAGTGGTTATAATCATAAACAGAAATAACTCTGGTATATTTTCGATGGGATGATGGGCTGTGAAGCTTGAAAGCTCTAATCGGGAATTTTATCTGTAGTGACGTGCAACAGTGTTATTTCTGTTTGAAATATGATTTTGTTACAATGTCTTAGAGATAGAATAATCATGTTTCTTACAACTTTAGACATTTTTTTCAATTTATTGGAGATCTGTAATCTGTTCGACAAAGCGAACATTAAACAGATTGGCTGACAACACACATACAGGATTATGAAGAACTGACCATTGACAGCTCTTCTTGTTTTTTTAGTAGATTAAAAAGGTACACTAATTACAAAAAGAAATGATAAAAACGTGTAAACAAAAGGAACAAAAAAATCACTTCCACTTGCTGCTGGCATGATACAATAAGTTCAAATCTTAAACACTGGGCCCATAAGGCACATATACAGGTTGACATTAACACTTAATAACGACACGAATACAAAACATACAGAACAGAACAGATATCACACACATTACAGTACAGATAATACATTATTAGTTAAACCTAAATGGTAAGTCTAACAGTTTGTGCCTTTTTAGTCTATAAATATCTTCACTGTTATCTAACAAATTAATTTCCAGATGGTTTGGATGCTTTTCTAATTTGGAGATGTGTGTTCTACAGAGGCGCATGATTTCTTCTCTCACTGTTGGAACTTTGAGGTCGCGGTGTATAGAGTTGTTGGAGACAAACCATGGAGAGTCCACTATTGATCTTAAAGTTTTGGACTCAAAGCGCTGGATAATCTCAATATTACTTGTACTAGCAGTACACCAAAGTTGAATACCATAAGTCCATACCGGTTTAAGAACTGCTATATAGATCAACAGTTTGTTGACGAGACTTAACGGTGATTTTCTGCCTATCAGCCAGTAGATGTTTCTTACCTTGTGATTAAGTTCAATCTTCTTAGATGTTATATGTTTTTTCCACGTTAGTCTCCTGTCCAGATGCATCCCAAGGTACTTAGCACTTTCAGCTTGCGGTATTGGTTGACCGTTAATTGTTACTGGAGGGCAGTTTGCCTTACGTGTGGTGAAGGTAACATGGACTGACTTGGACGAATTGATTTTTATACGCCATTTATCAAGCCATAACTGAACGATGTTTAATGATTCTGGTAGCATAAGATATGCTATTGAGGTGTCGGAGTGTATAACTAGGATTGCTGTGTCATCGGCGTAGGTAGCAACAGTGGTTTCACTTGCTGACGGCAAGTCCAAGGTGAACAGGAGGTAGAGCAGAGGACCCAGGACACTACCTTGCGGAACACCTGACCCCACTGGTAATAGAGGAAAAGCAGCATCCGAGTACTTCACTTGAAACACTCTGCCCACTAAGTAGGAATGTAGAATACGATAACAATTATGTGGCAGATTTTTCTTTATTTTGTATAAGAGTCCAAGATGCCAGACTTAACTTTAGACATGTGTGTGTGTGTGTGTGTGTGTGTGTGTGTGTGTGTGTGTGTGTGTGTGTGTGTGTGTGTGTGTGTGTGTGTGTGTGTGTGTGTGTGTGTGTGTGTGTGTGTGTGTGTGTGTGTGTGTGTGTGTGTGTGTGTGTGTGTGTGTGTGTGTGTGTGTGTGTGTGTGTGTGTGTGTGTGTGTGTGTGTGTGTGAATAGATTTATTTCTGTGATGTAACCAGAAGCCATTAATAAATTTTTAAAAATATTATTTATTACGCTAAATAATTATTTTATATAGTTATATATATTTATAAAATAGTTATAATAATTGTTTTAAATAGTTATTTTGCATATTTATATAAAACTCTTTTTATTATAAAATTCTCTCTATACAAGCATTTATTTCTTTTCTTTTCTGATGTACATTTTCTATCATTTAGTTTTGACTACCTCCGTTATTCAATAAACAATAATAATAATAATAATACTTATAATTATTTTTTCGCCTTGTCAATTAGTGTAATGACTGATTATTCATTTTGAAGGTTCTACATAACAAACTCTAGCATGGTTCTTCTGCTATGCTGTATTCAACCGTGTTTACTGGCCAATATCATCAGAGCAATGTAAAAAAATCTATATATACTGAATATCGGATTTTATACAATTAACATGGATTTTCATTATGTAAAATTTTTTCTACATGCTCTTATGATGTTGACCAGTTATGATAGTCAACAAAATTTACATCAGTAGAGAAAACAAATGAATATAAAGAAAGAATTTTTACCAGTGTATAGAAAGAATTTTTCCTAAATATAGAAGTTATTGGATCAAAAGTAAGGTTGTTCAGTCGTAAAAGCTCTTGTTTGGGGTAAACAACAGCGTAAATTTTACGACGTTGTCCAACCCAGACAGGTTTTTAAATCGCAGAAGGCAGAAATCATAGTTTAGGAATGTGTTTCACCCGTTCATATCAAGAATAATTTCTAAGTTTAAGCTAACATTATATAAACATATATGTAAGAGATTGTGTGAAAAGATCAATAAAAATTTGAATTTGATATTGAAATTGATTTATATAATCTACGTGTTCGGTTCCTTAGCCGATGTGCTGCCTTCTTGATCGGTCGCTAGGATTTTCCTTTTTCACGCATCTTTCAGTTATTACGAAGGCAGGGACTTCGGCGACTGCGCAGTCGGTCGTATTCGTAATGTTCCGCGAACCGATTTTCGTAAGGTATGTTTTGCCGTTAAATCATGAATTTGAACACGCCAGTGAATTTTCCTACCCAGGCTCACAAATGAACTACACTAACACCACAAGCAATGATATCCAGGCGAGAATCCTTAGTGGTAACCGATGTTACTACGCCTTCTCTGAATTAACGAAGTCGAAATCACTGAACAACTCATTAAAATCAAAAACATAATTAGATCAGTTGTGTGGGAAGGCTGGGTATTATGTCAAAAATACGAACCGTATCTAAGAATATCCGAACGAAAAACACTAACAAAATGTTTGGACCAGTGCAAAGTAACGACGGCTCGCAGAGAAAACGGAAGAATGGCAAACTAAATAATCTAATACACGGATCTGATATAGTAAGGTTTGTAAAGAGTAAGAGGATAGACTGGCTGGGACACACGATGAGCATGGAACTGCGCAGAATTCCAGAAAAATTCAGAACGGAGGTACGAGTTCAAGAGGAAGGCCAAGGAAGAGATGGATCGTGGATGCTGAGGAGGATCTGACAAATATGAGGATAAGAAGATGTAGAAGACTGTGTGGGGGGAATAACTGAATGGGGGAAAAAATAGTTGAAGTGTCTAAAGCCCATACTGGGTTGTAACGCCAAAAGAAGAAGAAGTTATTTTGCCATTACGAGGACATCCTGAGCGCAAACTTTGCTCTCCTGTTTACTACAAACACCCTTTTGAAGATCCTTCGTAGGCTTACACGGTCGGAGTCGATCTTGTTAAAATTCGTTCCCTGGGTGTTTGGGCGTGGCCCATTGTTGTCAACAAAAACAGACGTTTCGGCAGTGCCATCGACTGTCACCGTCAGTGTAAAATCGAGCTTTGCAACGTAGGGTACAGCGCTTTGCCAACGTCTACCACCCTACGTTGCGAAGCTCGATTTTACACTGATGGTGACAGTCGATGGCGTTTTTGTTGACAACAACGGACCACGCCCAAACAGCCCGGGAACGAATTTTAACATCCCTTTGAAGAATCAGTCGTAACGCGATATTCTTCAGACATCCACGTGGCAGGAGCACAACGGCGTGAAGAAGATATTGTGTTTTGCATAAACTAAGATATAATTAAAATATCTCGTCTGTTATGAATGCTATAAAATGACGCACTTAAATTATTTTTGAATAGTCTTCAAGACGAAACTGATTTGCGATGAAAGGTTTCCTCTTTAGACCGTTGAATAAGTTGTTAATCCAACATTGCGTTACAAGCGAATATTAAAGTATACGTGATTTTCTTAGTTTTGCCAGTACTTGCAAGGTTTATCTGTGTGGTTTAAGAGAATCGTTGCTAATAAAGTGTTCTGTTTCTCCTCAAGGTCGAACCGTTGCCTAACGTTATTTGCCAGATTATCCTTTATTGTTTTAACAAACTACCATGAGAAATTAGAGAACCTGGTTCGTCAGACGTTTTATTCAAAAATCATTAAACCACTGGATGTTAAGTCTTTTAGAAATTTTGCAATAGTGAAACTTATTTAAGTCGGTTTTTAAACATTTTTAGATTAGAATTATCTACAGGAACTATGTAGGCCTACATATAAAATAAGTTTCTATTACCATCATAACTGCTTATCAGTGTCGTGTAGGACTACATGTATACATTGAAACACGCTTAATAAGGGGATACCCGTACCACAAAGATCCGCCGGCAAACACTAAGTAATAGGTCAATTTCCATGGTTTTTCCCACATAGCTACCCAAAATTTCCCCACTGCCACAAATATGTGTACTTTAAGCAAAGCGTACAATGTGAGTTCATTATAAATGTTAAAAAACTATTACAAAAATAACGTAAGTATTAAAAATAATCTTATTTACGATAAAAGAAAATGTACTCGCATACTGAGAGATCGGGGTGAATACCCTTGAAATCCTTTCTTTGTAACTTCGTTCATTATTAGCCTAACGTATTTACACAACTTTCCAATTCATAAAAACAAATTAAAATCAGTGACACCTATTTTTAATTATACGAGGTCTGACACAAAAGTAACGAGACTGATGCTGTAATTTTTTTTTATTTACCTCATATGTACAATTACTGGTGGTCGCCTTCAAAGTAGGACCCCATTGAGTCCACACACTTCTGCATACGTTCCTTCCACTGCTCAAAACATTTCTCCATATCGCTTTCCGTCAGGCTGCGCAGGAGCTCCGCCGTTTTCGCCTGTACCTCTTCCACCGTTGAAAAATGAGTCCCTTTTAGCGCCGACTTGATTTTGGGGAATAGGAAAAAATCGCACGGTGCTAAATCGGAGGAATATAGAGGATGTTCAAGGACTGTGCTGTTTTTACTGGCCAAAAATTGTGTGACTGATAACGCATTGTGGACAGGCGCATTGTCCTGGTGCATGATTCACCCATTCTTCCACAATTCAGGGCGCTCCTTTCTAACACGTTCAAGCAATTTTTTCAAAACTTGTTTATAATATTTTTGGTTAACTGTTTGACCACTGGGTACCCATTCTGCCATAACGATGTCCTGGATATCGAAGTAAACGATAAGCATTACCTTGAACTTCGAATGACTCATGCCTGCTTTTTTGCTCTTGGGGAAGATGGTGTTTTCCAATGCATTGATTGCCGCTTTGTTTCTGGATCGTACGTAAATATCCACGTCTCATCAACTGTAATAACACTCTTTAAAAAACTGGGCTCTCCATCAATCCGTTCCAAAAGGTCACAACAAAGTTCCGTTCTCCTTTCCTTCTGTTCATCTGACAAAACTTTCGGCACCATTTTTGCACACACCTTCCTCATGTTCAACTCTTCTGTTAAAATGCGTCGAACACTTTCTCTGTTCATATGCATCATTTCAACAACAGCACGGACACTCAATCTTCGGTCTTTTCGTACTGCGTCTCGAACATTTACAACGTTTTCGTCGATTGTTGATGTGCGTGGTCGGCCTGGACGGTCATATTCTACTTTTCAACTACATATATTGTGTAAATTACACTGACAAAATTATTTGTTTCGTATTGATTGCACACGTGTGTATACTGATAATAATGATATCCCTCTATTTATGTTCATTGTAAATATCGATTTCTTATAACAAAATACATATAAACACTGCTATTCCCTCGTCTTATTTAATTATTCTTTCACTTTTATTTAAATTTTAATTCTTTATAGCAAATTAGTAAATATTATTTTTAATGCGGTCGTATTTACTTTAGAATATTTATAATTCTTTAAAATATTATGGTTTGCTTAAAGCAGATATATTTGTCGCGGTGAGGACACTTTGGGAAGCTATGTGAGAAAAAGAGGTTTAATTGACCTGGCAACACTGCAACACTGCTTTTTCGTTCCAGCTAGTTCGTAACGGTTTAAATTAGTATATTGCTCCAGCAGTCCGAGGTGTTCGGGAGTGAGCCGGGCACCGTAGTGCCGTATATGAAGTTATCACTTCAAAAACGGGACTGTTCTTGCTATACAGGCGAAATACAATTTCTGAGCCGCAGGAATATCTAGTAGAGACATGAACTACCCTAGGGCTTCAATATGTCTACGAGAAACTGTTATCAAAACAAATCCTACAACGGTCGACCTTTATTCTTTGCCTACCGTGAACACGGACAACTAAGTCGAAAAGTAGATTAAACGTAGACCTCCCCATACCTAGGACTAACCAAGGATACTAAAAAAAAGTAGTTATTTTGTAAACGACTTATCAACTAAAATCTAATTTAATAAAAAAAAAAAAATCCTCCGCTCAACAGTCCGTTAAAGACCAAGGCGTACCGCGCGGCTTTTTGTGTTAGTGTGACGGTGTATGGCTAGTACTACGCGCCACCAGCCGCTAGTTGCGGTATTCACAGCCAGGAGGCGGCGCTGTTATCTCAGCGCCTACTCAGTTTGCCTCACGACGCTGAGTGCACGCCGTACGAAACCTCCGCCGGGAATTGAACCCGGGACCACGAGCGCATCAATCGCCCGCGTTAGCCACTAGACCACCTGGAGGCTCCTAATTTAATTTAATTAACTAAAATTACACTTACGGTAGCCAATCCTGTAGGTAGGGCCTCTGGCGCCCCTGGCAAAGTACCAGCCCCCCTATAGCCCTTAACCCCCTCTTCTGAAGAAATGGTATTTTGTGAGTATGGCTTATGGAAATCTTAAATTACCGATAATTTAATTATGAAATAAGACAATCAGTTCATAAACAATTATAATTTATTTTCATTCTGTGGATACACTAAGGTTTCTTAGGTAAATTCTGCTTGTTGTACGAGCCAAGTGGGTAACTCGACCGTTTGGAGTATGCCTTACGATAAGTTTTAATCGTATAACCGATTTTTCTTAAACTTACCATGCTTGTTCATGCCTGTACCGCACAGAACCCTATTGTTTTTAGATAAATACCCCCCCCCCCGCCCTAAATAAGGAAGAGAAAGGCAAAATGTGAGGCAAAACTTTGAACAAGAATCCACGTGGTATACAAAATTAATGCAAATTTTAACGAAATTCTGAATATATGTTTGTCAGTTTTATTTTATAGGTGATTATGTTTGTTTGTTAAGTAATAATTGTATACTAATATGCTCCCTGAGCTGCAGTACTCGCTCACTATTTTGAACCAAGTACACATTTATTATTACGTAAATTTTGGTATTTAATAAGTTTTTCAATTACGGGAAAAATTTTAAAAAATCCCGATTATTATATTATTTGTTTAGTAATATAACAATTGTAGAGGAGACAAACATACAATAAACACTAAACATTCGAAACATTCGGATTTGGGTTACAAATTTTAGTCTGACACTCTGTTGGATTTTCAGAATTTTTTTCCAACGTTTAATCTCCTTTTTAGTCTCTGGAGTATAAAAAACTTAAATGTGCTCGTTAAAATTTCTCTTTGATGTGATAGCCCACACGAATGTTTGCGTTGTTATCAAAATGTTTACCCACTTTTTGGGCCATGACGTCCAAAAATTTTGAAATTTCGAAAAATGAACACTATACTCAGATTGTGGTTAAAATCCTTTTTATTTTGATACTCCACGTGGGCTTTTGTGACTTGTTCGCAATTTTGACCCCCTTACATTTTTTCCTACCGCCCTCCTACTTTTGGGGGGTCGTTCTCAATAAAGGGTCAATAAGGGTGGTTCTGTAGGGTAAAAGTATGGACATGTGTGCCACTATTTACGAAAATCGGTTGATGCGTTCAAAAGTTATAGTGAGACATACCCTAAATAGACGGATACACTGCACTTAGTTTGGCCGTGCGGTCGACCTACCAGCGTAAGCTCACTAACACAAACACACACGCGCAAAGTTGTCCGGCCTCAGTATACATACTGCACATTTAAATAAGAACTGGCTTCCATTTTTATTATTAACAAAAAATGATCATTTAATTTCAAAAAATCATACTTAAATAAATCAAAAAGCCTCCTACTTTTATAAAAATACTTCTGTTAAAAAAAATCTGTAGCTTGCGACCCCCTCTATCTAGTCGGCCTAGTGGTAAATCCGGCACTGAACAGAAGGTTATGAATTGTCACCAAGTGGCTACACTACTTGTTCAACCGTGTCGAACATTGTCCGGCTACATCCTCCCGATGAAGGATTTCTGATACCGTGAAAGTTTCGTCTGTGAATCTATTAAGGTTAGATGGGGTTCGTTTACTGTAACGTACGGTGGATTTGGTACAGTTATCCCTATCAGTGGTATCTGTTGCCGGCCAGTTTTACACGTTGCATGCTCATTATTTGTGACTGGCATTGTTATGTTTACTGACAATGTAGCTGACCTAACCTAACTTGACCCAATAAACGGAACGCACTTGTGCACCCTGACTGCGTTACAACACGTCGCGCACCTGGACCTCCAATACTTTTACTTGCACTTTGTGTATCCTTCGGCGTCTTCCGATTCCTTTTGTTCTGTGTCAATACTTTCTCCCTCCATGTCTTCCACGTTTCCGCTTTCCACTGGTACAATGGTCCGTAGGGTTGTCAACATATAAGTATAAACAAAACAAAATCATCTAGACTAGCTTATAAAGTGCAACGTGAATGTAAAGAACGACATACTACCAGCATTCAGCCCCAACAGAATCACCCCAAAAATAAATAGCTGGCGAAAAAATGCAAGCTCAAAATCGCATGGATTAATGTAAAACGATTAACATTTTCAGTCGGTATAGCTAACACCAGAGGTGTAGCAGGGCTGGCTGCCGCCAGGGGCCCCGAAATGGCACGTTAAATTGATTTTCAGAATATGAAAAAAATTAAGAAAAATTACGATAACATCTTGGGCATAAATCTTTATCCGATCTTCTGTGAAAACGTGAGTTGAAGAACGGAAATAAATTTACAAGAATGAATAAAAGACTGCATCTGTAAACCAAGGAAGGTCATTTATAAGGGAATAAAATAATTAGGGCCTATTTGCAAGTATGACGTGAGCCTACGTAACTTTGTTAGTTTTACGTATCATACAAATAAAAAAATTTGAAACTGACGTTCTGTTCAAGGAAACAAATTAATGTTTTGCTTATATTGTTTTCAGATTTTCTTAAATCTAAATTAGTTACTTCATAATTTACCTAAGAAACCTTAGTGTATCCACAGAATGAAAATAAATTATAATTGTTTATGAACTGATTGTCTTATTTCATAATTAAATTATCGGTAATTTAAGATTTCCATAAGCCATACTCACAAAATACCATTTCTTCAGAAGAGGGGGTTAAAGGCTATAGGGGGGGCTGGAACTTTGCCAGGGGCGCCAGAGGCCCTAGCTACAGCATTGGCTACCGTAAGCGTAATTTTAGTTAATTAAATTAAATTAGATTTTAGTTGATAAGTCGTTTACAAAATAACTACTTTTTTTTAGTATCCTTGGTTAGTCCTAGGTATGGGGAGGTCTACGTTTAATCTACTTTTCGACTTAGTTGTCCGTGTTCACGGTAGGCAAAGAATAAAGGTCGACCGTTGTAGGATTTGTTTTGATAACAGTTTCTCGTAGACATATTTAAGCCCCAGGGTAGTTCATGTCTCTACTAGATATTCCTGCGGTTCAGAAATTGTATTTCGCCTGTATAGCAAGAACAGTCCCCTTTTTGAAGTGATAACTTCATATACGACACTACGGTGCCCGGCTCACTCCCGAACACCTCGGACTGCTGGAGCAATATACTAATTTAAACCGTTACGAACTAGCTGGAACGAAAAAGCAGTGTTGCAGTGTTGCCAGGTCAATTAAACCTCTTTTTCTCACACAGCTCCCCAAAGTGTCCTCACTGGGACAAATATATCTGCTTCAAGCAAACCATAATATTTTAAAGAATGGAAGCATATTCTAAATGTTTAAATACTATTAAAAGAATAAAGTAAATACGACCGCATTAAAAATAATATTTACTAATTTGCTATAAAGAATTAAAATTTAAATAAAATTGAACGAATAATTAAATAAGACGAGGGAATAGCAGTGTTTATTATGTATTTTGTTATAAGAAATCGATATTTACAATGAACATAAATAGAGGGATATCATTATTATCAGTATACACACGTGTGCAATCAATACGAAACAAATAATTTTGTCAGTGTAACAATACGATTTACACAATATATGTAGTTGAAAAGTAGAATATGATATGCGCAGTAAAATAATTCAATTTTTCAGAAATTATAAAATAGCTAAATTACTAAATCGAATTTGGGGGGGGGGTACCGACAATTGGTAGGATCAGACAAGCACAATTGAAAGTCTATATAGCGATATGTAGACCTTAAATTGCAAGGGGTACCGATAATTGGTAGGATCAGACAAGCACAAATGAAAGTCTATATAGCGATATGTAGACCTTAAATTGCAAGGGGTACCGGCAATTGGTAGGATCAGACAAGCACAAATGAAAGTCTCTATATAGCGTTATGTAGACCTAAAATTGCAAGGGGTACCGACAATTGGTAGGATCAGACAAGCACAAATGAAAGTCTGTATAGCGATATGTAGACCTAAAATTGCAAGGGGTACCGGCAGTTGGTAGGATCAGACAAGCACAAATGAAAGTCTCTATATAGCGTTGTGTAGACCTAAAATTGCAAGGGGTACCGACAATTGGTAGGATCAGACAAGCACAAATGAAACTCTATATAGCGATATGTAGACCTAAAATTGCAAGGGGTACCGATAATTGGTAGGCGTCACTAAGGAGGACATTACGACAAATTATCGAGTAAGAGAAGAAGTAAACATAGAACCTAATGAAGAAGGTATCGAACAATGATAACGTGATCAGTGGGGCAATCTACGAAGAATAGAGCAGCAGCACAGGTTTAGAGGATTTAAAAAGCAATATGGCAAGGGAAGAAGACGAGAAGAAAAACAAAGGAAACACAAGATACTGAACTGAGTAAAAATCTAAAGGAAAAAGTATTGGAACATGATTGGAAGCAAATCGCTTGCGCAAAATAGAAATGATTTATACAATTTGTAACAAATGAAAAACACTAAGTTAAAATCGACAAACCCTGTAGTAGAAACAGTTTTTGACAAACCTAGGAACTGTTTTTCTAAAGAGAAAGAGGGGGATATCAGTTCCCGACGGCATTAATTGCAGAATCTGTATAATTGTAACTGTTTGTGTCACTGATGACACAGAAATAAAATCCATTAATTTATGAAATACGATGTGAAAGAACTATAACATAGGTAATGAGAACAATATCTCAAGCGACAGCATGAAAATAAACAAAACAAGCCCTAACACCTCGAACGCAACAATTACGTGAAACGCCCACAATAAACAAAACAAGCCCTAACACCTCGAACGCAACAATTACGTGAAACGCCCACAATAAACAAAACAAGCCCTAACACCTCGAACGCAACAATTACGTGAAACGCCCACAATTTTCGGTTACACAAAACGAAACTAATTTACACAGAAATTAATAATTTTAAACCCCAATTCTTAGAAAATGTAAGAATAGAAAAGAAGAAATTCACGTCGCTAACTAACAAAAAGGTTGTACAAACGTAAACAAACGTGACTCTAAGTTAATTCGTTCTCTGAAACTATACATTAATTTTAATTATATAAAGTAGTTTTCTTTTTATTAACAAAGGACACTAACAACAGAAAATATTGGCAGACAATAAGGGATTCCAGAACCCTCACAAGTCAATAATTCGATCTCCCACCCCTTCAGCAGTCAGACCCTTTGCACATTGTAAAATACAGATTCTGCAATTAATGCCGTCGGGAACTGATATCCCCCTCTTTCTCTTTAGAAAAACAGTTCCTAGGTTTGTCAAAAACTGTTTCTACTACAGGGTTTGTCGATTTTAACTTAGTGTTTTTCATTTGTTACAAATTGTATAAATCATTTCTATTTTGCGCAAGCGATTTGCTTCCAATCATGTTCCAATACTTTTTCCTTTAGATTTTTACTCAGTTCAGTATCTTGTGTTTACTTTGTTTTTCTTCTCGTCTTCTTCCCTTGCCATATTGCTTTTTAAATCCTCTAAACCTGTGCTGCTGCTCTATTCTTCGTAGATTGCCCCACTGATCACGTTATCATTGTTCGATACCTTCTTCATTAGGTTCTATGTTTACTTCTTCTCTTACTCGATAATTTGTCGTAATGTCCTCCTTAGTGACGCCTACCAATTATCGGTACCCCTTGCAATTTTAGGTCTACATATCGCTATATAGACTTTCATTTGTGCTTGTCTGATCCTACCAATTGTCGGGTACCCCTTGCAATTTTAGGTCTACATAACGCTATATAGAGACTTTCATTTGTGCTTGTCTGATCCTACCAACTGCCGGTACCCCTTGCAATTTAAGGTCTACATATCGCTATATAGACTTTCATTTATGCTTGTCTGATCCTACCAATTATCGGTACCCCTTGCAATTTTAGGTCTACATATCGCTATATAGACTTTCATTTGTGCTTGTCTGATTCTACCAATTGTCGGTACCCCTTGCAATTTTAGGTCTACATATCGCTATATAGACTTTCATTTGTGCTTGTCTGATCCTACCGATTGTCGGTACCCCTTGCAATTTAAGGTCTACATATCCTTATATATACTTTCTTTTGTGCTTGTCTTGTCACTTCTTTCCTGTCTACAGACTACATAGTATACTATGTTTGCCTTACCTATTCTGTTCTTCAATTAACTCTCTCGTTTTCGTGTGTTTTCAAATGTAATTCCAAAAGGTACCATTGGAAGCTGCTAGCGTGCGCTATCAAGTCTCCTCCAATCCTATTTATATAGCTTTCTGTTTTCTGACACCACCATGACTTTTGTTATAGATTTGTTGGGTTTTCGTTCCATTCTTTACGAGTACTTCATTCCGCACGATAGCTTTTTGGGAGGAAGGTGCTTTCGGAGATACAAACACATCGAATTTATCCTTATTTTTTACATGTAATTTAATGGTTCAATCGTTTGCTTAATCGTCATCATCAGGGGTGTTACAATCCTGACCTGCTGAAGGACACCTCGCCAACGGTCTTTGTCTGATGCAACCATCCTCCAATTGCGGATTCCTTCCCTTTCTGCGTCCTGCTACACTCCGTCTCGCCACCTCAGCTTTGGTCTTCCCACTTTCCTTTTACCATGTGGGTCATACAGAAAGAGGCGCTTTACGAAGTCTTGGAGAGCTTCCATCCTGACAACATGTCCTGCCCATCTAATCCGTACTATCTTTTTTCTAATGGTCATGTCGTGTAACAGGTTGTATACCACTTCGTAAGTTCTTTTTCTCCAGACACCTCCCTCCTTCACTGGCCCAATATTTCTCGTCTCAATCCCAGCTCATTCTCAATGGTTCTGCTCAGAACCCACGCCTTCGATGCATACAATAAGTCTGGGACAACCAGTGTCTTGTATAGGAGGCTCTTTGTTGCTATTGACAGCAGTTTGGACTCAGATTTCTTTTGTAAGCAGAAGCAAGCTCCGTTAGCAAGAACAAGCCTTCTTTGACTTCCCCCTCCATAATCTATGGAGTATTATTATTATTACTCATTTGCTTAGTGTTATTTGGTAATTGTGATTATAGATTTATTTTTAGACCCTCGTTGGCTGTGTGGCGGTCAGTATTGCACAAGAATACTGATGGCAGGCCTACTTCACTTTGACAGTTTTTGTTTTTAGATCATTCACTTTCAATTAATTCTACAACTGTTAAAACATACAATGTCACGAACGTCTGATTTTCTTATCGGGGAATGTTATCTATTTGGAAAAAAAATGCTAAAAATAGTGTCAACTTCATTAAGCTATAAATAAAGATGTACCCGTGGAGTCAAAGAATTGAATGTTTACTATGTTGTAACAAAAATTATTTTGAACATTTATAGTGCGGCAATATTAGAATAGACGAAACAGCGGGGACCCGTAGGGCGCAATAGCGTCTCTCTTTTGTTCCCCACTGCTTACGAAATTGTGTCTCACATTGCCTGAAACATATTGCTTTATAGTTTTTTTGTAACCCTTTCTTTTAAAAACAATTGCCCTTCGTCATTAATAGACACGAAATTATTAAATTATTATTTCGCCTGTCAGTTGTTACAAAATGACGTAATTTATTGAGAACTACTCTTCCCAACTATTACTATCTTTTCATAGCGGGTTTCGAAACTAGTCTAGGCCTGTCACTTGGTTGATAGTTTGTCTTTGTGTTCGTCGCCCAATACATTCCGATTCTGTAATTAGATTTGCGGTTAGAGAAAGAGGCTTTCGATTAATGCAAACTGTGAAGCCTGAAAACAATATTGTTTTAAAGAAGTCAACAAAGATCCTACAAACAGGTGTAAGCTATCTTTCTTCACAAGTTTCCGAGCACCTACTACCCCCAGCGGCAAGAAGTTAAGCTCAAAGAGCGTAGAATTTGCAAACGAAACTCATTCCTGTGATTTCTAATTATTTCATTATCTCGTTTATTCAAACATTGCACTGCTCTCGTGCACAGTAGACTAGAATACCGTATTGGGACGTACAAACTGGCTTTAAATTCAAATGAGACATTTCAAAAATTAACAGAAGGGGATAGGTCGGACAATTGCCATCCTTATCACTAATTTATCACTCAACGTTTCGACCTACTAAACAATCTGTGGTCGTCTTCAGGTGTAAGCTAATCCACTAACTTAAATACGAACTTAAGCCTACCCGAGATTCGTTCACTAACAAGAGTGAACCACCAAGAAAATTAAATAAACCACCACGGTCTACAAAGTTAAAGGCAACTATAAAAAAACTATATGCAAAAGAATCACTGCTTAGCCTCCAAGTCCGCTGAAGCACCACCAGGCTGACGCCAGTTTCTAACTTACACTTGAAGACGATGACAGATTGTTTTGTGATCGAAACGTTGTGTGCCAAATTATAACGATGACAATTGTCCGACCTAACCCTTCTGTTAATCCGCACGTGCCATCGAAAGTTAGGTTTATAGATCGAACTCAAAAATTATTTGCAAGACGGATTTTGAAGGGAAACCAGCGAACTATGTTTCATAAATTTAAAAACGTTACCTTACGTACAAGTATACGACGTTCTCAAGGCATTTTGTATGACAAATGACACAATTGAGGTCAATAATATACCTACAGGAAACGATAATGAACTTACGGTACCATGGCCTTATACAACTGGTTTTGTTTTACTAAAACCTTCAACTAGTAGGCGTAGTAACAATGTAGTCATTTAGGTTTTAAATTTGAAATAATTTTTCTTTTTTATTTACACGCTAAATATAACAGTATATATTTAATTGTATATAGTTTGTTCTTCGATTTCGTTGTCCATGACGTGTCCGTTACTTAACTAAATATGATTAGTTTACTACTGACCTCGGAATACAAAGTTTTTTATGGGTAAAAACGTGAAAGTTTTACCTTATAGCCTGAATCGGTTTTGGCTTTTAAAAAGCTTCTTCAGAGGCTGCCGCTGGGTGCACTGTCCGTCTTGTTGTTGGCGACGGTATCGACTTTTGAAAGATCGATATTGTGTGTGTGTGGGGGGGTGTCATATGTTCGAATAATGCGTGTGATTTGAATTGTGTCTGTTCGTTTAGGATGTCGTTTTTATGTGTTTTCGTGTGTTTGTATATTTCCAATTGTTCTAGAATGTCTAGTTTTCGGCCTTTTGTGTGTACGTGTAGAATGTCCATGTTATTGTCGAATAACAAAACTAGACACTCTAGAACAATTGGAAATATACAAACACACGAAAAAACATAAAAACGACATCCTAAACGAACAGACACAATTCATATCACACGCATTATTCGAACATATCACCCCCCCCCCACACACACACACACACACACACACAATATCGATCTTACAAAAGTCGATGCCGTCGCCAACAACAAGACGGACAGTGCTCCCACCGGCAGCCTCTGACGAAGCTTTTTAAAAGCGAAAACCGGTTCAGGCTATAAGGTAAAACTTTTACGTTTTTACCCATAAAAAACTTTGTGTTCCGAGTCGGTAGTAAATTAATTATATTAATATAGTTCGTGTTTTACCAAATTGGGTTGTTAAGTAAAAATTGTATTTTAAATAATAAGGTTTTGTTAGATGTTATAATCACAAACAGAAATTACACTGTTGCACAAAATTGTATGTTATATGTTTGCCACGTTTTCTCTTACTTGATGAAAGTCATGGTCATGCACAGACCTCAGCTGCCCTATTTTCTCTCCATAAACGACTCCTTAGGCTTTGCGATTTTCAAGGTTTTGTTGTAACGCTTTAATACATTAAGTTCGGTTTATTGTAAACTGATTGTAACGATTTCTGTTTTACTGAAGAGAAATACGTTGTTTCGTGTGTAATTCACGCGAGTCACATCGTCTGCGGATGCAGTCTCATTCCTCTGACTGCTTCGTCTTCGTACGCCTGTCGAACCGAACGTCCCCGCTCCTTCGTCGTGCCCGACTGCTCACCGATTATTTATCTGCTGTTACAGATTCTTCGTACACATTGTGTTATCCTAATGGCAGTACTGGAGTCCGGATTATAAGGTATGAGCCAACATTTTATTTACCCCAACATGTGTGTGATACGCTTTTACAATTGTTGCAGATAATTTTAGACGTTGTTTACAAAAATGAAACCGTGTGACCAAATGTGGGTAATCGTCGAGTCAAATCTTTGCGTCCTTGCTTTGGAGTCAGTGTCACATACAAACACATATGCACGCAAGTAAATAATAAGCACGTGTAGGGTCAATTTTAATGACCGGGCTCGTAGCATTTCGTTTTCCTCGTTGTCATACAACGGATCCAGACTTTCTATAAGACGGTTAAGTGTTAGTTGTTACGGAATAATCAGTCGGATTATACGTACCTTCCTCGACGACATGCTTAATCTCCTTTAGAGGGTGCACTTCACCAACAGTTACATTTTTGCTCAACATTGTCTGAAACAAATGAAAATAATTACAGTTTCGTATAACTTTACGAAAACCTTAATTCCTTAAATTTTAACCAAATATGAACAACGTAATTGGAGGAATAAGGCAAGGAAGTGTGTGTGTGTGTGTGTGTGTGTGTGTGTGTGTGTGTGTGTGTGTGTGTGTGTGTGTGTGTGTGTGTGTGTGTGTGTGTGTGTGTGTGTGTGTGTGTGTGTGTGTGTGTGTGTGTGTGTGTGTGTGTGTGTGTGTGTGTGTGTGTGTGTGTGTGTGTGTGTGTGTGTGTGTGTGTGTTAATACCATAGGCGAATGCATATTGAAAGGAATGGAGGAAGGGGCACAAAGGAATTTGAATTTAACTGACATACTTTTGCCATCATAGAAATATACTGTTACGACGGTCTACTAGGTACAGTGGAAAACAAAATACAAGACACCAATGAAGTCACTAATCAGTAGCTTTAATTATCACAGTTAAACAGTTCGTAATTAACAGCACAGTCTCTTACAACAAATCAAATAAAAATTGTTCACACGCAATAAAATGTCAACTAATATAAAACACAATTGTATTACAATTATACCGCCCGATTATAAAACACAACACTTCGCCACAATAATCACTTGAACGCACAGAGTAATCACTTGTAATCGCCCGACAATAAACTCGAACCGCACTGTAATATATCGCAACTATAACTGAAACTGAACGTCGTTGAGTACTGGCATTTATACCCCCTCCCACCCCGAAATACTAGATTATTCCATACTGCGCGTTAGCTCTACACTAAGACGTAATTAATTGCGGCCTTTACACAGTCCGCGCGGCTGGCGGCTTCCAGAAAAGTCTCGTAAGCGCATGTTGAAATCACGTACGCCACAACATTTTGCCGTATTCCATTGGATCATTCGAGAAACACGTAGATTGTTCTGTGACGTAACAATACATACATGCGACGTTTCGGCCACCCAAACAATCGGCAGCCGTCTTCAGGCTAATTACACAATAATACATGTAGGCCTACTTGCAGCAGAGTGTGTTGGCACCATTGGCGAGATACATCAAAATTATGAACAGAATTTGTGACAGCGAAGGCATGGACTGTTTCGGTCAAAATATTAATGCGTTTAGGAAAAACGTTATGAAGATACTAGAGTGAGACTTTAAATAGAACATCTATCCATGTTATTTGTTGTTTGTTTTATATATGTGTAGTATATTTCTCTTTCTTTTACGGTATATTAACGTTCCCCCTTAAATACGTCCCAGTCAGGTAGAGCAAGGTAGCCATACTGTTCTGTGAACTCTCTTCACACCAGAACACAGTGTCAGTCTGGTAGATAGAAATCTTCGAAGAGGTTGTGATAACTATAAGGGGAGGTGTGGAGGCAATCACCAAAAAATACCAACACGATAAAATATCTAGCAGAATCCAACGGTTACGACAGAACAATAGTCAATAAACTCCTACACAAAACAAACAACAGACAAAGACAGAAACAACAAATTCATAACACTAACATACATCAACAACCAAACTGAAAAATAGCCCACAAATTCAAAAAAGCAGGACACAGAATCGCATACAAAACTACTAAAAAACAGAACACATACTATCAAAACACACACACAAAGCACAAAACAAATTCGATCTACCTGGTGTTTACAAACTAAATTGCTCAGATTGCAACAAATTCTACATAGGCCAGACAGGACGTAGCTTCAAAGATACATTGAACACACAAAGGCACTACACTCCACTACAGAATCCACCTTTGCAAACCACCTCATTGAAGCAAACCACACATACAAAAACATCGAAAATAACATGGACATTCTACACGTACACACAAAAGACCGAAAACTAGACACTCTAGAACAATTGGAAGTATACAAACACACGAAAACACATAAAAACGACATCCTAAACGAACAGACACAATTCAAATCACACGCATTATTCGAACATATCACACCCACACACAAAATATCGATCTTTCAAAAGTCGATACCGTCGCCAACAACAACACGGGCAGTGCTCCCAGCGGCAGCCTCTGAAAACCCTTTTTAAAAACCGGTTCAGGCTATAAGGTTTTTATAGTATAAACTTTTACGTTTTATCCATAACAAACTTTGTATTCCGAGTCGGTAGTGAAATAATTATTTTTATATTATTATTATTGTTGTATGCGTAGGCCTATGTATAGTATATCTCCCTATCTTCTATGTTATGTTGACATTCCCCCTGAAGTACGTTCTAGTTCTGTAGGATGTATACACCAAGGTACTCATAATGTTTTGTGCACGATCTTCACATCAATGTACAGTCATTCTACTTCCCTTTTAGACAGGAATCTTCAAGGAGCTTGAGATGCCTATAAAGAGGGCATCAATAAAATTTTTAAAAATGTTATAATTATATTTTAAAAGTATATTTTACAAACAATGACAACTTACCGTACCTCTGGCATTTAATTTATAGAATTAATTTAACTACATCACATAAAATAATCTTACGTAAAAAACGTAACTAAATATTGTGACGATTTTAAAATAGGAAATGTAAAAAGGAGAGAAATTTAAATTTTTCTTTAAATCGCACATTTAAACTAATTTTAAATCCCTTAAATAACTCAAAATAATATTTAATAAAGAGATTTAAAAAAGACAAAAAGGAATGCGAGTGTAAAAGTAAAGAAACCCTTTAATAATTTACCATGCATCGACATGCGATAACCGGAACCAACTTGCATAACGACCCATAAACAAAACTAATAATACCTGTAAATTTGCAATTAAATAAATAAATAAACAACAACACAGTAGTATACTATAATTAATTCTGAAGTAAAGCATATCTTTGGATAATTAAAAGGTCAAACATTAATACCGTAAATATCAAATAAAGGTGGAACTATTTTATGATGATGCGTAAACTCCGCGCAGTTAACTTACCTGTCCTAACATAGTAAATCAGTCGAGATGGAGCGTTCTCGTAGTAAACACTACAGACCTGAACCATGCCCCAAAGAACTACAATATCTGTTTATTTTAGTGTGCAGATTTAACAATGTGCAGAGGAATGTAGCGGTAAATTAGTGTGTTATAAAGTAAACATGTAATCATTTCAAACAAAAAGGAATAAATAAGTGTGAGGGATGACATCTCTATTAACTAAGTGTAAGATCTCAATGTTTGTTTAAATTAAAAAGGTACGAGGTACCAAAAGTGAGAACCTTTTATATATAACGATGTGACGTGCATTTCTGTGGCAAACAAAAACATTTACTCGAGTTATACTACTAAAGATGATTAGCTACCAAACTTCTGAGAACAGCGTACCAGCTTCATAATTACCGAATCACTTCAGGAACTTCAGCAGGAAAGTAAACTGCAATAAAGATCAACCATCTGTGGACACCCCAAGGACCAAGGACCAGGACACGGAGTAAACTTCAGGATATCACAGGTGACACGGAGACTTGTCTTCCGTGGTTAATAACCATTCAAAAAAGATGATTTGTAAAAGACAGTTTAAATAACAATATAAAAGACTTTAACAATAGTCACTTTGTAAAATGTAGTATGTCATACGACTAAAAATATTTGTAGTAGCAAGTAGTGCTTATATTATAAAGCTTCACAGATACTAAAAGTTAAATTAAGTCCATTCTTCAAATGGCCCCCAAATAGTATGATAGTATATGAGTAAGTGAGCTTAACTTACAAACCAATTTAATATCCCGGATCCGTGGAAAAAGCTAGCACATAACAATCCTTTTGTTGTGGGCCCCTTTCAGAAAATATTTTGTAAACTATTTATTAAGAAAACTTTATGGTGAAAAACTCATGTAGAATTGTTAAAGAAATCATTTAATAAAGAGATGTCATTACATAACACATAATACTGAGTGAATAAATCATCAGACACCCCTATAATATTTCCTTTAATTCTAACTACAGCTTGTAACATTAATAATTAGAAGTTGGTTACGACTATGGCAGCCTATGCAATTGATCCGAGGCAATTAAGCACAGGTTCCCGATGTTATAACGTAGGTAAGACGTTATAATATTTTATGGGTCTTTAAATATAATGCATTTTTGTATTATGTTTTAACCATGAAACAGCTATACAACGTATACTTATAAATTATCTTCTTGGTCATGGAATACTTCATTGTTGCGGATTTCCCACGTTCACTTCATAATTACGTTCAAACGAATGAGAATCGCTGGTATTTTTCATAAGAAAAACATAGCAAAGATTGATGAGCGCAGTCTGAATGCAGACATTTCCAATAACAGGACATGAGGTTTAAGCTACTGTTTAATGTGATCACGTATGTGCCGAATATGTCTCTGACGTATAATAATAGAATAGTTATTATTATTTTCATTATTATATTAACAATTAATAACAATATTAATAATATAACAATAATAATAACCAATAACAATATTAATACTAAAACAATTTTAATATACACTAGTAATAATAAATGTTGTTGATTTTATTGTTATTTCTATTATATTATTATTATTATTAGTAGTAGTAGTAGTAGTAGTACTGTAGTTGAACTAGCGAAGCGAGTTCTGAGTTTTAACTCGACCTTTTACCATTTATCTGTCTATCCATCTATTTTGAGTATGTCTCACAACTTTTGGATGCATCAACCAACTTTCGTAAAACTTGGTATGCATCTCTATACTTCTACCGTATAGAACCCTATCATTTTTTAGACCCCCACAATAGGAGGACTGGAGGCAAAAATGTGAGGGGGAAAACTGTGAAAAAATCGCAAAATCTCACGTGGGGTATCAAATTAAAGGGAATTTTGATCGTGTCGAAATATAGCGTTGATTTTTTTTAATTTAAAAATTTTTTGGACGTCAGGGCCCAAAAAGTGGGTGACAATTTTCACAAAATAGCAAAATTCATGTGGCATATCAAATTATAGAGAATTTTCAACTACCGTCTGAGTGTAGTGTTGAGTTTTTTGAAATTTCAAAAATTTTGGCCCCCAGTGCCCCAAAAAGAGATCAAAAATTTGAAAAAAATTGTAAAAATCCAGCAGGGAGTCAGACTAAAATTTGTCCCAAATCCGAATGTATGAAAATGTTACTGTTTATTGTGTGATTGCGTGCTCCACAATTGTTATATTAGTAAAGAAATAGTAGAGTAGACGCCATTTTTATAATTTTCCGTAATCTAAGTGTTACCTAATATCGATAAATATGTATCAATAAATGTAGGCCTACTTGTTTCAAAACGGTGAGCGTGATCTGCAGCATACTAGTTGATAACATTTCCTAATTAATAAGGCAAGATACACACACGATCATTTGCGTTTGTAACTGGTATGCACATCAAGGATGGAGGCCGGTGCCTTAAAAGTAAATAAAAATGAACCGAGGGAGTGGATTGAATAATTAACGTAGTTTTCGTACACTTTCCGTGTATGCGGTGTTTAGGCCTATCAGCACGTGCAATGTAGACCCACATCCATTAGCTTTACATTCAGTTAATGGCTAATGGCTAATGGCTAAACGTTACTTAAAAACGTTTTATTGCAATTTTCGTGTTTACAAGTGAAAGTAGTCGTGTTTGTGTGGTAAGTGTACAACACCGTCAACTAACAGAGTAAAATTGCCGCGGTAACATAACGTGCACTTGCGGACTGAAACGTATCCAGCGACAGAGCTCAACAAGCGAAGTGAGAACCTCATTCCTAAGGGGATCAGAGGTAGGAGCGTATTTACAGGAGATCGGACCCCCCCCCCCGCCGAGGGTCGAAAAAGTTGACGAATTTTGTTAATCTCTTAATTTTTAGGCTTGGAGAGGGGACCGGTCCCGTTCGCCCCCCCCCCCCCCCGTAAATACGCCTCTGACAGAATATACTGTATCTTTACGGACTGTACTGTAACTGTATACACGCTGTATACATGAACATTCTAAAAATCTAAAAACGTAAATTTAGTACAGAACCAGGGAAAAGCGACAACCACAAATGGATTTCGGCGAAATAAAAAAATACATGTGTAAAATTTACTGTTTCCAAAATAGTGAACAAATAGCGCAGTACTTCGTTCAAAATAGTAAGCGAGTTCTGCAGCCAGTTTTTAATATTCAGTAAAACAAGAAGTATGGTTTTTAACTTTTAGATCCGATCATCTTATACCGTTGAGATTTAAGTGACAACGTGAACGATTTACTAACCGCTAATGCAGGATAATTATAACAACCAACATTCATTGCGTAGGATGTGATGTTACAGATCGAATCGACGAAGACGTCAAGAGAATGGAAGATGGATTTCATGCGATTCGTGAACTCTCAGAAGAATTTTAGGAACGAAAACTAGAAAGTAAGGTCTAAGGAAGGTTACGTTTGTCTCCTAGATACAGAACATGGGTGCAGATTAAATTCCAGATGTACGTGAAACGAGAACATTAGTAACGATATAAATTAGTGACATTAAGAAATTAATAGCCAGCATGAAACTCCAAGGGAAAGTCAGTAAACAACTTGGTAAATACGAAGGGGACAGGAACAACGGATATAAATGTATGAAGAGGGGCGCGTGGAATACAATAATTCCAGAAAGACCTACAGAATGCAACAAAGTGTTCTGATTTTTTTTCTTTGAGCAGGAGAAAGCTTCTTATAGTAAAATGGAATAAACTAATGGAACACGAGTTGACTGGAGGGACAGAAGACTGATACGAGCCAAAAGAGTAAACCGTCGAAAATCAAGATGCTTTTGACGTGTATGGAAAATATTAATCGAAGAAGCCTTTACTGGCATAGAAGTAATTGTAATAGGAGTATAGACGTGAGAACGGATAGAACGTTAATTCACGGTTATGTCGGATAAATTAGTCGAAGCGGCGAACAACTACGGGCGAGGAAAATAAAATGACGATGATGTCAACGGGAATGGAAAAGATGTTTGAACATTTTATAAGTAAAGTCTGGAAAACGTAGAGCAATTTACGTACTATACAATATAATAACGAACCGTTGCACAAATAACATAAAAGCCAGGCCAGCAATGGCAAAAATAGCTTTCGGCGAGAAGAAACGAATTGTTTACTGACGGTATTCAGTAAAACAATATTGTCACAGTGAGCCAGACTATCCTGAAAGTATATAGACGTGGACCTGGCGGAGACTGCTGAATATAGGCTGGAGAGCGTATTGAAGGAAAATATTATTGGAATTTATTATGATAAGTTAAACCAACTGGTCAGGATACATATTAAGAAGGAATTGCCTTACTGGCAATATAACAGAAGCAAAGTGAGGCGACGAACATCAGTTATTGATTATAATAATAGAGGAGGGCCATTGATGATATTTCCTTGTGAAGGAATGAAAAGGGATTAAGCGGAATGGAGGGGCATGTTCAGATCTTAAAGTCTTGGACGCGCTGCAAGACAGGAGACTTTATATAATAAAAAATTAGGAATATTTTGTTTACACACAAACATCAAAGAATGTTGACATAAATGGACCGAAAGATGGGATGAGAACGAACAGACTACCTTAAACAATGTTGAGAAATTAACTTGAAAGAAAAAAGAGATTCAGGTCGACAACATAATATATGGCTTAGACCAAAGCAGGTGGTGAGGATGAGAAGTATGACATCTAATATATTGTTAATTCTTTATTACGTTATCGTTACGGTCGTGTTAATTTTACGCCTATTATTATTGCTCTTCATACAGGTTAGTTATGATGAAGCGTCCCCCAATAGGATAGCCTCACTTTACGTTCCGAATGCTACATGAAACAATTCAGAGCCAACAAGCAAAAAAAAAAAATCAGTCCATTTGTTGTAAATAAATGCCGATACTCAGAGTAATTTGTACGAAGCTAAAGAGTAAAAAGAAAAATACTGAATGAGAACGGTAATTGACACGAATGAAAAACCGGACACCTGTACGAGATTCCAACGACAAGCAAAAAACTGCTAAACGCTTACTTTGTGGAATAAATGACTACATTATAAGTATCGTAAAAGGAGCTGGATATGAATCAATAACGATTTCTTTATACTCGTTAAGAGGACAACCTCAAAATTTGTAAAAAAAAAATGAACGACTAGATTAGCAATATTTACACGAAGCGATTCCGTACTTACAAGACGACTATAGCGTAGGATACTACAAGTAATAATGTTTGTATACACGCAACAAATTCATTATTTAAGTCAGCTTATATAACTATATTTTTACAAGAATTTTTTTTAATTTTTGCTATTTTCGTGTGTTCTTTAACCCTTTGGGGGTTTTAACCTCCAAAACCACTTACGCTGCATCACTGTGTAACAATAGTAAATTAATTGAGCTGTGACGTTTATCACCTGAATGACGAAGCTGTAAATATCATATAGCGGTATGTGGTACAAACATTAAGGGCAAAAGCTACAAAACACAAGGCAACGGCCGTTTCGGAACTACTACAGCGTCCAAGACGTGAGGAGCCTAAATGCTCGACTTCGTCCAGGATTCAGTCGCCGGAGATAAAATTTTAAGATCAATACAGGCTTTTACAGGAGTAATGGCCCGTCTTACCGACCTCCGTTAAGAATTTAACTGCCGGTAAATCACACGTTAAGGATTTAACGGGAGACAAACCTTTTCCTGAAGCTCAGTTAAATATATCGGCCGTTAAAATCGTCGGTTAACTTAACGGGCAATATTTGGCCTATTAGGTAACTAACGGGACGTTAAAACGACGAGAGTTAACCTCAAAATTACGTTTGGAGTCATTTATGTAGGCCTACGTTGTTTTCCGTGAAGTAGTCGTTCGTGTAACGTAAATACAATATACATACCCATATTTGGTTTCTATGATCAGAAAATTTGTTTATCCGTTTTCTGTTCTTTCGTTAAACAATTTATTTTATCTTTATTTGTTGCTTATAAGTATATGATATAAGCTACTGTGACAAACAAAAATGGATCAGAGAGAAAATTTCTACTCTTAAATAATGTTTGTATTAAAAAATTATCCGAACGCAGACGAAAAACAAATGTCAGCGGTAATAGGATAGGCCGGCTGGTTTTGATCATTTGAGTGAGTCAAAATTTACAGAACGGTAATAGGCTTTCAAAATGTTACTCTAAAAATTCTTGAAGAATTGAGGTCACACGGGAATATCCTCAATAACAGGGATAAAATAAAAAGTACAATGAATTATAAAATACACAAATGCGAAACAGGAACGCCAGCCTACAGATAGTTTACAATTTATTTTAATTTTTCGGCTAATCTGAAGCAAAATGGACATTAATCATAGTCGTGTTAACGACAGGGTTTTACTAACCAGGTCCAAACGGTGTTGGTGAAACGGCTATTAAGTTAACGACAGTTAAAATTTATATCGCAAGTTAACAAACGGTCCGTTAGGAAGAACATTAACATAAATTCGTGAAACAGGGCATAAATCATATTACCGAAGACTTAGTGCAGAGTTAATTATATTCTCAATAAACATAAAAAATTGCGAAGAACGCGACTGTCGGAATGGAAGAGAGTATAATACCGAAACAGTTTTAAAAATTCAGACCAGCTAAGAATCGGAAGTTGGGGGAAGAAGAAGAAGAAGAAGAAGAAGAAAACAGCTATAATACTAGGCTAATTATGAGAATTCGAAACTTCAGCTATAAAAAATATTTAATATAGTTTTCTTTAATAATGATATAATAAACTTTTTTTTTCGTATTGTTTAAATTAGCAGCCATCCTTACTATTTCTTTTATGAATTTGCTAACTGCTATAATTTTTTATTGTTCGACTAAGCTTTTCGTCATTACTGACATCTTCAGGTCTTAAACAACCTGTCTTAAACATCTTCAGGTCTTAAACAGGGGTTGTTTAAGACCTGAAGATGTCAGTAATGACGAAAAGCTTAGTCGAACAATAAAAAATTATAGCAGTTAGCAAATTCATAAAAGAAATAGTAATAAACTTTTGTTTAATTAAATTCTGTGTTTAATGTAGATTTTTGGGGGGTTGGAAGTGAATGACGGTAGTAATTTTATGGCTAGCGATATAAACAGGAAGAAAGGCACTTTTATTGGTTATTTATATCTGTCACCGGTAACCGTCGCTAGACACTCTCCATTGTTTTATTATCTCTTTATAAAGAGTTTTCGTAGCCCTAAAAACGCTAATCAACTGTATAATAAAAATTAACCTTACTTTTATTACGTTTTCTATGCCATGTGTGGATTCTACTCTAGTACGTACGGCCTTCAAACAACGTTATTCAAACATCGAAACCGCGGTCTCCAAACACATGCTCCCACTGCAAAGTGACGATACACGCTCACGACTCGGGAATCGATCGCAAACAACACGTTATCAATTTACATCGAAGTAAACTACTTTTAATGCGTCAGGCCGCAGGGTCGTTACTTTCATAGCGGAAACTTATTTTTCATTGCACATTTTTTTTGTACCAGAAAAGAAAAGCTTATAGGTTATGTACGGTCTGTGCGCAATATCTGGTATGTTTGTTAATGTGTTTGTTAGAAACATATGAACGTTGTTCACGTGTTATGATAAAAAACTTTTTTTTCCTCGTAAATCTTATTTTCAATTTGTAGTAAATAACAGTGTACTGAAAATATATTTAAAATATTATTAAATATACGTGCATTAACATGTTTATTATTTTTGCAATCTGTTGATGAGTATAAATTTCGCGTTAATTTTTGTCTTTTAACCCAGCATATAATGTGTTAAATCAAAGAGTTATTGTCTGTTAATGTATTCCATCAAAGAGTAAAACAAATTTTTGAAATTTATGCAATTTTCTAAGCTTATTGAGCTAGTAGAATTTTGTTATTAGTAGGCCTAATGTACAAAATGCAAGTGATATTTTTTGAAAAAAATTTTTATAGAAAAATTATACAAACATAAATATATATAATTACAATTACATGTAATTATGCACAACATAAATTTAATTTATTTCATTCGAATAAATAACGCTTGTTATACGATGGTATACTTACAATAGGAGCCAAGTGATCGGCGCGGGCGCTCGGACGATACTGCAAGTCGCGGCCAGACTCGATCTCCAGCTCACTGTCCGCTTGACTCTACCTTGAACTAGAAATTCCTTTTCCTTGGTGTTTATACATAAATTGTTTACTATACGATTTTGGCATTATATATATACATATATATTTTATCGGCCAAATAATGACCTTCGCAACGTGTTACACGCGCACACACGTGCTGTCGAATATATATAAAAACTATTTCGGATGACTATAAAAATTAATCTTGATTTACAAACGATGTCTTTGAAAAGTTTTTTTCTTCAAAAAAGTATATTCATAGTTGAGCTGTAATGTTTACCTCTGTAATGAGTAGTTCGTGTCGGGTTACGTCACACATGTTGTAGCGTCATTGTTCTCTAATTATTAAAACAAACACAACGCTTAGTAGCGTACTACCATATCTATCCGTGATTATACAATTAGAAACTGACTCTCGTCGGAGTCAGTTGGACTAGCCAGTGGCGTAACTTTTTTTCCTGGGTTTCCCGCAGGAAACCTTTGCGCCCCCCCCCCTACTACCGTTCCTTAATTCATGCAATTGTCCCGTCTTGAATACTCACCTCCCTCTATAGCTGTGGCAGCGACTAACAGAATTCGTTCTCCTCAAGACGGTTTATAAGCCTAGGCCAGTTTGATGAGTTACTTGTATAAATCCTTCTCCTGTTTCATCTTCAGAAATTGAGACGTATATGATTATTTGAGTCAGTTGATCTTTTCTGTTAACGTTTTATGTAGTATCCATTATTACAGAGAAAAACTGAGCAGGTTCAGTCTTTTTCAAATTAGTATTTTCAACTTTTATAGATAAAAACTTAAAAGTTGAATGAATCTTTTTTGAAATTTGGGACTCATACTTTTCCCTGTTCTTGGGACCACTAATTATCTCTTGCAACAGTGGATCGTATATACTCACAAGATCAATAACTGCCGAAATATTTCCCTTATTGGGCCTCTCTCTCTCTCTCTCTCTCTCTCTCTCTCTCTCTCTCTCTCTCTCTCTCTCTCCCTCTCTCTCTCTCTCTCTCTCTCTCTCTCTCTCTTGGCCTCCTGGACAATCCGCCTCCAGACGTCTCGATCCTCTGCTCTCGGTCTCCATGTTCTTACACCGAGCCTGCGCAGGTCGTCCTCAAGATCATCCAACCATAGTTCTGGGCAGACCCCTCCTTCTTCTTCCACCAGGTCTCCTCGTAAAACATTTTCTTTAATGTAGATGTCTCTGACATTCTCTGAACATGCCCAGCCCACCGGATTCTACTTTTCTTAATGTCAGTGATGATATCTGTTTCTCCATAGATTTGCTGGATTTCTGCATTCGTCCTTATTCTCCATGTTCCTTGGACGTTCACTGCGTCGAATGTCCTCCTGAGGACTTTTCTTTCCCTCCTGCGCGACCACTCTTCCTCTGTCACTGTCAGTGTCCAAGTTCCGGACCCGTACGTGACCACTGGCTTAAGAACTGTTTTGTAGAACCGAATCTTGGTGGCTCTGCATATGTTTTTACATGTAAATATTCTTTGTAAGGAGAAGTAACAACTGTTACCTGACCTTCCTTTATTTCTTCGGCCATAATGTTGTCCTCAGTAACTAGTGAGCCCAGGTATTTAAATTTTTCGACCTTTTGAAATTTGTGCCCTCCAATTACCAGGGGTGGTTTTTTTCTCTTGAATTTTACTGCCTGTTAATACGTATTTCGCCTTTTCTGTGTTTACTTTTAGCCTAAACCGTTATTGGGCCTCTACAGCTAAATTTGAAGCTGCCAATGTCAGAGTAACATTTACAACGCGATCCAGTACTTTGGCCCACTTATTAGTTTCCTTTCGTACCTTATAACGTATAACGATGCAAGCCTGGCCAGTGGTCTCGGTGCATTCTTAACTGCAATCACCTTTTTATTGTACAATTAACAATGTAATCTATTCTCTCGAAGTGTTGGTACAAAGATTACGAACTGGTAAAATAACAGTAAAAAAATAACTGCATTTGTTTTCGATGATAAATACATACGGGAATTTGGTGTTACTTACGTTTAATGGCTTGTACCCATTCTTAAAACATTAAAGGAAATGTTTGCGCGGCCCCTGTAGTCCGCAGGCCTCCCCGAAATGCTGTTACGCCACTGAGACCAGCGATCCCCAAAACAGGGGGGTCCACGGATACTTAAAATAAAAATAGAAATACCTTCTAAAAAAATTAAATCAAATGGATTGTTATGGTCAAAATCAGAGTTTACGAATCTAAAATCATTAGGAAAATTTTCAAATATTTGTTCGTTGAAATTAATTATAAATGTAATTTCAAACTAATAACTTAAAAAACGTCTTTAAATCGTGTCGTATAGCAGATCTTGTTGTCAGACGAATTGAATTGTGCTGGTGTCTCCGATAACGTGCACAAAACGTTACAGGTAACTGGAGATGGTTTTTAAAGGAAAGTGTAACTGTCAGGTCATTAAAATTACTGATTTCGACATTACAATTAGCCGCCTTTTGGTTAAATTTATTGAATGAGCACACTGATGTTGCAAGAACAGCTCTTTATATAACCGCTTTCTCCCAGTTCACGCAGATGAAATCAAAATTAATACAATCTTGAAAATTACAGCGGCATAATATTGAACTTATCGATCATTCAGCACAACACTGTTTGTTCAAAATCAGCTTCACCGTATGCCTTTATTAATTATCTTTGTTCAGATATATGCCTTTAGTATAATAATTTTCCTAGTTACAAGATTTCCGATAGTAATAAATTTCAACTAAAACACAAGAGTATTTATTAAAACACGTGTAGTGTTGTTTATTTCAGAAATAAGGAAGGCTCCGAGAAGTTTTTAATTATTGGTGGCTCAGTGGACTGAAATGTATGGGAACCACTAAGTTACACAACAGTATACCGGATGAACGTCTGATATATTGTATTGTATCAGGTACGGTAACTTAGAAATGTATGGGAAGCACTAAGTTACACAACAGTATACCGGATGAACGTCTGATATATTGTATTGTATCAGGTACGGTAACTTAGAAATGTATGGGAAGCACTAAGTTACACAACAGTATACCGGATGAACGTCTGATATATTGTATTGTATCAGGTACGGTAACTTAGAAATGTATGGGAAGCACTAAGTTACACAACAGTATACCGGATGAACGTCTGATATATTGTATTGTATCAGGTACGGTAACTTAGGAAAACAAACCTGTCCATCCGATTTGTAACAATGATGATGATGACGGCGGCGAATGTAAGTGGAAACATTTTCTAAACAGATGTCCGTAAGGGTGCATGTTCCCGAAGTCTGTAGGTTTGGGTATTATACCTCACCATCTCCCTTTCCTCTTATAGAACACTAACCTGGAACTGTTTGACGCATTACTTCGGGCTAGGCCTCTTGTTCTCCATCCCTAGGACTCACGTCTGGCTTGTTAATGTTCTTCTGTACTATGTTGTCCAAGACTACACAGTTCCAGATGTCCCCTCAAAGCATCGCTTCGACGATGTTATCCGGAGAGATCTCCTGCCTGGTATCCTTATGTAACGACCTCCTGTGTTGCTCCCATCTGTCGATGATGATGATGATACTAAATGTCTACAAGGCATGAGTTTCTGTGAGGTTGTGTGATTTTTCTGTTGCACAGCCATACAGAAGTTGTAACTGGAGGAAGTTTCTATGACTGGAGTAATAAAAAAATCGTGTTTGATCGTTTGTAAAATTTTTATTGTCTTTTACGGTTCTTTTAATTTCTGTCATGTCTAGACAACTTCTGTCGTGTCTAGTATGTCTAGACAATATGTATCAAGTCTAATATGCCTAGACAATTTCCGTCATGTCTAGTATGTCTAGAGTTCTGTCTTGGAATTTGTGTGCAGCAGCTGCACTTTATTGATATCTAAAAAACGGTTATTTTTTTAAAAACAGTGTTATACAAAACCACTTTTAATTTAATTATTGAAAGTAGAGTCAGCATGTTAATACAGACGAATTTTTAAAAATCGGCCTCTCCGACGAGATGAATACAGCACTTCAGTCTGACCTAATGTCGAGTAAATACTGTAGAACGTTACCGAGCCAATGAGGATTCTAAATTATATACTTTGCAATGAATTTTATTACAATAGAAATATTTGACTACGACACCTGTTACAGTGTCGAATCACTGATTACTACGGTTCTTGTGATATACACGTGAACAAGAAATACCGGTTACAACGACAGACCGACTGTAGTGTCATGTGAACTAAAACTAAATTCTAGCAATCAAAGACTCATGGACAAAATAATAAACGACATATTTGAAGAAAGATTGAAAACACACCCCACTAGACGATGCCATGGATCCTCAAGTTCTGAATCCGGTTGGAAATGCAATCGGCGTAGAATTGAATAGTTTTATTGTAGATTTGTTGACATTAATTGTCAAGTGTGTATAGATCACGTCATTGCACAGCTTCTCCTTTCCGATCCAATTTTACGCTTTGTTAAACGACTCAGTCCCAAGCGCAAGTTAAGGGAGTGGACGGGCCGAACTTAAACATGACTTCAAAAGGACTTCTTCCGATGGAGTCGTGTTTAGCGGAGTTAAAGGCTAATTCTAACCAGGGCAGGGACTCATCCCAGGAGGACTGATTCCGAGAGCGGAAAGCTATGAGGGAGGCTTTCAGATTATAGGTTTATAGTTATAGGTTTACAAGTCTATTTGTCCTCGTATTTTCTAATCGTAGCAATGTCACTTAATATAATGAAATTTTAGACTAGACGGGTACACACGCCGAGAATGGGGCAGCAAGAAAGACAAGTTGGACACCGTCAAAGGGAAAAGTGACATAACGACACATCTGATTATAACGATGCATTCCGTTAGCTACATCAAGGGCATACGTTCATAATTAATTGTGAAAACACGAAAGAAATAAGAGCTGAAATATTCAGAAAAGTAGTTGTTCCCTTAATTCCATATGGACAAAAACAACGAAGGAACATAAAAGCAACTGACATACGAAAAATAGACAATAAAACGCTCATGAACAAAACAAGAAATTTTGCACATTAGAGAAAGATTAAAAGGGGTTTCCAAGAGCAGTGGTTTCCAACTTCAAAGAGACTGAGGGGCACAATTAAACTCAAGAACCTATCGGCGGGCAGCATCATAAGTTTTTATCAAGTAATGTAAAATTAAACAAGGCAGTATTTAAAAGTAAAAATAGATAACTTCCACATTTAACATATCGTATTACACTTA
Source organism: Magicicada septendecula (assembly GCA_034769895.1). NCBI lineage: Eukaryota > Metazoa > Arthropoda > Insecta > Hemiptera > Cicadidae > Magicicada > Magicicada septendecula. The sequence goes on from CM068376.1 coordinate 343,015,880, forward strand.
TACAACTCTATTATGTGTGTATAATAATGAGAGAGATATTAAACCTTATATATATATATATATATATATATATATATATATATACATTAAATTGTCAACTTGAAAACTGAGGTCGATCTGCTGGAACCACCGAAGGAATGTTTACATCGAGCTATTAAATATAATAAAAGATGTTAAAATGTTACTATTGTGAAAATTATTGTTAAGTTTAGAGTCCTGTAAAACAAGTTAATGATTAAATAAACTGAATGATTAGAATGTCATTGTGAATATGCTAATGTAATGAAAATAATAAAATTAAAAAATATGAATTTGATTGAATCTACATTATTGAAATAAATTACCTTATCGTTGAAAAGGTTCATAAATTTAAAGCCTTAAATATATTTAAATTATATTGGAACATGTTTGAAATGTGAAAATGCTTTTGCACCTAATATGGTTATGATTTCGTTTCCGTGGGAACAGACGGTTTTAGATTCCCGTATTCCGTTCGCTCTCTTTCTTTCTCCCAGGGTTATTCCTCGCCTCTCGTACTGCGCCGGACAAACCACTATCAGAAGAGTAGTACACTCCCAGGGTGATTTCTCGCCTCTCGTACTGCGCCGGACAAACCACTATCAGAAGAGTAGTACACTCCCAGGGTTATTCCTCGCCTCTCGTACTGCGCCGGACAAACCACTATCAGAAGAGTAGTACACTCCCAGGGTGATTTCTCGCCTCTCGTACTGCGCCGGACAAACCACTATCAGAAGAGTAGTACACTCCCAGGGTGATTTCTCGCCTCTCGTACTGCGCCGGACAAACCACTATCAGAAGAGTAGTACACTCCCAGGGTGATTTCTCGCCTCTCGTACTGCGCCGGACAAACCACTATCAGAAGAGTAGTACACTCCCAGGGTTATTCCTCGCCTCTCGTACTGCGCCGGACAAACCACTATCAGAAGAGTAGTACACTCCCAGGGTGATTCCTCGCCTCTCGTACTGCGCCGGACAAACCACTATCAGAAGAGTAGTACACTCCCAGGGTTATTCCTCGCCTCTCGTACTGCGCCGGACAAACCACTATCAGAAGAGTAGTACACTCCCAGGGTGATTCCTCGCCTCTCGTACTGCGCCGGACAAACCACTATCAGAAGAGTAGTACACTCCCAGGGTTATTCCTCGCCTCTCGTACTGCGCCGGACAAACCACTATCAGAAGAGTAGTACACTCCCAGGGTGATTCCTCGCCTCTCGTACTGCGCCGGACAAACCACTATCAGAAGAGTAGTACACTCCCAGGGTTATTCCTCGCCTCTCGTACTGCGCCGGACAAACCACTATCAGAAGAGTAGTACACTCCCAGGGTGATTCCTCGCCTCTCGTACTGCGCCGGACAAACCACTATCAGAAGAGTAGTACACTCCCAGGGTTATTCCTCGCCTCTCGTACTGCGCCGGACAAACCACTATCAGAAGAGTAGTACACTCCCAGGGTGATTTCTCGCCTCTCGTACTGCGCCGGACAAACCACTATCAGAAGAGTAGTACACTCCCAGGGTTATTCCTCGCCTCTCGTACTGCGCCGGACAAACCACTATCAGAAGAGTAGTACACTCCCAGGGTGATTTCTCGCCTCTCGTACTGCGCCGGACAAACCACTATCAGAAGAGTAGTACACTCCCAGGGTGATTTCTCGCCTCTCGTACTGCGCCGGACAAACCACTATCAGAAGAGTAGTACACTCCCAGGGTGATTTCTCGCCTCTCGTACTGCGCCGGACAAACCACTATCAGAAGAGTAGTACACACCCAGGGTTATTTCTCGCCTCTCGTACTGCGCCGGACAAACCACTATCAGAAGAGTAGTACACTCCCAGGGTGATTTCTCGCCTCTCGTGCTACGCCGGACAAACCACTATCAGAAGAGTAGTACACTCCCAGGGTGATTCCTCGCCTCTCGTACTACGCCGGACAAACCACTATCAGAAGAGTATTACACTCCCAGGGTTATTTCTCGCCTCTCGTACTGCGCCGGACAAACCACTATCAGAACAGTAGTACACTCCCAGGGTGATTTCTCGCCTCTCGTACTGCGCCGGACAAACCACTATCAGAAGAGTAGTACACTCCCAGGGTGATTTCTCGCCTCTCGTACTGCGCTGGACAAACCACTATCAGAAGAGTAGTACACTCCCAGGGTTATTTCTCGCCTCTCGTACTACGCCGGACAAACCGACTATCATAAGTGTAGTACTCTCTCAGGGTGATTTCTCGCCTCTCGTACTACGCCGGACAAACCGACTATCAGAAGAGTAGTACACTCCCAGGGTTATTCCTCGCCTCTCGTACTGCGCCGGACAAACCACTATCAGAAGAGTAGTACACTCCCAGGGTTATTCCTCGCCTCTCGTACTGCGCCGGACAAACCACTATCAGAAGAGTAGTACACTCCCAGGGTGATTTCTCGCCTCTCGTACTGCGCCGGACAAACCACTATCAGAAGAGTAGTACACTCCCAGGGTGATTCCTCGCCTCTCGTACTGCGCCGGACAAACCACTATCAGAAGAGTAGTACACACCCAGGGTTATTTCTCGCCTCTCGTACTGCGCCGGACAAACCACTATCAGAAGAGTAGTACACTCCCAGGGTGATTTCTCGCCTCTCGTACTACGCCGGACAAACCACTATCAGAAGAGTAGTACACTCCCAGGGTGATTCCTCGCCTCTCGTACTACGCCGGACAAACCACTATCAGAAGAGTATTACACTCCCAGGGTTATTTCTCGCCTCTCGTACTACGCCGGACAAACCGACTATCATAAGTGTAGTACTCTCTCAGGGTGATTTCTCGCCTCTCGTACTACGCCGGACAAACCGACTATCATAAGAGTAGTACTCTCTCCCAGGGTTATTTCTCGCCTCTCGTACTGCGCTGGTCTTCGTTTAACTCGATAAACGGACTGTGAGAAAAGCAGTACTCTCTCCTAGGGCTCATTTTCTACTAATACTTCAATATACATCAAGCAGATAGTGATGTAGCAACTACACTGGTCCGTATATAACGTTATTGAACAGACTTGGCTTCGAACCCCGTCTATTATGCTGTGACCACCTTCTTTAAAGGTATGACTTTCGCAAATTAGAAGTTCTGAAACCACGCGGTGTTAACTGCATTTTAACATATATCTACTTTAATCTCCATTATTATAGTCTCCATTGTTATATTACTCCATTTTGGAAATAATCTTATTATATTTAATTAAAGTTTAAATTAATTTTTTGTAATCCCTGTAGCCGCTGAGCAAACTTCTTCTTCTTCTTCTTCTGTGGCGTCACAGTTCGGAGTCGAACCTTAGCCTCCATATTCATCCGCCTCCATTTTTCCCTGTCCTTGGCGATCGATGTCCATCATTTTATTTTAAGTAAAGTATCAGCATCCCCCGCCACTGCGTCAATCAAGCGATGTTTGGGTGTTCCGACAGGCCTTCTACCCTCTACCTGACTAAACAGTACCTTCCTAGGCATTCGGTTGCCTTCCATCCTAATGATGTGTCCTGCCCATTGCTATCTATACAGTCCGATGGTGATGGCCAGATCATTGTCTTTATACAGCTTGTATAGTTCCTCATTGTGACACATTCTCCATATCCCATTGACCCTATTGACACACACGCTTCGTATGGCACACACACACACACACACACACACTCTGACGCTACACTGTACACTGCTGTTTCACTACTGCAAATTTCTTAAACCCTACCGTAAACCTAATGACAATTTGGTCTTAACACGTATCCAGGTCCTCGTCATGGATAACTTATCATGGCTCACCTAACATGTAAGGTCTCTTATAACACACAAGTGTAGTAATACAATATATATATATATATATATTATATATATTGTATTACACAACCAACAGGAAACCACAGCAACAACCAGCCAACACACAAATACCACACAAGGCTCAAAATCAGGAAGGCTGAAGATGGGAACACAAGGCTTCCCGAAACATGTCCCAAATAGGGAGAAAACATCTTGAGGTAAAGTCATTATAAAATATATAATATATATATTGTATACCTACTGTCTAAGTAAGCAATTCGGCATTCAGGAAGTAGTGTGGCCAGTACTACGCCTCAGCCCCAGGACCTTACCTAGGTACTCGTTTCTCCAGAGTGAGTCGAAGTGGTAGCAGAAAAACCCACCAGTGGTGCTTCCAGGCCCTGTCTCACCCTGCACCAAACCTCATGTCGTAGACACGTGTCTGATTGGAGACCATACGATGGTTCAGAGACGACACCGCAACAATTGAAAGTTTTACGTAAGACCCATTATACTAGCGTAACCGTTATCACTAATCCAACGTACGTTTACAGTAGACCGTCAACTTTAATAAAAAGTGAAATCTGTTAAGCTCGCAATATTATATAAATTTGATTCGGTAACAAAGAAAACTCTTTACAATTATATAAGGCAAATTGTCGACGCGGTGACGGATCGTGCGAAATTAGACGGAAAATTCCGTATATTTTCCTATTCCGTAATAAAACCGCCTAGCTGTGGTGCAAAAATGTTGATGAGATTTAAATTGATGCGCAAACTCGCCATAATGTCGCTTGTAATATACTGCGGGCTGCGTCGTAAATTGACGGCTTTGCTTTTTATTTCCCTTTAACGACTCCCTTGTTCCTCGTCCAACAGCCCATCCTATTGTGTTTCCTTGCGTCGTTTAATGCGTAAATTACGTTGCTAAGTTTTGTTTAACTTTACGAGAAGCTGATGATGGTGATAAATCATTTATTTGACATAGGAAATGGCTGAAAGCAACTCAAACTGCGTCGCAAAATTGGTATCTGAAAGGATGTGCGTCACTCTTAGCAAGAAATTAAGCAAATCATTACTCGAAGTGATGAAATAAAGTTGAAATATCGGTTAAATTTACCCCTGTTTTATCCCTTGAGTAGGGTCGGGCTTAGAAGTAGGACCGCCTGTATAAACGCTGTTTTTGTTGTCCGTGCCTCCAATTCATGCTATTCTATGAAAAAACACTCACGCTTATCTACATATTGCACTGTATATTGCAACGTTACGATTATTTCATAAATTCACACAAATACAGAACCATGTACTCAACGCAACTATTAAGTGTAGTACACCGGCCAGGTCACAGGATTTTTGTTTCTCGTTGCGTCAAGTATATGTAGTTGCACAATAATTAAATAAATTTTAAAGAGGAGTGAGATGTTGCTGACATGAAATAATTATTTAAAACCATTTAACAATAATCATCCTAAGATTTATTCATTAACAGAAAAATATTCCAAAAGAAACAAAAAAAATATTTCTATATTTATATATTTCTATACGGTATATATTTTTTTTGTATTTAAACAATATTTTTTTTAATATTCATTAAAAAATTCAAACATTAGCTAGATCAAATATCCACTTTTATAAGTTTCACACATATTAGGCTGTTCATAACATATAAAAACTAAACAATCATATACTCTTATTAACTAAACAGACATGTTAAAGAAGTCATCTAAATTCTTTCATTTTTGTGTGTGTCTGACTTTGATTCAATCTTCAAATGCTAATAGTAACTCATTTAAAAATACACAAAAATAATATTAAACTTAAGCATAAAATTACTAGTTGCTATAGACAAAATAAACTATAATTATTTTTATAATTACATTTACTTTCAAACTATTATTTAACTCTATTGACACATCCGAATTTTTAACATATAACAAAAGATTTAGTAATTTTCATATTTTCTTATAAAATTAAATTATTGACTTTAACTAGGCTATTATTTAAATTTAAAATTTTTAAGTCTTACTGTTCAAGTAAAATTGTCTTTCTGAAATTTCTTTTCACAACAAAATTATAAATATTTAGTCGTCATCACCTGCATACTGCTGACGTTACCGTTGTGTGTGTGTGTGTGTGTGCGCGCGCGCGTCCTGAATCCTGAGAATTTTATGATGATGAGGATAATGGTGATGCTGTGTTCTATGTCTCTATGGGTTGTTGTTGTTGTTGCTCCTGAGTTCCTCCATACGTCTTGTGTGTGTGGTAAAAGTGTGTTCAGTCGATCGGCAGACCAGCAGCGTGACGTCCTTTGGAAATAGCTTATCAAACGGACATAATGTCCTCGTGTAGAGATTCCTTGAGTCTGAGAATGCCCCAAAATTGTCGGTCGTATTTATGCTGGACTGAATCTGACATGTCCAGGATTGCTCTTGACATGTTAGAAATTGTAACTTTCATGCAAAGCGTCCTTTTAATTACGAATCACTTTTTTGTTCATTTTAGCGATTTCGTAAGCACACTTGTAACATGCGGGATATCATTGTTTGCGAAATTTTTTTCTGTTCACGCACATATAACACACATGTTAATTACTCTTTAATTACACCCGTAATTAACATTAATTACTTAGCGTCTTTAATATTGCAAATTTCTGCAATATTTTATATATCACTGCATTCGTTAAGAATCCCTTAATGCAATGGTGTTTTTATAATTGGCGTAAGTCTTTGCTTACAAGTTTAACACAAGTAATTAGTTTATTATAATCCTGTTAAGACATGATTACAGACAAAACAATAAGTCGTTCGCATCACCCCATATTTTCACGTCGTAGCGTGCTCACACACACACACGCTGTAAATTACACTACCACAGCAAGTGTCCCTCTCGACAGGTTAGATATTGTCAATTCCTGCACAAAATTGTATAAAACTGTTCCTTATTCTGTTTATACTAATTACAATATAAAACATACCGCCCTGGGCAAATATGTGTATTGTGGCGACGGTCTCGTGGATCGTCTTATTGTAGGGTGGAAATGAAGTAACTAATTATCAGCTTTAATTAGTCACAAATAACAATTTGAAATCAACAATGTTCTCTAATACAATAATTCAAGTTAAATTGTCGACACGCAATTATAATGTAAACAATTAGAGTTCCGCACTAATTATAACACATAATCATTCCCCACTCAATCGCTTTATCCGCACGCTACAATATCGGCAGGTGTAAGTAACTTTTAAGCCGGCCGCTTTTGCTTCACGTCACTATACAGTGGTGGGCCCCAAATTAAACGTGCTACACAAAATATCATTATACGACAAATGTATCACAAAACCACAATACATTACAATAACATAACACAATATATATCAATAATATAACACTAGGTACCACAATATAATAAAATTAGCTGCTACCTATAACTCATCATAAATCTAGTGTTCATCAAAACAAACGTAAAAACTAACTTACATGCAATGGAGGATGGTGCGTAAAGAAAATTATACTACCAACTAGTGAGCAGAGTTAAACGCATTTGTTCATTTACAAACAAAGTTAGCCTCTTGATGCTGAGTAATTACGGAGCCGCCAGCATGTAATAATTCTTTTTGTTTAATTAAATTCTGAATAAATTAACTATTGAATAAATTGAAAAGTGAATAAATTAAGCCGTGCATAAAATCTTTACTAAGTGTCGATTTACAAGGTGAATCGAACACTGATCCAAATTAAGTAGAATAAATCAGTTCTATGAATCAGTACAAGTTTACATTTTTAGTTACGCGCAGCAAACATGCTGTGATCTGTTAGTAAGTTTCTCACACTTACTTATACTTAAAGTCTCTGAAAAATATATACATTCATATTTCCTTTTTTGCTAACTGTGTGGAAGTTGGAACTACAGCTGGGTGTTGTTAATTAAAAAGAACATTGTTACTTGAACAGCACAAGGTGTATAGAGGCTTCGAGTCCGCTCCCGCTCACGCCATGCGTCCACGGGTTACAGGTTCAAGCTTCTACGTTGCCTGTAGGAAGTATCTCCGTAAGTGAAGCAAAACTGTATGAAGAAACGAATTCCTGAAATTCTCAATCCCGTTCATGGAACCAAGTTCACACTGTAAATTCCAGAGCTTTTAGTATGGGTTTACCATTACCGTGTTCGCATATTCAATTATACAACATCTGACAGTCACTTACAAAATATTGTACAGTTATTACAATCACAAAGTTACGGCTCAATTCTATAACAACGTTAAATTAACGTAAATAATTACATATCTTTCTTTTCTGTACTTGACTGGCTTAAATTAGTTTTTGTTATGAGGCTTACGGTTACAAACATGCTACATCATGGTTCGTTACAGATTACAATTCTTTTCTTTTTTACATAAATTACATACGATTCCTTCTACAAAATGACAAACAAATATAATTAGCCACCAGTACTGATCCATAAGGACCGAAATAATTATAAATACCTTGGTAAAAGAGGCTCCAAATTTAGACGTCGACCTGGAGACGACGGAAACTCTGTTGACAGCGATATTCGCTAGTCGACTAAGCCAAACTTGTTTAGCGAAAACCCTTCTAGGAAAGGAAAGGGGGTAGCGCCGTGACGTCAGGACATCGAGCAAAGTACGAACATAAGCCCGTAACGCGACAATATACTTATTTTTATTTAATTCGGTAATACGCTTATCGTTGCATTCGGCGTGCGCCGAATAACTGCAACAGAACCCCCCCCCCTAAAGGCAAGCGTCGGGTGCAGAAACGGCGATTGTCCATGGTCAACATTAGCAAAGGGCACAATTTCAGTACATAAGAAAGGCTGGCAATCAGCACAGTGACCTAGCATAAGGCTTCTCCCAAAACAAGAAACACCCCCAAATCAAACCAACAAAACACCCACAAGAAGGACAAAAGGGAGTCCCATAACTAACAGATAACAAGCAAACATAACAACTCGATTGTAACTCACTCTAACTTCAACAATATAATAAGACACATACTCCAATACATATAACGCAAACAAGATACAAACATTCAGTCAACGAGTATCCCGTGCACGGGGACAGGGCTAAAGCCAATCAAACAAAGTCGAATTGGGGGAATTTGGCACCTTTTGTGCGCAATACTGGAAGGTTTCAAATCAGTTGGTATGACACTAGCCACCATTTGAAGACAACACTGAGGAGCACCTTCGGTCACCCTAGAATCGTTGCCCGATCGCAGCAACGGTTCCACCCTGAAAGTGAACGACAAGGGGGTGATCAGTCCCCACACCGCTCACCAGGCAAGGCGAGTGAAGGCGGGTCTACCAATTAACAAGCTGATACACAAGGGGACACACTACTATGCCGGAACAACGGTATCCGGGGTACGAGAACATATTCATGAAAGGCGGGCTTCAGGGAACTAACGTGACTTTTTTTACGTGAGACAGAGTCTCCGGGTGTCCTAAATTCACGGTTACCGGGGTTAGGAAATCAGTAATGCGGAAAGGGCCCGACCATCGGGGCATCATTTTTGCGGAGAGCTTGTTCACCCCTGAGCTGAGAGGATGGGTCCTACACCACACCAAATCACCTATTTTGAACTGACAACCCCGGCGGTCCTTGTACGAGGTCGCAGCACGGCGGTGGGCTTTCATCTTACTGACTGCCACACTACCTGAGTGTCTTCAGTCGTCTCGGGAAGAAGGCTCTGGATATCCCAAGCGCAAGTAAAGGGAGTGGACGGGGCGAACTTAAACATGACTTCAAAAGGACTTCTTCCGATGGACACGTGTTTAGCGGAGTTAAAGGCTAATTGTAACCAGGGCAGGGACTCATCCCAGGAGGACTGATTCCGAGAGCGGAAATCTATGAGGGAGGCTTTCAGATTACGATTACAACGCTCGGCCAGAGAAGGTTGAGGGTGATACGGAGATAACGTGTTATGTCTCACGCCATGAGAAAACCAGAAATTACGGAAGGCGTGGGAACTAAAACTGGTAGCGTTATCAGATATTATATACTTTGGAAAACCGAAATTTTGAAAGATATGAGTGTTTAATGCCTGTATCGTAGCCGTCGAAGTAGAATCCCGAGCGGGACACAGCCAACAAAACTTAGAGAACGAGTCAACGGCCACCAAAATGAACCGATTTCCCCGTTTACTTCGGGGCAATTTGCCGACGTAGTCGATGTGTATTTTCTCCATGGGTCTGCTCGGAACGGAAGACGATAGGAGACCTACTTTCGTGTTTCGAGCAGGTTTGCTTGTCTGACATACGTCGCAACTGCTGACCATTCTTTTAACATCGTTATAGCAACCGGGCCAGAAGAAAAGGCTACAAATCTTGTTCTTAGTTTTTAAAAAACCTAAGTGTCCTCCCATGAATGAGTCATGAAAATATCTGCAAACCATGTTTCTTACCGCCTTTGGCAAGTAAATTCTATGATGTTTACCCGCTTTATCTTTTGTGCACAAAACTCCCCTCGACAGGCAGTATTTATCTTTGCACAATCCGGACTCCACGTCCTCTATTATTTTCGCAACGACGTCGTCTTCGCGCTGCAACTGATAGAGATCGGAAAACCCTAGGGGAAATTTGGACAGAACGCCAGCGCACAGGGGAGGCGAATCTTCGATATCATCCATGTTAAACATCCGGGACAAGGCGTCGGCCACAGGATTTTGCGTGCCCCTGATGTGGCGCACTTCAAACGTTAGGGAAGTAAGCCGAGAGACCCAACGTCCCAACTTTCCGAGATGACGCGGATGGGAGAGGAATCACGAGAGGGCCTGATTGTCAGTTTCTAATATGAACTCCCGATATTCCAGATACTGCCGGAACTTTTCCACCCCAAAAATTATAGCTAAACACTCAGCCTCGTATGCGGACGATGCCTTCTTTTCCTGTGGGGTAAGCATGCGGGAGGCATAAGCAATGGGTTGCCGCACTCCTTCGATCTCCTGTAAGAGGACGCTGGCGAGGGCATACGAGCTAGCATCCGTCTGAAGGACAAAAGTATTGTTGAAATCAGCCATACGCAGGACTGGGGGTTGGCTAATGGCGCCATTAGCCAACCCCCAGTCCTGCGTATGGCTGAATTATATAATTTTGTATATTACTTTACATTATTAATATTATTTATATTTTTTTATATTATTATTTATATTTAATAATACATATTTTTCCACAAAAAAGACACAAAAATACCCTCAGGAAGGTAACACATGAAAGTTGAAACTACTCCTCGATCTGCATATGACTGGAACATCCTTCCTAGAACTCTTCATTGTAACGTTTTGTATTTAGGCCTAAATAAAATTGTGTGTGTGTATTATTTGAGAATTTTTACCCCGTTAATATACAATTTAACTAAAGTATATCACACACATTAACCGGTTATTCATTCCCCCATCTCTCTCTCTCTCTCTCTCTCTCTCTCTCTCTCTCTCTCTCTCTCTCTCTCTCTCTCTCGCCCTCTCTATACCTCTCGCCCTCATAGCCATTTTAAATTGCACGTAAGTTATATACGGACTACAAGAAAGGCAAGAACTGTATCGCGGAAGGATTTCAATTAAAGACAATTAAGTTGAGAGGAAAACGGATTCATGTAACACAAGTGGACTGAGCACTGACTGCCTTTCTTGTTTTTCCTATGCAAACAATAAACCGTGAAAACACAGAGTTGTATAATGGGGTGAAGGTCACGATGAGGAAAACAACTTGCCAAGAAAGTAACCAAACTCTGAGCGAAATACTACAACACTGCTACTGCTACTACTGTGCTGCTACTACTAATAACAGTAAAACTTTCCCCAGCCGCTGGGACAGAAGACACACGGTTGATCTCAAATCCTCGTATATCACATTTGTTGAACGTATTAATTATGAGGGACTTCGAGCCGGTTCTGTAAAAGAGGCTGTGACAAGGCAATTGGGAAACATGTTAACAAATAGTTGACGCCGGCAGGTCCTGAGAAATTTATTTTCGTCAATAAAATAGGTTTCTGCCAACCTTTCTGCTGGACTACATGAACGTGTGGTCAGTTGTGACGGTCGTTGGCAATCAAATTGGTCCGATTTAAGGACGCTAAGAAATAAAACTAAGCAGTATGAGTTCTTGTGGTCGAAAGTTGAATAGGACACAAAGCTTTCACGATCGCTACTACGCGATCCAATAATGTAAACGTTTTGGTCATCCACGACGATAAGCTCCTCTGGAATCCCTCGAAAGATATATTAGTGTTCACGGTTTCCGTTCTAAGAAGTTACAGAAGCACATTCTATGCAGTAACACTGGATACCATATTTTTGGAATGTCTCCCAGTCAATGATCTGGTAACGTACACATACCTTCTGGGCTTGGCTTCGAGTCCATATACGTACACGCCGTCTTCTGAGTACATACAATTTGTCTGTGCCCACTCTGCAGTCTCTTCTGTACATCGCTGGAGATCACAATAATCCTTGCCATCGACGGGAACCTTCATCTTTATGTCGTCTGGAAACGTTTGTAACATGAAATTTAGGGTAGGATGTTTTAGTAGTAATAATAATACTTATTACTACTACTACTGCTGCTGCTGCTGCTGGTACTACTACTACTATTACTACTACTACTGCTGCTGCTGCTACTACTACTACTACTACTGCTCCTGCTGCTGCTGCTACTACTACCACTACTACTACTACTACTGCTGCTGCTGCTGCTACTACTACTACTGCTCCTGCCGCTGCTACTACTACTATTACTACTACTACTACTACTACTACTACTGCTGCTGCTGCTGCTGCTACTGCTACTACTACTACTACTACTACTACTACTACTACTACTACTACTACTATTATTATTATTATTATTATTATATTATAACAAACAATAAGAACATTTTTAATAATAGAAGCAGATAATCAATAGTTTTTATTGAACCAGAAGATAACCGTGCGACCCGGAAGTAAGCGTGATCAATACACCTCCTACCACGTGATTTCATTTGCTACATGTTTGCAGTTTGAATGACACCTGCCAAAAAATATGACAATTTCCCTAAATGGTACCGTGATCTTACCCGCAACATATAGCCAACTTTGACAACCTGTTGTTAATTCTTAACGAAATATAATATGTGTGTGTGTGTGTGTTCGCGCGTGTGCGTGTCTGTTTGCTTTAAATAGATTTTCTAAACAAAATACAAGATAACGAATTTAGAGCTTGGAAACACGAACCAACATGAAACATACCAATTATTCAATGACGTTTCAGATAAAATACTAAATGCAACTATAATGTATAGGCCTAATTTCCGGCTGAGTTTTGTAAGATTTGTGTGTGCGTTACGTTCAGTATTACTGGCGTACAATACATCTTACTGTTAGTTGTGATAAGGCAGATTTTAATTGTATTAAATAACTACTTAGATATTAAAAAGCAAATCATTAATTTAAAAACATTATTTTTTAAATTTTATATTGGAAATTAAATATAAATTTAATAATATATATATATTATAATAATATAATAATAATAATAATAATATAATAATATTATATAAATATAAATACTAAATATTAAATAAATTTAAATATAACAAATTAAATTATTTAAATGTATGATATATTACACATATTATAAAGCACAGGTGAGTAAGCATAAAACAGATATTTGAAAATGTTTCAGCTACTTGGGTGTCTGACATAAAAGATTGGATTCAAGTAATTAATTTAAATATTTAAAGTCATATATGAAAATACAATTTACATATTTATTACATAAAAAGGAAACGTTTATTTGTAGTACTTTCATAAAAAAATACTATTTACTTCATTTATTCGCGCATCATTTTAATTAAATAGAAAAGCTATTATAAAACTTAGAATAAAAATGTACACTTTAATTATACTAATTATTTAAATATTTGTATTTATATTAAACACGATTACGTATTCATTTTTTTATTCAAACCATGTTTAGTTTATTTAATTGTTTCTTTTATAAAAAATAATTGTTCCTTTTTCACCGTTGTTTTTGTTACCGTGACGAAGTTATCGTTGTGTGTGTGTGTTGCTCCTAGAAGACGATAATTCTGGCGTTCCCATGTCAATCGTTGTGTGTGGGTGTAGTATTGATCACTGGGTGATGATGATGGTGCTCCCACGTCAATCGATGTGTGTGTGTGTGTGTGTGTGTGTGTGTGTGTGTGTGTGTGTGTGTGTGTGTGTGTGTCGCTTACAGGATGATGATGGTGAAGATTCCGGCGTTCCCACGTCGAGAATCAGAGTGACACTAACCCTGCCCAAGAGTCTTCTCCCTCCCTCTCACTCTCTCTCTCTCTCTCTCTCTCTCTCTCTCTCTCTCTCTCTCTCTCTCTCTCTCTCTCTCGCTGGGATTCGAAATTTTCCGTGGTACTTATAGTGTGCTGTAAGTCGACAGGTGAGTAATATGATAGATAATGAAGGGTCCACAAGCACGACAATACATGACAGAATACAAATAGGAATTAGAGAATATTATGCCAACAGGAGACTATTGACAAGCAATCTCATTAGTCGTAACACAAAAATAAAAAATATAAAACACTTATCAGACCGGTTGTTACTTATGGAGGCGAGACATGACAAGAAAGGAACAAGTAAACACTGAGAAGGTTTGAAAGAAAGATCGTAAGTCGTGTTTATGGCCCAGTTAAAGAAGATGACGACTAGAGAATAAGAAATAACCAGGATGTAGATGAGCTATTGAATCATGAGGACACTGTAAGATTCACAAAGACCCAACGAATATAAACCTAGAGCGGATGGCTGATAGCGTATGCCAAAGAAAGTCTTGTGGGCGCAAATAAAAGCAGAAAGATGGACCGACCTAGGATAAGACGGTTGGACGATGTGCTAGATGATCTCAGAAGAATGGATGTGCGGGATTACAATGAGATGGCAATGGATAGGAGACTTTGGAGAAGACTGATGTTGGAAGCCAGGGCTCTCGTTGGGCTGTACTGCTGAAGAAGAAGAAGTTGACAGATCTGATTTTTTGACAGGGCATTAAGAAAGAAGGGAGTCAGAACATGTAGGACAAAGGCGGCTGGTATAAAGCCACGGACTGTTATTGTTTTGGAATCTGAATATCTTCAAGTGAGGAGTCAAGGAGTAAGTGTCGCTACAAACTTTTGCAGTTTAGTAAATATTAAATCTTGTTTAACAACTTGAATAAGATAATACGTTAGGAAGATATAACTGAAAACATTATTTAATGAAAACAAAAGTGACATTTGTGGCGCAGGGCACGAGAAGTTAAATAAAATGCTTAGGGGAATAACGGATGATGCAGGAAATCCAGTATAGCCAATTCTTTGATAAGAAGGAAGTGGCTAAAGATTCTAAGTTAGACAGTTATGAGTCATCACGGGCTCCGTTCCTTGTGTATCGTAGTGAGTCTCGAGTGCTAGCAGACGGTTTGATAAAGCATGTAGAAACGATGGTGCTGCGGAAGACTAGAGGCAGTGGCGGCTCGTCCATAACAGCACAAGAGCACGTGAACCCCCTATAAAAATAATTATACGATATAAATTATACATCTTTATTGACGCAGTACTAAAATGGCTTATCTTCAGTAAGTTTAAAAGAGCGGAGACAATGAAAAACACCGTAGAGCGCGCCAAGTGAGGTTAAGTGTAATGACGCGCCAGTGGCTAGGAGCGGACTGAATGCGCCCCTCTCGATGCTGTACACACACAAGCGTCTACTCAACCAATATCCAAGCTGAGGAGCGACCAATCTGGCGACGTGGTGGTGGCACTGGAGGGGCGAGCGAAGGTGCGTCCCATCACATCTGTTAACTGTACGGGCAGACGCTGCTTGTGTGATACGTTTGCATTCTGGGCTGACAAGCGTCTGCCCGTACGATTAATAGATGGGATGGGATGCGGCTGCTTTCTATCCGAGTCTTTATAGACTTGACGATAAACCTGTAGCTTATTTTCGGTTTGTTTAGCTGTGTGCGGTCTTCCTACGTGAGTTCTCTCGTAAGCAGAAATACTTACAATATTTTATGTAATCGTTCAGAGCTACAGAATGCGAATGTTTCATACTTTTGTCTATTTATTTGAAAGATCGTGCTAAGGATCCACTGTTATGTATTTTTAAACTTAATATGTGACGTTTTAAATTATACTGGTGAATTGTTGTATAAGTGCACATATCACATTTATAAATTTGTTTTGGCTCAGTAGAATGGGTTGATTTGATGTGTCGCTGCAAATTATTTTTTTGGGAATACTGTTTGTTACACAAAGTGCAAGTAAATGTAGCTGTTTCAATTTGCTCCCCTTTGGCATTTCTTTTGTGAACAATTCTAATATGCCGTTTACAATAAGAACTCTTACTGAACTCTTTGCTGCATAAATCACATTTTACGGCAGTAGTACTCATCTGAAAATAAACATAGCATTGTTTTCATTGAACTTAAATTTAATAAGCAAATTTCAGATGAAACGGTAACAACTAAACCTTATTTATTCTTCCCATAATGGTCCTGTATTTTGTTTAATATACTTTCTGAAGTGACAGTTTGGGAATACAGTACTGCTGCATTGTGCCATTCTACCACATGTTCCACTTCTGGTAGCTGGGTTCTAACAGCAGATTATTGTTCAGATTAAAAGTTGTGCACGCGTGCGCACACACGCACGCACATACACACATAGTATTCTTAACTGCCCATTAAACAAAACATTAAATTTTGTTTCTAAAAATAACTAAAAATTACAAATGTCTACAAGATAATTCTTCTTATTCTCTTTTCTTTCAAACATTAGGCCTGCTGCCTGTTATGCTTTTGACCATGGCAGAACTGACATTTCACCACTGCCAGAGAGAAATCAGCTACATAGCAACTCTGTGTGTGTGTGTGTGTGTGTGTGTGTGTGTGTGTGTGTGTGTGTGTGTGTGTGTGTGTGTGTGTGTGTGTGTGTGTGTGTGTGTGTGTGTGTGTGTGTGTGTGTGTGTGTGTGTGTGTGTGTGTGTGTGTGTGTGTGTGTGTGTGTGTGTGTGTGTGTGTCCCAGAGACGCCAGACAAGACTGCTGTATTATTACTCAGCAATATGGGTGTGCAGGCAGACTGACTAATTTTTGTTTAGTAAAGTAACAGTATTATAGAGCGATCATACAATAAATAGTATAAATTCCACACAGTTAAATGTGTGTTATAATTTCTTTTAGTCTAACAGCTAGATGGATTTTTACACTTTTTTCAAATTATTGATTCCATTTTTGAGCCATGGGGTCAATGAATTTTGAAATTTCTAAAACTGTACAGTATATTCAGATTTTCGTTAAAATTCTCTTTAATCGATGTCCCACATGGAATTTGTGATTTTGTCAAACTTTTTCCCCACTTTTTGAAACCTGGTGTCCCAAAATTTGAAATGTACAAAAAATAATACTATATTTGTATACACTAATTTTAGTTCTATTGGCAAACAAACTAGAAGAAGGAATACTCAGATCTTTTGTTAGTCACTTTTTTTTTTAAATAGTGTTTTGAGGAGGAAAGAGTGGTTAGACTTGTGAATTATATTGTTCATCTTGCTGTATAAGGAAAAGTCAAGAACTACTTTTACAAGAAATTGTGTGGTTGTAACAGGAATTTTACATTTCCCTGGAACGAATCCAATTGTTATCTCACTGAAATGTATTTCAATTGTGAAAGCATTACATATCAAGTAACTGAATGTAATGAGAATGCACCTGCACACACACACACACACACACACACACACACAGTGTACTTATTTGTTACTTGTTTGTTCCATAACATTGATTACAATTGCAGCAAAATTGATCAAAATGACATCAAATACATGGACATGTATACATGTACTACCCTCAAAACACGAAAAAAAGTCATTTTTCGAAAAGTTTCTGTGTGTAGATTTTTTTTCTATGGCCAACGATAACAGCCGCAAATTCAAACAGAATCAAATAATTTTTTGCACACAGCCCTGAATTGTAGAGTTCTCAGGACCTACTGATTTTGGTGAAGATCAGTTAAGAGAAAGCGGTAGTTTACCAACAACATTTAATGTTTTAATAAGGGTAATTTTTTCTATGACGAACGATAACTGCCGTAAAGTCAAACAGAATCAAATAATTTTTTGCATACGTCCCTAATGTGTAGAGCACTCAAGGTCTTTTGATTTTGGTGAAGATCGGTGGAGAAGAAGGGGTAGTTTACCTGCAACGTTTTATGTTTTTATATGTGTAGTACGTTATCGGCAACAAAGAAGTAGTTTAGTGTAAAAATTTCTTCCCGGGCTGTTTGAGCAAAGTACAATGTTATCTGCAAAACCAGAAGTTTCGGCAGTGCCATCGACTGTCATCATGAGTGAAAATCGAGTGCGATAATGTAAGGTGGTATACGTTAGTGACCACACAGTACTGTGGTCAGGCTGAATCTATAAGTAGAAAGAAGTAGTTTCTGTGGAAATATTTCATTTCCATTATGATTTTAAATATAAACCTTTGAACATGGAAGTAATGTATGGTTCTCCATACAGATATTTTAATTGCTTTTAGTTTTACATTTGATATGTAAACGCATCAAGACAGAAATAATCGCTGCTGATATTGAGTTTAGCAATTTAACATGATAATGTTTGTTATATAGTAAATATATTTGTAATATAATTATTTAGAAAACATGATAGAAGACAATTCTTACCTTTAACTTGGTTACACAAGCACGCATCCAAAATAGATACAAAAGCGCGCGCGGTAAAAACTTACCAAAATCAGCTGACAAGTATCAGCTGAGCCCGCCAGGTGACACGTGTGTCGGTGTCACGGTCGGTTAGGCACTTTCCCCTCCAGTGCCCCCACCACGTCGCCAGATTGGTCGCTCCTCAGCTTGGATATTGGTTGAGTAGACGCTTGTCTGTACACACGGGATATGCGACAAACGGGCGAGTCCATTTGCTCGCGGTAGGGGGAGAAACATGTTTACAAGCGGCTTAACGGAGAATACCGATGAGCTGCCTCTGACACAGCTCAGCTCAGTAGTTGCACGGTTGTAGTTAACGGTGGATGCTCCTTACCTTGGCGCGCGCGCGTGTTACATTTGTGTTTTGCAGTTTTGATTATTTTTTATTAATAAAGTTTTAGTTGAAATTACAGTTTATCTATTATAGTGTAGCTAGTGAAGTGAACTGTTGTTTTTATTTACTGTACAATAATGGAAAGTACCTGTAAGTACTCAGTTAGTAATTTAAACGCAGTAGCGTTTGCCAATTTACCCATAGAAGTTAAAATAGCAATAAAAGAGAGCGGTAGGCCAACGCCCCGACTTAATATAAGTCAAACATCGACATCAAAATCTAGAACTTTTAAAAGAGAATTTAAAGAAGAGCTATACGAAAAAATTCCTTGGCTTTGTGGTTGTGAACAAACAAACAAAATATTTGGTTTTCCTTGTTTGTTATTTTCCCGTGAAAAGGGCGATCCTGCTTGGATGAAAAACGGCGTTTGTGACTTAGCTCATTTGAATCAAAAAATTAAAAAACACGAAAGTTCTCATGGACACATAAGTGCTACATTGGATTTTAATTTGCTGGGAAAGGTTGGCGTTCGTCAGCAGCTTGACAGTGCTTATCGACAAAATATTAAAAAGCACAATGAACAAGTGACTAAAAATAGGTATGTCCTTTCTAAGCTTATAGACTGTATTAAATTTTGCGGTGCATTTGAGTTGGCCCTTCGAGGTCATCGTGAGGATGACGATTCCTTAATCCTGTCATATTTAAAGGGCTTGTAAACTTTTCTGCAGAACTTGACTCATCTTTGAAAGAACACTTGAGTACCGCTACTGTCTTTAAAGGTACCTCGAAAGAAATTCAAAATGAATTGTTAGATTGTATGCTTTTTGTATGTCAAGAAAACATAATAGAAGAAATAAAAACTGCACAATATGTTTCTTTGATTGCGGACGAAACATCAGACATCTCGTCTGTATTTCAGTTAGTTATAGTTTTCCGCTATGTTTTAGCTAATGGCCAACCAGTTGAAAGATTTTGGAAATTTGATAACCCTGAAGGGCACGACGCAGAATCTATAGCCAAAGGTATTTGTACCAGTCTAGATTATTTTGTGCAAAATCCAGAAAAACTCGTATCTCAAAGCTATGAC
This sequence comes from Magicicada septendecula, assembly GCA_034769895.1. Taxonomy (NCBI): domain Eukaryota; kingdom Metazoa; phylum Arthropoda; class Insecta; order Hemiptera; family Cicadidae; genus Magicicada; species Magicicada septendecula. The sequence goes on from CM068376.1 coordinate 343,035,868, forward strand.
GGTGCGAATGTAATGAGTGGGCACCATGCTGGCGTGCAGACCATAGTGCAACAAACCTATAAACATGCTTTTTTCGTTCACTGTTACGCTCATCAGTTGAACTTGATTGTAGCTCAAGAACAAGCCAAAACCAAGATGTCAGAATTTTTTTCGGACTTAAGTGATATAACAAATTTTTTTTCGAATTCCCCTCAGAGAATTGGACAAGATAGTTGGCAAACGAATACCTCGGGCGTCAGCTACAAGGTGGAATTTTAAGAGCAGAACTGTTAATACTGTTTTTGAGTACAGAGAGGAATTAATTTAATGTATGGAGGAAATCCAATCAACCTCTAAGCAACCAACCACCATAATTAAAGCTGGTGCTCTAGCTCGTCTCCTTAGAGATAATAAGTTTATATTTTGGCTTTCTATTTTTGATAGATTAATGCCACATGTGGGTATTTTGTACAACCAATTACAGCTAACTTACACTGATGCTGTGAGAACTAAAGCCAATGTTGACCACTTTGTCAAAGCCATTGATAAGGAAAGAGGTAACATGGACAAAGTGACAGAGCTGGTTAATCAGTACCCAGAAAATGCAGCTAAACGATCGACGCGTGAATGAGATTTTTACTTAAGTAGAACAGTGGCTGCCAAGGAAACCTGTGACATTATTACAACGCAAATAAAAACAAGATTTTCATTCACAGCATCTTGCTCAGCTGTATCTCATTTTGAATCACAAAAGTTTGAAGAGTTTGAACAGAAATTCCCCGAGAAATTGCTTGAAGATACAGTAAATGTGTATTCATTTCTTGAAAAAAATCGCCTCAAGACAGAGCTTGAAATCATTTACAAAAGAACTGATTTCAGAAACATGCGTGGTGCTGTTAGTCTTTTACAGTTTTTTATTGAAAACAACTTATTGTCATCATTTTCTGAAAGTTATATACTGTTATTAATTATTGCAACAATACCAATGACGACTGCTGAAGCTGAAAGGTGTTTTTCAACCCTAAAACGGATAAAGACATTTTTGCGGTCTACGATGTGTCAAGAGAGGCTTACAGCTTTAGCCATGCTTGCAATCGAGAAGGAAATGATTTCTAACATCCTTAATTTCAATGAAAGAGTTATTGATGTTTTTGTGTCAAGAAAAGATAGAAGGATGGACTTTGTTTACAAAAACTGTACTTAAAGAAAATATTTGTGTAAGCTACCATCCAAGTAAATTTGTGTAAGTAAATACTAGACCTTACCATCATATGCAGCAGCTTTGATTATTTTCCTTTTTCTGTATGTTTAATAATCTAATCTAATAAATTGAGAGCATGAGGCCTTATGACTAACTATCTAAATATTTAACACTTAAAACAAGCTATCTGTTTTGCGTTTATTTTACTACTTTAAAATTAAATGAAAATAATTGTTTTAGTAAAAAAGAACAATTAGCATATTATAACAAGTATGATCAATAAAGTAATCCTTTATTATTAAGTTGTGAACTAGTTAAAGTACAGTAATATCTATAATAACATTTCGTTTCAAAATTAATAAATTACATCAAGGTATAGCAGCGCCTAAATTATATGAATATTGCAAGCAACACACAAGTGTTTGACACAGTGTATCTCAAAAACTGCAAATTATTAATTGTGAACCCCCTGTAGATGTACTCACGAGCCGCCACTGACTAGAGGGGTTATAAAAATGGATAAAACAATATGTAAGACAAAGCCTGGGTGTCTTCAGAGTGTTGGAAAAACTTGGCAACATCGGAGGTAAATTAGTAGTCACGTGGCGAGACTGGATGGAGTGACAACGCCGTAAAGGATTTGAAACGAGAAATACGTGGAAATAATGGAATAACAAGGCTTCGTCTTGATGAAAAGAGGGCTCGTCTGGGTTCAAGCTGGGAGACGAATCATAGTTAAAGCCGCAGGTAAGGGAGAAACAGAAAAATAAATATGAATATAAAATCTTGGTTAATAACCTTTAAGAATTAGCGTACGAAGAAAGAAACGAAGATGGAATACAATTTACTCGTTCCCCACCATAGTTCTGTTACATTAATGTTATTTCTTTATTTCATTTAAGTACAACAGTTAATTTATTCAAATGGTGATGAATTCCGGACGGCTTTGCATTTCGAGGTAGGTGTTAAGACTGAATCTTCCAGTGGCGTATCTAGAATTTGGCCTTGGGGTGCAGGGACCGGTCGAGTCGGCTTCATACAAAAGAAAAAACAAGTTAAGACTAATCAACATTACAATATTTAAAGTGGCTGAAAACCGTGTGATAACATCCTGAAATCAATCCCATTAAAGTAAACGGCATTAACACAATAAAAGTACGCGTTACTGAAACATTGTTTAGAAGATACTTATTGACAGAATTTATTTTCAGATGTTTCATATTTCAATCGTACACACTAATGCTGTGAAATAAACCTGTCTGTATATTTCAAAAATAGTTACTAGCTGAAAAACACAGCTTAAATGTTGAGGTATGGGTAAAAATAATTAATAATTTAAGTACAGGAGCAAACACACGCTTTATTGAAGAACAGTTTAGTAGCAAGTATACATAAAACGGACACACGAAATACACATTACAAAAGCAGATTTATAACTGAAAACTAACTGGTCGAGTGCATCTCTGTTTATATAGAAAAAAGCTTCCAGATTTTTCCTTTTATTTAAAACTTCCAGAACATTACTTTTGTAGACTTCTCACAGTAAACAAGCATGTGTGTGGGCTGAGGCCCCGCCCAGGTAGCTAGACCTTCCACCGCACAATACAAACTTTCACTCTACAATAACAGGTATACTTACTTAAAATTGAATGCAGAGTTTTCTAGTATATTCTCAACACCCTCCCTAAAACTCTACATTCTCACAATCACATTAATTTTTAAAAAATTCATTTTTACTCTTAAGTCCAAGTTTAGATCTTAAATAAACAAATTTTGGTTTTGACAAAGCTTTCGTAAGTATATCAGCAACTTGTTCATCACTTTTAATATAATGTACATCAATTTCTCCATTTTGAAAACAATCACGTACATAATTATATTTCACATCAATGTGTTTTGTCCTTTGATGGAATTCAGGATTACTTATAAGTTTTAATGCACTCATATTATCTATACATAAATCATATTTATCAGTCTTACAATCGCATTCATTAAATAACTTCTTTAACCACATTATTTCAGTTGTTGCTAATGCTGCACTTACAAATTCTGACTCGGTTGTTGATAATGATACAGATTGTTGCTTCTTACTTCGCCAAATAATTGCAGCATTTGCATACATACAAGCTACGCCAGAAGTTGATTTACGTGTAACTGTATCGCTAGCATAATCAGCATCACTATAAGCTTTAAAGTTGCCATCCTTACAATATAGTAATCCAAAACAAATCGTACCTTTTAGATAACGTAAAATTCGTTTAACAATTGACCAATGAGCTACACTTGGTTTGTCTAAAACTCTAGATACAACATTTACAGCAAAACTTATGTCCGGACGACTTACAGTTTGCAAAAACATCAAATTGCCGACAGCTTCACGATAAGGTACATTACTTACAATAGTTTTTGATAAATATTCATCATGATTACAGTCAATTTACGTGGATACAATATTAGCTTCTGACATATTAAACTTTTCTAAGATTTTGTTAATATAAGTACTTTGATGAATGAAAACAGACCCATCATTCAATCTACAAATTTCCATTCCAAGATAATTAGTAACTTCTTTAGTACTAGTAATTTTAAATTTTTTACTCAAATCATTCAACAATTTATCAATCAAACTTTCATTTGAAGCTGCAATAAGTCCATCATTAACATAAATTGCTAACAAGATCTTATTATTATTATTGTTATATATGTATAAACATGGGTCACCCGTACTTTGACAAAAATCTAAATTTACAAGAAAATTAGTGAAGTGCTCAGTCCAGCATCTTGGTGCTTGTTTTAAGCCGTATAAACTTTTCATTAATTTACATACGCGTGAGCTTCCATCATCAAAACCTTCAGGTTGTTTCATATATATATCTTCCTTTAAGTCACCGTATAAAAAAGCCGTTTTGATATCAAATTTACCGATATGTAAATTTTCACGAGCAGAAATACTAAGTATCAATCTTATTGTATCATAGCGAACAACCGGACTAAAAGTTTCTTTATAATCTATATCTTTCTGTTGCGAATAACCTTTAATAACCAACCGCGCTTTATAACGTTCTGTACCATCTGGATTGAGCTTCTTCACAAAAACCCAACGATTGTTAATCACCTTTTTATCTTTTGGCTTTTCCACTAATACCCATGTCTTATTTTCATACAAAGAGTTCATTTCGTCCTGCATTGCAGCTTGCCAACTATCTTTTTCTTTACTTGTAATTGCTTCGTTATAATTAGATGGTAACTTTTCAGCAATAAACGTGATCGGACATCCATAATATTCTGTAGGTTTTAATTTTGTTCTATCGCGCAATTGTCGTCCAGTTTGATTGTTATCGGCTATTTGAAGATTGTAAAGGTTCTCTTTCTTCAAACTCATTTGATTCATTTTTAAGTAAAAGTTCATTATTTTTAGGAGTTATAATTTCATTTTCTTCAGTTTCTTTATTATTATTGTTCAAAGAATTCAAAATAATTGAATCAGCTAATACTCTTTCAGGTTTAAAAAGTACATCTCTACTTATAATGACATCTCGCACTTCCGGAACATATACACGATAACCTTTACAATCCTCGTGATATCCGACCAGATAACCTCTCATCGATTTTTTATCAAGTTTCTTACGATTTTCTTTTGATATATGTACATAACACATGGTTCCAAATATTTTAAATCTATCAACAGTAGCTGTTTTTCCATTCCATAACTCATAAGGAGTTTTATTATTTTGTTTTGTTGGGCCTGTTCTATTAATTACATGTACAGCAGTATTCATTGCTTCTGCCCATAAGAATAGAGGTAAGTTTGAATTTGAATATAACATTGATCGAGCAGCCTCTACAATGATTCGGTTATCGCGCTCTGCAATTGAATTTTGTTCGGGCGTATATGGAACATTAATCGAATATTTTATACCTTTACTATTTAAAAAAGAGATCACAGCTTTATTATCGTATTCTTTACCACCATCAAAATGAATTTCTTTAATATTTGTTGCAAATTGATTCTCAACCCCGATACAAAATGATTTTAGTTTTTCTATTACTTCAGATTTTTCTCGAATAAAATGAATTTCTCTATAACTTGAAAAATCGTCTTTAAAAGAAACAAAATATAACTTTCTACCGAGAGACTCTACTTCCATAGGACCACAAACGTCAGTATAAATTATTTCGCGAGTTTTAATGGCACGATCGATCTTTTTGTGAAAAGGCAATCTATGATTTTTGCCATAAGCGCAACCTTTACAAAAGAAATTTTCATCCGTAAATTTTATATTTAGATTTTTCAAAAAATTCTTCACATGTTTTACATTTTGATGGCAAAGTCTTTCGTGCCATAATTGTAAAATATTACCGTTGGAAATGCTCGATCTACTCTTTTGTTCTACCACGTTACATTCTTTTGGAATTAAATTTTGAAAGTCTAATTTTAGCAAAATACCAGGCTCATATTCGGAACCAGTTACAAGAATTTCATTACCATGCTTTAAAGTACATCTCGTAGCATTATGTGTTATTTCATAATCTATACCCCTTTTACCCGCATATTTAACAGAAAACAGATTATGCATTGAATCAGGAACATATAATACATTATAGATAGTAACTTCTACTCGTTCACTATTTTTATAAGTTTCAAAGTCAATATTACCTTTACCATATGCAGACATTGTCATACCGTTGCCCATTCTTACACTGACTGGTGTTGTATATTCTTCGAACGTTGAAAACCATTCTCGATGCTTCGACATATGATCCGTCGCACCCGAATCCACAATCCAGAGATCATCCCGATTGCCACAGCTGCCTTTGTCACCTATTAGTGCTATCCTCGATGTTGATTTCTTCTGTTCAGAAGACGAGTTACTTCTTTCTTGATTATTCGACCATCTTCGCTGTCCATTATTCTTATTCATGAAGCAATTGTTACTTTTATGACCTTTTCTTTTGCACGTATAACACCTGAAGCAGTCCCTTTTTAAATGACCTTGTCTTCCACAATTATAACACTGCTCTTGTTTCAAATTATTCTTCTCATATTTATAAGAGTCATTCTTCTGTTCTTTATGACCGATTTTCAGATTAGCTAGCAACGCTGTCGTCTCTTCGTGTACTTCCTTTTGCTCTTGTAATCTAAATTCTTCTGCCATCAAGCGCTCAGTCAAATTTTCGAGATTCTTCTTATCGTCAGATACCGAATCCCAAGCACTGTGAAAATGATTAAACTTTTGTGGCAAAGATGTTAAAACACGAGTCATCACCATAGTCTTTTCAATTTTTCCCCCGAGATTTTTCATTTTTCTAGCCAACTGTTCTATTTCTGAAATATTATACGTAACACTTTCACTCTCTGTCCACTTAAACTCAAAAAATTGTTTTTGAATCATCGACAGATTTTCATCAGATTTTAGATCATATGCTGTATTCAATTTGTCCCACATCTCCTTGGCAGTAGAACAACCCATTATAAGTTCGAGAGGCTTTCTCTCCACTGTTGTAACAATTAACTTTCTGGCAATTTTGTCCGCCTTCTTGAACTTTTCCAACAACGCGTCACGATCTTCTGCACCTGCAGCTGGCTCGGCTAATCTTCCTTCGCAAACATCCAGCACATCATCATCCTCTTCCATCAATGTGCGTACTACGAAGCGCCATTGATGCCAATTATCTTTGTCTCGAAGTTTTTCAATTTTTATATTCGGTTCCATTTTTGCACAAATATTTTATACTTGCACTCCAATTACACACTGCACTCCGATTTTAAAATGCCACTGGGCCCATAACCTGTTGAGGTATGGGTAAAAATAATTAATAATTTAAGTACAGGAGCAAACACACGCTTTATTGAAGAACAGTTTAGTAGCAAGTATACATAAAACGGACACACGAAATACACATTGCAAAAGCAGATTTAAAACTGAAAACTAACTGGTCGAGTGCATCTCTGTTTATATAGAAAAAAACTTCCAGATTTTTCCTTTTATTTAAAACTTCCAGAACATTACTTTTGTAGACTTCTCACAGTAAACAAGCATGTGTGTGGGCTGAGGCCCCGCCCAGGTAGCTAGACCTCCCACCGCACAATACAAACTTTCACTCTACAATAACAGGTATACTTACTTAAAATTGAATGCAGAGTTTTCTAGTATATTCTCAACATTAAAAATTAATAAAAGAACTTCAAAAAATTAAGAGATTAACAAATTACCTAAAATTTTTCGACTCTCTGGGGGGGGGGTCCGGTCCCGTCCACCCCAGCCATACGCCCCTGCCATCTTCATAATGACGCCATTTATATTGGAATTTAAATTTACGAGGAATGTACACTGGCGTCATTGTGTTGAAACTACTAATTTAATCCCATTCATTTGTGTGGTAGTCATTCATTTTGGAAATAGGTGATAGTGAAATAATTTGTTTATGTCCACTGGCAATTTATTTTTCTTGCATTTCAATGATTAAACTACATTGTGACAGCTGGTAAGTGGATATTAATTGGCCGACCTTTCAATTAAGGGAGACGCCTGCTGACATTTCCCGCGACGCCCTTTCCACGTATGTAAATTTACGTACAGAGTAATTAGAAAGAAATCTTGGTACCGATACTCTTATGTAACATAATGAACGAACGGTTTTGCATAACGTCGAAAGTTACACTCTTCACACGCCGAGTCCACCTTCTCAATACACCACTGTCTCATTTCGCTTACTTTTATTTTAATTTAAATTTGTTTCGTTTTATTTTTAGTCTCATTTTATAAACTAAGTGGGATATAAGTGCGGGTACGCGCATAGTGTGTATGTATGTGCGCGCGTGCTCGCACGCCTTTAGCATAATCGTTAATATTTACTATTGAAATAATATAATGTAATTTGTTGGACGTTGGACGTTGTCACAGTTAGTTACAGTGAACAAAATATTATTCGTTGTAATACAGTAGAATCTCCATTAACCGAAACACTTTTAACCGAAATACCGTTTAACCGAAATGACCGACCAACAAAAAAATTATATATTCCCCATTTTTAAAATGAAAATTTATTTTCCGGATAAAATACAAAACAAATGTAATAAACACTGTTTGTAAAGTGTGATTTGTCATGATAGCTCTGTTCAAAGCAAACAGGTTTCCTTAGTTTGAGATGGAAAGCAAGCATAGAGCGTCACCCGTCAGGTCAACCATCTCGTGGATCCCTTTTAAACAAAGGGGGTGGGTAAACATAAAAGCAAAGGAAAATATAAGAGTTTTTTTCAAAAAAAATCATAAAACTAGTGTTAAAAAATGAATTTATGTAAATATTATCCAAAATTTTGGTTATCCGAAACCGCCTTCCCCCCTTTGTTTTGTATAACAAACGATACGAATATTCCACTAGGCCGTGGTAGTGGGACTCCCACGACGAGTATATAAGAAAAGAACGCACACTGAAATAAGTGCACATAAGGCAGGTTTATACCTGTTCCCCGTTGGCCGGACACCTGCTGTGCTCAGTCAATACACCGAAAAATTTCAAGGTACATACACTCCACCCCAGTGTGTGGTATACGCTTCTACTGTAAGAGTTTTCATAGTGGGTCGTTATGGAATTACTGACAACTAATGAGGGTATACCTTCAGTATATTTCAGCGGCTAGGCTTATCGGGAATTCAGAAGACAACCATTTGGCGATACCAGAAGGAAAGGTCGACAAGATGTCGTGGTATGCTTAAGACACAATATGGATAAGTTTTGGATATTTATGTCAGGTTTCAACTATTTATGTCAAGTATCGGACACTGCCCGCTTAGCGTCAGTCAAGCGGAGAAGTGAGAATCTAATAGAAGAATTGGAAGAAATACTCAATAAAGACTACGAATTCGTCGCAGAAACGACTAAGATTTGACCCACAATTAATGACTAAGAGAATTTTGTACCACCAGGAAAGCAAATATTGTGGAAACCAAACGAATCCGAAGATAGGACTTGAAGTTATAGATGAATAAATACTGTAGATGACAGATAGTGTCAATTTTCTCTTGATAGATGACAGCTCAGGAGAAAGAATAATAATTCTCAGTGGGAAGAAAGGAACAGAGAGCATGAAGCGTCATCAAGATTTTTTCATGAATGGGACTTTTAAAATTGTAGCAAACAATACTATCCACGCTGATTATGGAAGTTCTAAACAAGAAACAAACCCAACCTGTCATGCTCCGGACGAGAGCTTTCGGCGTCCCTACCACTATCAAGTCCTAAACCACGAGCATAACAGTTAGCAGTTTAGCAAATCAGCAAGGAATTACGGAGACAAATAACAAGATGAACAAGGAACAAACGTGTATCCAGTTGTGTTTGCCCTGTTACCAAAAAAGGAAATAGGGACTTATATCCGACTTTCCTTCCGTCTGATTCTACATGCAGTTCCAAAATGGAAACCTAGAAAAGTTAACGCTGATGAGGCAGCCACAGTTTCTGCCTCAATCATGCCTAAATGATAGTAGCATATGTGTACGGCAACCATTTAGCACGTCCAAAGCCTGGAAAGAGTGTAAGTGGAATCAGCTGTTGAATCATATCAAAAACAAATATTTAAATTATTCCGGGAATAATATAATGCTAGGTGGGCACGATTATAGACCGTTCAGAACACAGACAAGATTAAGTCTGTACGTTTATTTTTTTCGTCGCTATAAGCTTTTTTCGTGATACCCCAACGACGAAAGTAGGGGAGAAAGGAGAGTTCGGAGCCACTTGTCACATGACAATCTAACCTAACCCCAAACATGTCGGTTGAACCTAACCTCACCCCACCGATGTCAGTTGACAACCGGGAAAGAATATTACAATATTACAAGCATTGCTGAAGAAGCACGGAGTGAAACATTATTCAGCGAGGAAAAAGCGTCTGTAGTGGAACGTTTCAACCGTACACTGAAAACACGCATGTACCGCGCTTTTAGTGAACAAGGTCATTACCGCTGGTTGGACATATTGTCGTGACTGGTGAAGGCACTGTTCACAGGACTATCGGAATGGAACTGCGTCAGGTGAACGAATCCAACGAACACAGTCTTAGAGCGAATACTGAAGAACACGGCGAGAAAGAGAAACGTTGTTAATAAACAACCAAAATTCAAAGTAGAATAAGCAAACACAAGATGGCATCCAACTGGACGAATGAGATATTCAACGTGCACGCTGTACAGCGCACAACCATTCCTGTCACATACCTACTCACTGATCATACGGGTGAAGTGTTAACAGGTGCCTTTTACGAGCACGAAATCACTAAGTCAGTAGTAGGCGATGTTTACCTGGTGGAAAAAGTGTTACAACGCAAAGGAGACCGTGCGAAGGTGAGATGGTACGACTCTTGGGTACAGAACGCGTCGCGATGGCATTACACATTAGTACGTTAACATGCCTGCGTTAACGTTGAAAGATGTCATTTTACATCCTGCATATAACAAGTATATCCTGAACACAACTTTAGGATATATAGATCATTTGCGTAACATCATCTTTGTTTATGACAAGTGGCAACGGGTTAGGAATTATGTGACTAGATTCAAACTCACTACACTGCTGATGACAGTTTATAACGTCGGGACGACATTATAATATCGGGAACCTGGTTAATTGGCTCAGGTCAATTAAACAGGCTGCCATAATATTCACAAACTCATAACTATCTGAAATATAAACAAACACTAAATCGGATCCCGTGAATTGAGGAATTTCATGACTGCGGTTTGTAGATTTATTCACTCACCTTTTTGGACCATGACATCTCTTTATTACATACTGTTTTAGCATCATAGAAGAAAATTAGTAATGTGTATACTGATGATAAAAATATTTGAGCATTTTGTACAATTGTAATTAGTGTAAGTCATGGGTGAACATAGCTTGTACTGTCCTCGGATCCGAGTTGTGTGTTCCTGTATATGATATTAAAAATAATAATCTTTACTTTGTGCCATCTGAAGAATGGGTTTATTTAACTTTAGCGTGTTATACTCATTAAACTCATTAAACTTAACACATCTTATTACTTATCATGAAATTACAATTTTATGCTAATTAGGTCAGTCTTTTGTGTATTACTTTACTCTGATGTTGTTATTTAAGTGTCTTTCATATATTAGTTAAAGTTAAGTTCTGAACCACAGAAGTAGAACTTCCGTGTCACCTGTGTGTAACATATCCTCGGCGAATCGGGGCTTCTATCTGTCGTGCAGGGTGTCTGGGAGATCTTCTGTCTATCGTGTGTTGGTGAAGTTTGGTGTCATTCTTAAAGATGAGTAGTCTGTCTCTTCTGTAGATTCTTGTGGTCTGTTTCTTCGTGGTAACTTTCACTAGTGTTCACATTGTTGTACCGCTCATATTGCTTATGGTTAACAGTTACATTCTAGAAGTTTAACATCACATTAAGTGATGTTATTTATTTATAGAGATGTCATCGCCGCACACTCAAGTCATTCACATCATCCGGTAATTACGTAAGTTTTACTTAGTCCACATGTTTAATATTTTCTAGCGGTCTACATAATGTGCTGTACGCTGTATCACCAGGGGAGTCTCTGATTCAACTGGACTAAACTAACTATAGGGGTAATGGGGCTGTCCTCGCGCGGGTAGTTTCTCAGCGCGAAAAGTAGTTCTTAATTATTATTAATTATTTTCCTTTAATTTGCTTACGATTTAATTACATCACTCTATACTTTTATTATTCTTTTATGTAACGTGAGGTCGTTATGGATTTATTGAGTTTCTTAAATCTAATTTTATTAACTGATACATCGGCAAATCGGCATGTTACTACCGGTTTGGGGCATAGAGAAAGGGTGCTTTTGTGCATTATTAAATTATTTTAGTATTATAATTTTTTATTTAATTTTATTGTGGGATTTAGGCATATTAAATCGTCACAAGCTTTGCTCACTATAAAGAGTGCGTTTGGTCGGATCCCAATTGCAAGGCAGGACCGGATACCTGTGTATGCAGTTACATATCCAGTGAGTGTTACAACTTAATACAAATATTGAACAGTCTTGAAAGAAGAAGAAGCAGAGTATGAAAGACGTACAACAGACGGATCTATTGAAAATAATCGACATGGTATTTACGAAACGTTACGGTGATGGCGAAGGGGGAAATGCATCACATAAGCATGGACCGCTTCTCCCGAACACCATCCGTTCTCTCATCTGCGGAGCCTCGGGGTGCGACAAAACAAATGTCATGCTGAACCTGTTGTTTGACGTGAATGGATTGAGATTTGCAAACTTGAAGGTGTTTTCTAAATCATTGTTTAAACCTAAGTACAGACTGTTGGAAACTCTGATGACATCGCTCGCTGATGATGGGATAGACTATCGTGCATCCAGTGAAAATAATGACGTACCACCGCCCGAAGATGTTGCTTCCGACTCTATCATGGTGTTTGACGACGTATCATGCGAACGACAACACAGCGTTCGCAAGTACTTCGCTATGGGCAGACACAGTGGCGTGGACGTGTTCTACTTGAGTCAGACGTATAGCCAGGTCCCAAAACAGCTGATACGTGACAACGCTAACCTCGTGGTGTTATTCAGGCAGGATGAGCTCAACTTGAAGCATGCGTACAATGATCGTGTTAACACGGACATGAGATACTAAACTTTTAAAAACATCTGCACCGAAGCATGGACGGATATATATAATATATAATAGTCTTCGTGAGGTTGTGGGGATTGAATTGACCAAAGATGAACACAGTGACATGGAGGACAAAAAGATTCGCAACTTGGGTGATCCTGTAGCGTTGAACGATGCTGTTCCTATGCATTTTGTGCAGGACCACTGCTTGGTGTTACCCAACGAAGAAGAAGAAGGAAACCCTGTGAGCATCAGAGGACATAGGCTGAGGAACGTGGGTACACCTGTTGAGCTTGCTGACGCAGTCAACAAACAGTATGCAGACTACACGTTTCCACGTTTTAAGAAAACCAAGGAAGACCATCGCGTCATTGATGCGCAGGACAGCTATATAATATCAGTTAAAGATCCTTACCGTGCAAGAGACGTAGCCAACAAACGGTACGTTGATAACGCGGTTATACCGTTACGAGCGAATAATAGCTATTATGTCAAAGATTGTCGGGTATCGGGGTTAGCCGCGCCGATAGTGCACAAAGACGCAGTGAACTTGGACTTTATGCTCAATAATACAGTTAGTTTACACGGTACCTTTTTTCAATGCGAGTGGAAGGCTCATATCCAACCTGGCGGATGGAGCCCTACCCATGGACGCTGTGAACGTGCGTCAAATAGAGGAAATTAAACGATATGTGAAGAGAGAGTTGTACACGTTAGTTGAAGTCTTACAAACACGTGTGGATAAACTGTTATCCTACATCTATAAATTGCATGTACACAAGGCTCGCGCTTTACTCGGTTCTGAAGAGGCAGAGTTAAAAGTCACCGACAACACAGAGACAAGAACGTTAATAGATGTTATCAATAAGGACGGAATAGAGAAAGATTGGAGGACAGTATGGAAAGAAGACGAGATAAGGAGGGGCGGGGTGTAATAGGAAAAATACTTAAAAGCGCTGCACCCTCTGTCATTACGTCAGTGCCTACTGTGATCAGTCGTGCAGTGGATGCGCTACCTGTGGAACTACATCTGCCTGGGTACAGGTTCTGTGGACCAGGAACAAAATTGGAGGAAAGATTAGCTCGCGGGGAGCGCGGTATCAACGAGTTGGACGAAGCCTGCCGTGAACACGACATCGCATACGCAAAGTACAGGAACAACGAACGCAGACGCATAGCCGATCGTGTCCTTGCCGGCAAAGCGTGGGAACGTGTAAAAGCTTGGAATTCAGGCAACAGTGAAAGAGCGCACGCAGCAGCAGTAGCAGCAGCAATGAAAGTGAAATCAGTGTTGGGTGGAAACGTTGGCTCCAGTCATAAACGTCAACCTCGTCAAGTACAGAAGAAGAAGGCGACGAAGAAGAAGCGTACTCAGAGGATGAAGACTGGATCTGGCCGTTGTCAAAGTGGCGGTGTTGTCAAACGAAAACGGAAAGTACACGCAAATCAGCTTCTGGCTTGTACTTGCGTCCGTATCGAAAAAGCTAGTTCACATACCGGTGCGTCCACTATCTGATCAAGATCTGTACAAGTACGCGAAACTATTGGCTATACCTTACTTCAGAGGAGTGTTCATGCGTGATGCTTTACCTCGTGGGCAGCCATAGAAGAACGAAAGCGCAATAGTGAATCTGGACGAGACGAGCGGTCCAGGCATGCATTGGGTATGCTATGAGAAGCGAGGAGAGAAAGTACACTACTTTGACGCGTACGGCAATCTACGACCACCAGCAGAATTGATACGATACTTTGGAACCACTGTGACAGACATTCAATACAATTATGAGAGTAAGCAGGCGTCGGACACGGTCATCTGCGGGCATTTATGTTTGGAGTTTTTATCATCACATGATCAGTAGACGACATGATGTCTTCGCTAACGGTCACTGTTACAGGTACAGATTCTAGCGCTCTCGTGTGCGATGTTTTCCCACCTCTTGAACTAACAGAGGGTGATTAGTATGCGGGGCTGTTGGACTTTACCACATACAATTCTATTCCAAATGTTCTTGAAGGTAAAAACAACGAGTTCCCCGTAGTAAGCGTACTGTACAAGACTATGCGAACGAGAAACTCAAGTACCGACTTTACCTTCCGAAGCGTTACGCTGGAATTTTCACTGATGAAGAATTACGGCACATCGTACCATACACTCTGCATCTGATCTATCGTGGAAAACGGGAACAGACTACTGTAGTTGATATTCTCAAAAGAATTAATGGTGAGTTCTTAATTCATAGGCTGTAATTTAAATTATATGTAAGATATAAAGTTACCGATATGGCTTAGATCACATTAAGAATACATAGTACTCTTCATATATCAAAGAAAAAACATATAAACATCTACGGCAACAATACAAGCATATGCTGAAATGTGCATGTATTAAATAAAAAAAATATTTAGATTAATTTTAGTAATATGTAATAGACGAGCAGGTGTGAAGTTGAAAGCTGAGTTAGACGCAGGAATGAACAAGCATATTCACGCGGTTATTGCTGAAAGAGTGTACAGTAGTAAATAGTGTGTGTGCGTGAAGCCTGTTCAAGCCTGCAAGTTTGCTATCGCACCCCAAATAGATACTAAATTAGAGTTTTATTTAATTATAAGCAAACCATAAATGTTAGAAAGATTGCAAAGACTTCTGTGCCGTGGTTATATTAAAAGGTAAACACCACGGCCAGTTTAATTGTATTTTCCGTGCGTTCGGTGCATTATCGCTACATGTTGCAATGCCCGCTTTCGATATCGAGAATCAGTCGGCCGCTGCGACCTTGATTGGTGACGTCATTTTGTTGGCCGTGGCGTCTGTTACTGACAGCAAGATTTAGAAAGCAACGTTTTAGTTTTATAAGTTCGCGCAGCAACTTCATCCTCCTCTTTTTCTCTTTCAACTTGGTGCGGCTTGGATTGTGACGGTGTACCGTGATATACTACTATGAGTAGATAATTCAATAAAGAGCTTCAGGTTTTCCCGCTTTAGTCGGGAGGAAAGGGGTCGACGAGATGGGCACTCAACTTCTTCGCCCATCCACAGAGCCTGCGTAAGAAGCCCCAACGCCGTCACGCCATGCGACATCATTCTTCGCACGCCAACTGGAAATGCAGGAATATTCTTAATGCAATCTGGAAGATCAGGTGGGAACTTTCCTTTTATTTTATAAACTTCACACACGAAATATTCCGCAGGTTACCGGGTAACACACACGCAGAAACTTAGTTCTAGAAATTAGACTCATGCTTCAGAGTTAACATTACTGAACACGTTTTGTGAAGACATGTTAAAGTGTGGACAGTGATGACTGTGTTATGAATAACTTATAAGTATTCGTGTATTGATTTTGCATAATGTCAAGGGTTACCACTGAATAATATAAATATTTAATTCTATTTTCTGCAAAAAGAAAACCAATTTCAAAATTCATTTATTAACAAAATCCAGGCCTTAAGAAAATGTAATACCCGGAGAGTACTTGCATCTACCTGTCATATGACTTGTGATCCTGCACGTTCTATTTTTTGGTCTGTTCTTTATATTCTAAATTTTAACTCCTGTTGATTTAGTATTTATTATTTGGTTCTGCTTGACTATTCAATTTATAATAGTACAATAAAATTCTTATATTTAATTAACAAAATTTAAACGACATATTTGAATATTTAATTAACAACTTCAACCTCGGTTTAATGTGATCACTGGTTTCGATATTAATGCGATTAATCCTAGTGCTGGGAAACAGGTAGATGAGGGTACTGCAACACACTTAAGTAATTAGTTTTTTTAATTTAATTATTATCTTATTATCTACCGATCATGGACTGTCATCTTTAGGTACTTATGATTATCTTATGTTAATGAATGGTTCATGCATTACTAATGCAATAAAAACAAATCTTTTGAAAGTGAAATACAAAAATACAAGTTTATAATAAATATAATAAGTTTAGTAGGTTGGTATGTCATTATTTAATTGTTGGAGATATTTTGAAATATTCTTGTTGTAGTTCAGCCACCATGGTGCTTTAAAGAAAGATTTGAATTGACGTTAAGAATTAAGGAAACCTCAAACCAAAGATGATTGTAAAAGCAATTGTTAAAATTCAAGAAGCATAAATAAAATCTTGTTATTGTTGATCAAATGTTTTCTTGCAGGACCTGTCACTATGGGCTCAGCACATTTTATCTCCATCTAGGCCACGTGACTAGTCTTAAATATTAAGTGACGCCTTCCCCAGAAAAAACAAAAAAAAATTGAATTTTTTTTGGAGATTGGCAAAGGGGTGTTAAAACAATAAAAAATCCTGGGATTTAAGGGCGTGCTCAATGGTAGCAGAGCGTGGTTATTTTGAGCCCCTGAGCCAAAAATGTGACAGGACTTGTAAGATAGCTTGGGAGGTTTTCTTTGGTGGATTTTTGCAGGGTAAGATTTCGGGTACAGTAAAAAAGGGTGTGGGCACAAATAGACATGTTGAAAGAGAAAAGAGATTCAAACAGGATTTTATTAGTGTTATATGTTGATTGTATAAGATGTTGATGTTGTATTTTGTGTGATATATATATATATATGTTAGATTAGATGTGATATACAGATGAATTGGATGTAAACCGGAGCCAACGTGGAGCTATTGTACGGGTCACACGCACACGTTTATATTTTTTTTAATATATATATATATAATCTGTGTGAGCACTGGCTCACTTTCTTGTTGGAGTTGGTTATTGTTTGTCCATTTTCGGTTAGACGAAGGCACTGTTGATTCATTGATAATTCCGGAGCAGCGGCAGCCCTATTGAGGATGTTATCTGTGTAAAATAATTTAATTTGATTTCTTCTGCGGAGAATGCGGATATGGTCGGGCCATAAATTTGTTTGTGTATTGTCATTTTGCTGTAATGGATTTTAAGGCCATTTTTGCCAAGGTTGCTTTAGAGAGAATATGTATTACATATATATATATATATATATATATATATATATATATATATATATATTGTAACGTATTTAATAAAGTACGAATTTAATTTCAAATACAAATACACTTCTATTTGTGTTTGCGGAGCCCCACGATCTTGGAGCGCCAAATATATGCAACGTATTTATGTGTGTGAATTCTTATATGTACTTTAATTTGTATAGCCCCACGTTCTTTGGGAGTCAAATATGCAACAATACATATACATAAATACATATACATATACACAAATTTAGCGTGACCGGTCTCACGTTCAAGATTGACAAATTATGTAACAATATAACATTTAAATTGGGTTTCAGGTGTATCTGCAATAAGAACTCTATGTAACTTGTAACGGTATTTCAAATTTATTTGATATTATTAAAAATTGTGCACATGGCACTGACTTCGATTTAAAACATTCGTTATTAATTGTTATTATGCCGTAAGGCTTATGCTATATACATCCTTACTGACTAAATATTCTATTCTACTAATTATTGTATTAAAGAAAAATCTCATTTTCAGACTACTCAGTCAATTAATGTGTTTCAAAATATCAATATTTAAATCTCTTTTTATATATTGTAATGTACTCAAAATATTAATAGTTATTGAATTTATCTTTTATTTCTCAGAACTGATTTATCTCAAATACTAATTGTTTTCATTTAAATGCTTTGTATTCATTTTATTTCATATTAATTTGAGCTCTTGTTACGTTAATCGTATTTCTAAAACATCTATGATTTTAATTCTACTTTACAAGAAACAGTGGCTCTTATTTTTAAATAAAATATAAATGTCTTTAATTGTCTTTGAGTTCATTGTATGATTAAGATATAAATAAGTTGTTTATCACCTTATTGTCGTCAATCATACTCGATCATTTTGATTCATCTGTAGTCGTCGTCGTCTCGCACTCCAGCGTCGGCTGTCTCTCTTCTCCTCTTGTCCAGCGTCGTATCTCTCTCTGGAACTCTCCTCTTGTCCAGCGTCGTATCTCTCTCTGGAACTCTCCTCTTGTCCAGCGTCGTATCACTCTCTTGTCTAGTGTCGAATCACTCTCTGGAACTCTCCTCGTGCTGTTTCTGACGTCAATGGATCTTCTTATGTAATTCTTCTTATGTACTGCTATTATTATTTAAAAAAAGATTGTCTTTACAACTTAGTTACATAGTTGTATGTAACTGGAAAATTTAAACTATTTACAAAAAAAATAAAAATACGCCGTGCGGACGGGCATAAGCTCCCGCTGCACCGTGGATGATTTAAGAAAGAGAACCACTGTAGCTTGTGTGTCCTATTTATACCCATGTCTTGGTCGACACCTGCAGTGGTACGAAATCGACATGTCAGAAACTGTCTCTGGATTCAGTTCCCCCACTCTTTGTCAAATTCGCTATTTCTCATATTTCTGCGAATTGCAGAGTCCTGTAAGTATACTCTTATACTTATCTTATAACTATTTTTACAACACATGTTCACTGTAATTTTGGACATTGCAACTTAACCCTTTCGATTTGTACACAGTTATTTCACTATTACACTCGTACGGTGTGTCACTTTCGCGTGGTTTTCGTACACAGTATTTAGTAAATTTTATTACATTTTATTGTGGTTTTGGATTTTAATTCTTAATTATAGTTTATGAATAATTACGGAAAACAATAATTGTGCAATTATTCATCTTGGGGTGGCAAACTCGCCTGCATAGACCTGCGTTCACACACACTAGCAAAATACTGGTGTACACACTTTCAGTTACATTTGTGTGTGTGTGCACGTCGATTCATGTCGAAACACCTGTTCATATTTTTGTCTGAGCCAAGCTTGCAATCCCTGACATGCTTATTTCTAATATATTATTAATTATTTACAGTTTATTAGGAAAATTTAAATTTTTATATTTAATGCTCAGTACATCACTTATTTGTACTGTCGCAATATATATATATATATATATATATATATATATATATATATAAATAAGACCAAAGACCAAAGACCAAAGACCAACAAACTACCTTAATAACATCCAGAAGCCAACACACAAATACTTCACCAGAAACAAGTTGGCGAAGGCTGAAGATGAGAGAACAAGAACTCTCGAAACATGTTCCTAAAGGAAAAAAGTATATCTTGAGGTAAATTTAGTTATAAATATTAAAGTATTATATACATCAAGAAACGGACTGTAGCAGAAAGTGATTGAAATAATATAACCATACAAGGTAAATAAGCCTACAGTGAAAAAACGAAAAGTGAGGTTATAAAACAAATGCAAAAACAAAAGTGTATAGTGAAAAAAAATAGTGAAGTGAAGATCAAATTAAGTGAAATCAACTACCAAATAACGGATAACAAATCATCTCTCACATAAATATACATTAACATGTACACAAACAACATAACCACAATTCCATATAACCACATTACCAAATTGTTAAACAAGTTTCAAACACGAAAAAAACAACTAATGAACACAAACATGAACATATACTTCAATAGACAATGCCAAAAACATAAATTAACACCTAAATACATCAACATAAACACAAACAACAAAAATATGACTGCACAAAAAACTATAAAACAAGCACAAAGGCTATGGATACAAAACGAAATTAATCAATTATACAGTAAGAAAAATAGCATAACACTAGACATATACAAACTACACTTAGAGCTAACAAGTTTATTACATCCAATCACTTGGAATAATAAATACAATAACATAGAAAATAAAATAAGATTTGAAAAAAACAAAAAGACTTATACAATCAACAAAAAACTTAACACATTAAAACAACAAAACAAAAATCAAGAACAAAAAAACAAAAATAAACACAAATTTTACCCTCGAACCATTAACCTTAGCAATACAGAATTTAACAAAAAAGAAACAGAATATTTAAACAATATGTCAAAAACTAACATAACCCAAAATGCAAACAAAAATCTAGAATATTTAATAGTTGAAACAGAATTTGCCATTAACCTAATAAAAGACAATATACAAGAAGAAAAAAGAACAGAAGCAACACATATAATTAAAAAAATAATCACTAGCGAAATGAAAAACAAAGATAAACAAAAGAAAAACAATAAAACAATAAAAGAAATTAAAAATAAAGTAAAGAACAATAATTTAATAATAACTAAAGCAGACAAAAGTCAAGCAACAGTAATCATTGATAAAGCAGACTACATAAAAAAAACCGAAGACTTCATCAACAATAATAAATGCGTACAACTAGATAAAAACCCAACAGAAAACTATCTTAAACAAACAATAAAACTAATAAAAACAAATAAAAACATTTTCAACAATAAAAACATAGACATATATATAAACAATAATCCAGAACCGCCTAAAATGAACAGCCTAATAAAAATACACAAATTAAACATCCCAATACGTCCATTAATCAATTTCAAAAAAGCTCCTACATACAAAATAGCAAAAATAATAGCACAAAAACTAAAAAGTAACCATCTAACAAATAACCATCATTACATAAAAAATACATACGAATTAATAGACAAACTAAAAATAATAAATATAAATGAAAATACATTTTTCACATCATATGACATAACAAACATGTACACTAATATCCCAGTAGAAGAAACAATTGACATAATAATAAACAAACTTATAGAACAAAATGAAAACAAACAATATATAACCGAAATAAAAAATAGTCTCCAACTAATACTAAAACAAAATTACTTTGAATTTAATAGCAAAATTTATCAACAGAAAGAAGGTTTAGCAATGGGATCACCATTATCAAGCATAATAGCAGAAATATTCCTACAACATATAGACACCAAAATACAAAATATCATAAAAACACATGACCCAGATGGCATATGGATAAGATATGTAGATGATGGACTATATGTATCAAATAACAAAAACACAAATGCAGGGAACATACTGAAACAAATCAATAACATACATCCCAAAATACAATTCACAGAAGAAAAAGAAAAACATAACAAAATCAACTATTTAGACATAACCATCACAAGATACAACAAACACATACAATATGCAATATATAGAAAACCAACTTCCACTAACATCATTATACCTAACCATTCTGACCACCCACCACAACATAAAATGGCAGCATTTTATTCGTTATTTAACAGAATGTACAAAATACCCCTAAACAAACAAGAAACTGACAAAGAAAGAAATATAATATACCAAATTGGTTATGCAAATGGATACAATAAAAATACCATGATCAAAATAGAAAATAAAATCAAATACAAAATAAAAACTGAACAATTAAGAATTAATCAAACTGGACAACACATAAATAATAACAACAACAAAAAATGGGCCACATTCACATATATAAATAATAAAATGACAAAACTAACAAAACTATTTAAAAACACAGATATAAAAATAGCATACAAAACTAATAAAAATAAATTACAAAATCTAAATAGCTCACACAACAAAGATAATACAACAACCAACGGTATATACAAAATTGAATGCCAAGATTGCAATAAATGTTATATAGGACAAACAAAAAAACAGCTGAAAAAACGTTATTTTGAACACCTAAATGCATACAAAAAACCAAATATATATAAATCCAATTTAGCCACACATGCAATAAAAACAGGACATGAATTCCCAGACATAACCAATGTAACACTAATAAAACATATACCACACAAAGGCACCATAATGAACATTTGGGAAAATTTACAGATTTACAAACATAAAACACAAAACAAATTAATACCAGAACAAATACAAATCAATACAAAACATGACAATATTCAAAGCACTCAACATCGAAAATACACAAAATACAAAAACAGATACCACAACCACACACAATAATGCAACTTTGAAGGACCAAAGACCAACAAACTACCTTAATAACATCCAGAAGCCAACACACAAATACTTCACCAGAAACAAGATGGCGAAGGCTGAAGATGAGATAACAAGAACTCTCGAAACATGTTCCTAAAGGAAAAAAGTATATCTTGAGGTAAATTTAGTTATAAATATTAAAGTAATATATATATATATATATATATCGGCGTTTTTATGATTTCATTGTTACTGAGTATGTTGTGTTGTGTCCGTTAACTGGTTAGTGTTGTGGTTGTGTTTTGTGTTGGGGGAGTCTTGCTCTGCTCTCTTGTACTGCCCCTTTCCTCTCGCAGCGTTAGGGGAATCCTGAAGCCACTTGAGCATTCTCAAGTTTTTCCTCTTCTTTTGTTGTGATGTCGTGTTGAATTGTTGTCTGTGTAGTGTTAATTATGTAAATTTTGGGGGTGATAATTCACCAGCTTGAATTGAATAATTTGTTGGCAATCTACCATATGGAGCGTAGGTCGATGAAAAGTTAGTTGGGAAGGCAGTATGGAGAGGATGACTATGGATTGTGTTATGGCCCTGTTCGCGGGAGAGTGTATGCAAATTAAAAAAAGGCACGGGAGAGATATTTTAAAATTGAATACACGCTATATTATGAAATTAGATTCTATACAACAGTGAGGCGAACGAGGTATGCCGATCCGAAAGATAACCTTTTGCCAGCTGACAGCCGCAGCTGTAACGGTATTTCTAGCCTTGCTGCCTGCTTATCTGTTAGACTGTGCATCGTTGTATGTTGTTATTGTGTGCCTTGCTTTCTGAAGTCAAAGACCAGTTTATTTGTTTTCTGTTTGACCAGCTGTTCGAGTGCTGTAAAATGTAGGTCAGTTATTAATGTGGATTATTGTTTGGCCCGTTCCATGCCGCATTCCGGGTTGCGTCCGCAGTTTGTTTGGGCGTCTATTGTCTATTATATGGTGAGTGTAGGTGCGGTGTAGAGAAGTTACTCCCTCTCTTCATCAAGTATTGCGGCTCATGGGAAATTAAGGTGATTTAGAGTTCAGGGTTGTGTACCCGCGGTGCTCTTCCACTGTGTACTGTTGCGGGCCCGTCCGCTCTAGTGTAGGGGAGTGGACCACTCATATGGCAAGGAGGACGTTCCCTTGTTGTGTTGGATATGGGTGGTCGGTATAGCAGGTGGAGAGGCGGACCAGATTATCACTCACGTATCAAAGTTATAGTACCTTGTTAGCCTTTGGGCATCTGTACGTGAGCGAGAAAGTGGGTCGGGTCACCAGTGAGGGTGGCGTTGGAGCGGTCCCGTGGGAGGCAGTGGTGGTGGAAGAGTCGTATGGGAGGGATAACGGTTATGTGGTCCTGGTAGGGGGCCAGTAGACGGACTGTGTAAATACCATTTAGGGGTTCTCAGTTTGTAGTTTTGGAGGCCTTAGGAGGTCAGAACTCAGAAGGATCCCAAAACTTGTCTTTCTTCTTTTCTCCTTCTGTCTCTTGTCGCTGTATGCTGACCCTGATCAAGTCAGCATGCAGCACCGCATACTCACACACATGCATACACGCTCCACTTCTTCTTTCCTCTTGTTTCGTTTTCTCTCTGAGCCTCTGTTCTCCTAAGTGCGATAGTTTTCTGAGATATCCCCCAGAAAATCAGGAGTCTTGTAATATAGTGATGCAGCCAGAAGATCCGTTTGTAATGACAGGTGAAGAGAGGAAGTTGCAGCCATGTGAAAGCAATCGAGTTAATTTGAGAGAGGGGGCGAGCTGATACTTCATTCTAAGGTTGGTCCAATAGTCTATTTTGAAAATAAATGTCGGCGGTCGGATATGAGTAGTCCACGGAAGTTTCACATTAATTGCTGCTTAGTCGGAGGTTTTAATTAGAGGTCCCGTCTTGGAAGAATGAGTTAGATTATGTTGACCTTGGGTTGTCTTTTGTCTGGAGTGGTGCGTTCGCGTGGTCGTGGTGCGATGTTGATAGGTTAGTCTATTGGGGGGCTAGCCTTACTACCGTAGGGTAGATGACCACTCACATGTCAGGAACCTTGTTTTTGTGCCGTTATCTTGTCTGCTAGGCAGGCAGTGACATGTTTGATACCTTGTTGTCCGAAGGGCAGGTGTGAGTGGTGGTAGAGACGTGTTGTTGTTGTTAGGGTGTTGATTGGCGCTTGGGATCTCAGGTTGTGAGGAGATTCGCCAAGGCAATCAAGAGGACTATGGTAGTCCTGTAGGCAGTCATGAGGACTGTGGATAGGGATTTGAGTTTTTTTGGGGGGGGGGCAAGGAAGTTGGCATTTCGGGGTGAGGATGTGGCGAAGTGTTCGGCATTTTCGAAATTGCGACAGGACCACTGCTTTCGCTGTTTCTGTCCTCCTAAGTGCGAAATTCTCCTGAGATTACCCAAGGGAGCCAGGAGGACTTGAGGAAGCAGTCATGTGGACGGTGAATGGTGAGTTTGGAGCTTTTTGGGGCAACCAAGTTGCAATTTTGGGGTTAGGGTGCGCCGTGGTTATATTAAAAGTTAAACACCACGGCCAGTTTAATTGTATTTTCCGTGCGTTCGGTGCATTATCGCTGCATGTTGCAATGCCCGCTTTCGATATCGAGAATCAGTCGGCCGCTGCGACCTTGATTGGTGACGTCATTTGGTTGGCCGTGGCGTCTGTTCCTGACAGCGAGTTTTAGATAGCAACGTTTTAGTTTTATAAGTTCGCCCAGCGTCTTCATCCTCATCTTATTCTCTTTCAACTTGGTGCGGCTTGGATTGTGACGGTGTACCGTGATATACTACTATGAGTAGATAATTCAATAAAGAGCTTCAGGTTTCCCCGCTTTAGTCGGGAGGAAAGGGGTCGGCGAGATGGGCACTCAACTTCTTCGCCCATCCGCAGAGCCTGCGTAAGAAGCCCCAACGCCGTCACGCCATGCGACATCATTCTTCGCACGCCAACTGGAAATGCAGGAATATTCTTAATGCAATCTGGAAGATCAGGTGGGAACTTTCCTTTTATTTTATAAACTTCACACACGAAATATTCCGCAGGTTACCGGGTAACACACACGCAGAAACTTAGTTCTAGAAATTAGACTCATGCTTCAGAGTTAACATTACTGAACACGTTTTGTGAAGACTTGTTAAAGTGTGGACAGTGATGACTGTGTTATGAATAACTTATAAGTATTCGTGTATTGATTTTGCATAATGTCAAGGGTTACCATTGTATAATATAAATATTTAATTCTATTTTCTGCAAAAAGAAAACCAATTTCAAAATTCATTTATTAACAAAATCCAGGCCTTAAGAAAATGTAAAACCCGGAGAGTACTTGCATCTACCTATCATATGACTTGTGATCCTGCACGTTCCATTTTTTGGTCTGTTCTTTATATTCTAAATTTTAACTCCTGTTGATTTAGTATTTATTATTTGGTTCCGCTTGACTATTCAATTTATAATAGTACAATAAAAATCTTATATTTAATTAACAAAATTTAAAAGACATATTTGGATATTTAATTAACAACTTCAACCTCGGTTTAATGTGATCACTGGTTTCGATATTAATGCGATTAATCCTAGTGCTGGGGACAGGTAGATGAGGGTACTGCAACACACTTAAGTAATTAGTTTTTTTAATTTAATTATTATCTTATTATCTACCGATCATGGATTGTCATCTTTAGGTACTTATGATTATCTTATGTTAATCAATGGTTCATGCATTACTAATGCAATAAAAACAAATCTTTTGAAAGTGAAATACAAAAATACAAGTTTATAATAAATATAATAAGTTTAGTAGGTTGGTATGTCATTATTTAATTGTTGGAGATATTTTGAAATATTCTTGTTGTAGTTCAGCCACCATGGTGCTTTAAAGAAAGATTTGAATTGACGTTAAGAATTAAGGAAAGCTCAAACCAAAGATGATTGTAAAAGCAATTGTTAAATTTCAAGAAGCATAAACAAAATCTTGTTATTGTTGATCAAGCGTTTTCTTGCAGGACCTGTCACTATGGGCTCAGCACATTTTATTTCCATCTAGGCCACGTGCCTAGTCTTAAATATTAAGTGACGCCTTCCCCAGAAAAAAAAAAATTAAATATAAATAAATTACCTTATTTTGGTCCACCTTAGTGACACTTAGCTTCTTTTCGTCTAATGACGCGTTTCGGGATGAAATCCTATCTTCAGATATACAAAATTAATTTAAAAACATAAATGTATACCACGTTTTGTGGTTATGTCATAGTTTAAAATGATTAAAATCATTTAAATAAAATATATAAAACGTAACAACTGAATCGCTCGGAGCACTCGCATGCATGCGCGCTGTACCGCGTCTTCCTCACGACTAGCTATTATTCAACCGTATAGCAGTGTCAAACAGGTTATTAGATCCGAAGTTCATCTGATCATTTAATATATTATTTTTGGTTATTGCGTTTTTTGTAGCTTTATATATTTCGAGTTATTCTAGGCTATCCATTAATTTACCCTTTTTGCAAGTATGTAACGCTACGACATTGTTTTCGAAACTAGTATAATTATGTTACTAAATGTTGTATACCTTTTGTTATTAAATGTTGTGCAAAACTGGAATTATTATTATTTGCTTTAGGAATGTGCTCTGAAAATCTTGTATAAAAATGTCTTCCGGATTGGCCGATGTAGAATGCTGCACAATTATCGCATTTTATTTTATAGACTCCTGGTTTATTTTTTAAAGGAATATTTATTTAATTTTGAAAAAATTGTTTAACTTATTACATGTTTTGAATGAAATATTATATCCTTTACTTTTAAAAACAGATTTTAAAATATTTGGCATCAAACCAGTATAATTAGCTGAAAGGAATTTTTTATGTTTTTTATTATGTTGGTTAATAATGTTGGAATTTTTATTTTCTAAATGTTTTTTATGTTTCATTATCATTCTATCAATTATTACTGGCTTGTAACCATTATTTAGAGCTATTTGTTTTATAATATTTACTTCTTGATCATAGTCTTCGTTATTAAGGGGAACACAAAGTAATCTGTCAATAAAGCTGTTAAATGCAGCCATTTTTTGGGCAGGAGGATGATATGACTCAGCATGTATAACCGTATCTGTGCATGTGTGCTTTCTGTATATTTTGTATTTCAGGTCATTACCGTTATTTGTTATGGTTAGATCCAGGAAATTAATATTTTTGTTTTCTTCTATTTCCATAGTGAATTTTATTTTCTTATGTATTTTATTTAAATAGTTATTAAATGACTCTATCTGTCTATTGTTACCATTTAAAATAAATTAAATTTTTTTTGGAGATTAGAAAAGGGGTGTTAAAACAAATAAAAATTCTGGGACCAAGGGGGCGTTTCACTTCTAAATATGCATAAAAATCAGACACATGTGCAGTGCGAAAATGGTGTGATTATGACGTTCAGTGCGAATTCTGTGCGATTTTAAGAACATAGTAATTACACTAATGATGCGATCATTATGATAATTACGTATAATATGTGTAATTGAATCAGACAATGTTAGATCACTTTGAAATCCGCATTAGACATTGCAATTGGCAAAAATGTGCGAATATGTGAAATTGGACGATAGTGGGGTAACTGATGCCGTGGACAGTTTCTGACCTTCAGAATCCTGAGCCGACAGGTGTGGTTTTTTTGGTGAATATAAATACGAGCCCAGGAGAGCCAAATTTACTCTTCAATCAGTCTTCAGTCGTGGCAGTAAGCTCTGTCCGTCAGCAACGCGAATTTTAATTACTTTCAATCAGTCTTCAGACATAGCTGGATGCTATGTCCAGTATCGACGAGATTTTTGTTTATAAAATGTAAAGTCTAATGATTAATGCTTGATGCCTTTACTTGGTGAAAATCCATTGTAAATTATAGTAAAAAATAAAACCATAAAATAGTTTTTGTGATTTCCACTCGTCAATTTATTAAAATTATAAAACCATGACAGCTGTTTCGGCAACACAGTGCCTTCATCAGATGGTATAAGCTGACTAATTTTCGTACAAACAATACAGAATATAAAATATAATACAAGTGCTGTTGTATAGAGAGCGATAGTAATCTCGTGTCAATAAGATTTATACACATTACACAAATATATAACATAACATATACCAAGTCTATTTATACAAATTAAGCAGAGGCGAGCTATTTAGATCTAACTGATCATTTAATAATACATTTAAATATTTGTGTTTATTAATTTCAAGGGTTTCTAATAAATCAAGCTTTGGACCTTTATCAGATAAATGTAAAATTTCAAAATTGTCATTATAACTATGGTCTTTTTCTAACAAGTGATTTGCATAATTTGATTTGCCATCATTATATCTAAAACTATAATTGTGACCATACATTCTTTTTTCGAAAGATCTACCTGTCTGTCCGATATACACTTTATTACAAGACCCACAGGATAATTTGTATACACCAGACTTTTGCAGTTTATCTGTTTTACTCTTATTATTTTTAATATATTTTCCCAAAGAAGACTGCGTCTTAAAAGCTATATTTACATTCCTTTGCGTGAAATATTTACCAATATTATCAGAAGCAGAACCTATGTAAGTGAGAGTGTGATATCTTTTAATCTGTGTTGAGGGAGGGTAAACTAGTTTTAAAGCTTGTGAATACAATTTTTTGTTTAACAAGTGATCTATGAGGCTAGGTTGGTAACCATTGTTGACAGCTATTTGTTTAATAATGTTAAGTTCTGATTGGAAATTTGAGTCTGATAACGGAATACTAACTAGTCTGTGGATAAAACTGTGAAAAGCAGCCAATTTATGTGAGTATGGATGTGTGGAAGTAATGTGTATTGTCATATCTGTATGTGTAGGCTTATGAAAAATACCGAAGTCTAATTTATTATTGCATTTTGTTATTGTAAGGTCTAAAAAATTGATACTATTATTATCTTCTAATTCTAAGGTAAAGCTAATATTTTTGTGTAAATTGTTAATAAAATTAAGAAAGATCTGTAATTGTCTACGTGTACCTAGAAAAATTGCTAAAATATCGTCCACATATCTATACCAAAAAATAAACAATTTGAAATAAGGGTGTGCTCTAATTTTAGTTTCTATGTAGTCCATAAAGATTTCAGCTGCCAAAGGGCTAAGTGGATTTCCCATTGCAAGCCCTTCTTTGCCAATATAGATCTTTCCATTAAATTCAAAGTAGTTTTGATTAAGGCAAACCTTCAGTAAATTCAAGATATCCTCTCTCATAAAGGGGTTATTACAATTTTCAATTAATAATTTTTCTACAATATCTATTACATCAGTCGGTGGAATACTCGGAAACAAATTTTTCACATCAAATGATAATAAAACAGCTTTGTCTGGGATATGTGAATCTTTAATTCTGTTAATTAAGTCTAGTGAATTTTTAATACTATGTGTTGACTGAAATTTGCATTGTGTTTGTATAATCTTAATTAGTCTTTTAGATAATTTAACAGAAGGAGCAGTTACATATGATACCACTGGTCTAATTGGATGGTTATCCTTATGCAATTTAATTAAAGAGTAAAGCTTTGGTGGCTGAGGATTCATTACTGACAAAAAATCCAAATCTCGATTATCAAAGAAAGAACAATTCTTTATAGCCTGTTTAACATCTATTTGAAATTTAAAAGTCGGGTTAGTATCAATGGGTTCAAAAGAGTTCAAACATTCAAGTGTCTTGTTTACATATTCGCCTTTGTCGATAGCAATAACAGTATTGCCCTTGTCAGCGCGGGTAAATATTATATTATTAACTACAGATTTTCTCTTAATTGAATTAATAGTTAGTCTATTTTTATTGTTAAATGGTAGAGTCTTAATTTGTTTCGCATAAAGAGAAGTTAATTTATCCGCTACAATGTATTTGTTCAATGGTATTGATTCGGAATTTTCATGAAATTTATTGTACTTATTACAAGCTAACTCACAATCCACACCTAAAATTTCAAACTCCTTTTTATAATTTGACGGTTGTATATTATATTTGAAACCCTTTTCGATCAGTTTAGTTTCAAAACTATTAAAAGTTACGTTGGTCAAATTCATAAAACGCTGATAAAATATATGGTTAGAAAATTTGTTATTATGCCCGCATTGTCTATTATAATAATTACCGCTATTACTAACCTTAAACATTTTCAACTTGTTTAACTTACGTAACTGATTTAAGTATTTGTTATGAATAATTCTTTGAACATCATTTCGCACTTTACGGTCTAGCAAGTCAAATTCTATATTATGCAATCTACGTAATAATTCTGTATGTATAAACTTAAGGTAAATATTACAAACGTCTCTTTTATTGTATTGAATCTTCATGTCGTATAACATCCATTTTCTAATGCCAGCTTCAACCCCTTTTATCGCTGATAAACTTTTGTTGTTCGTCTTCAAACTCATGTAATGTGGTGTTAAGTTGTCCATTAAGCACTTTTTGAAGAACCAAATATTCTGCGATGTAATTTTTGTACGGAGTAACACTTTAAAATACCACAAGGCCAATATGCTAGTTGTAGCATCTTTCAAATAATTAATGCTTGATGCCTTTACTTGGTGAAAATCCATTGTAAATTATAGTAAAAAATAAAACCATAAAATAGTTTTTGTGATTTCCACTCGTCAATTTATTAAAATTATAAAACCATGACAGCTGTTTCGGCAACACAGTGCCTTCATCAGATGGTATAAGCTGACTAATTTTCGTACAAACAATACAGAATATAAAATATAATACAAGTGCTGTTGTATAGAGAGCGATAGTAATCTCGTGTCAATAAGATTTATACACATTACACAAATATATAACATAACATATACCAAGTCTATTTATACAAATTAAGCAGAGGCGAGCTATTTAGATCTAACTGATCATTTAATAATACATTTAAATATTTGTGTTTATTAATTTCAAGGGTTTCTAATAAATCAAGCTTTGGACCTTTATCAGATAAATGTAAAATTTCAAAATTGTCATTATAACTATGGTCTTTTTCTAACAAGTGATTTGCATAATTTGATTTGCCATCATTATATCTAAAACTATAATTGTGACCATACATTCTTTTTTCGAAAGATCTACCTGTCTGTCCGATATACACTTTATTACAAGACCCACAGGATAATTTGTATACACCAGACTTTTGCAGTTTATCTGTTTTACTCTTATTATTTTTAATATATTTTCCCAAAGAAGACTGCGTCTTAAAAGCTATATTTACATTCCTTTGCGTGAAATATTTACCAATATTATCAGAAGCAGAACCTATGTAAGTGAGAGTGTGATATCTTTTAATCTGTGTTGAGGGAGGGTAAACTAGTTTTAAAGCTTGTGAATACAATTTTTTGTTTAACAAGTGATCTATGAGGCTAGGTTGGTAACCATTGTTGACAGCTATTTGTTTAATAATGTTAAGTTCTGATTGGAAATTTGAGTCTGATAACGGAATACTAACTAGTCTGTGGATAAAACTGTGAAAAGCAGCCAATTTATGTGAGTATGGATGTGTGGAAGTAATGTGTATTGTCATATCTGTATGTGTAGGCTTATGAAAAATACCGAAGTCTAATTTATTATTGCATTTTGTTATTGTAAGGTCTAAAAAATTGATACTATTATTATCTTCTAATTCTAAGGTAAAGCTAATATTTTTGTGTAAATTGTTAATAAAATTAAGAAAGATCTGTAATTGTCTACGTGTACCTAGAAAAATTGCTAAAATATCGTCCACATATCTATACCAAAAAATAAACAATTTGAAATAAGGGTGTGCTCTAATTTTAGTTTCTATGTAGTCCATAAAGATTTCAGCTGCCAAAGGGCTAAGTGGATTTCCCATTGCAAGCCCTTCTTTGCCAATATAGATCTTTCCATTAAATTCAAAGTAGTTTTGATTAAGGCAAACCTTCAGTAAATTCAAGATATCCTCTCTCATAAAGGGGTTATTACAATTTTCAATTAATAATTTTTCTACAATATCTATTACATCAGTCGGTGGAATACTCGGAAACAAATTTTTCACATCAAATGATAATAAAACAGCTTTGTCTGGGATATGTGAATCTTTAATTCTGTTAATTAAGTCTAGTGAATTTTTAATACTATGTGTTGACTGAAATTTGCATTGTGTTTGTATAATCTTAATTAGTCTTTTAGATAATTTAACAGAAGGAGCAGTTACATATGATACCACTGGTCTAATTGGATGGTTATCCTTATGCAATTTAATTAAAGAGTAAAGCTTTGGTGGCTGAGATGATAATCGAGATTTGGATTTTTTGTCAGTAATGAATCCTCAGCCACCAAAGCTTTACTCTTTAATTAAATTGCATAAGGATAACCATCCAATTAGACCAGTGGTATCATATGTAACTGCTCCTTCTGTTAAATTATCTAAAAGACTAATTAAGATTATACAAACACAATGCAAATTTCAGTCAACACATAGTATTAAAAATTCACTAGACTTAATTAACAGAATTAAAGATTCACATATCCCAGACAAAGCTGTTTTATTATCATTTGATGTGAAAAATTTGTTTCCGAGTATTCCACCGACTGATGTAATAGATATTGTAGAAAAATTATTAATTGAAAATTGTAATAACCCCTTTATGAGAGAGGATATCTTGAATTTACTGAAGGTTTGCCTTAATCAAAACTACTTTGAATTTAATGGAAAGATCTATATTGGCAAAGAAGGGCTTGCAATGGGAAATCCACTTAGCCCTTTGGCAGCTGAAATCTTTATGGACTACATAGAAACTAAAATTAGAGCACACCCTTATTTCAAATTGTTTATTTTTTGGTATAGATATGTGGACGATATTTTAGCAATTTTTCTAGGTACACGTAGACAATTACAGATCTTTCTTAATTTTATTAACAATTTACACAAAAATATTAGCTTTACCTTAGAATTAGAAGATAATAATAGTATCAATTTTTTAGACCTTACAATAACAAAATGCAATAATAAATTAGACTTCGGTATTTTTCATAAGCCTACACATACAGATATGACAATACACATTACTTCCACACATCCATACTCACATAAATTGGCTGCTTTTCACAGTTTTATCCACAGACTAGTTAGTATTCCGTTATCAGACTCAAATTTCCAATCAGAACTTAACATTATTAAACAAATAGCTGTCAACAATGGTTACCAACCTAGCCTCATAGATCACTTGTTAAACAAAAAATTGTATTCACAAGCTTTAAAACTAGTTTACCCTCCCTCAACACAGATTAAAAGATATCACACTCTCACTTACATAGGTTCTGCTTCTGATAATATTGGTAAATATTTCACGCAAAGGAATGTAAATATAGCTTTTAAGACGCAGTCTTCTTTGGGAAAATATATTAAAAATAATAAGAGTAAAACAGATAAACTGCAAAAGTCTGGTGTATACAAATTATCCTGTGGGTCTTGTAATAAAGTGTATATCGGACAGACAGGTAGATCTTTCGAAAAAAGAATGTATGGTCACAATTATAGTTTTAGATATAATGATGGCAAATCAAATTATGCAAATCACTTGTTAGAAAAAGACCATAGTTATAATGACAATTTTGAAATTTTACATTTATCTGATAAAGGTCCAAAGCTTGATTTATTAGAAACCCTTGAAATTAATAAACACAAATATTTAAATGTATTATTAAATGATCAGTTAGATCTAAATAGCTCGCCTCTGCTTAATTTGTATAAATAGACTTGGTATATGTTATGTTATATATTTGTGTAATGTGTATAAATCTTATTGACACGAGATTACTATCGCTCTCTATACAACAGCACTTGTATTATATTTTATATTCTGTATTGTTTGTACGAAAATTAGTCAGCTTATACCATCTGATGAAGGCACTGTGTTGCCGAAACAGCTGTCATGGTTTTATAATTTTAATAAATTGACGAGTGGAAATCACAAAAACTATTTTATGGTTTTATTTTTTACTATAATTTAAAGTCTAATGGACAATACGTTAATTCAAGTAATCGAAAACAGTAACTATTAGTTTGGTTATTTTTAACTACAATTATCGGACGTCTACAAACAGTCTACAATCACAAACGTCAACACCCTAGACAAATGGCGAAAGCACATCGAGCAGAGGAACGATATGCAGAGCAATAGAGACGGTTACTAGAACAACAGCAGCTGATGCAGAGCAACATCTCATTTCATTCTACAGCCATCAGATGGGACCATGAAGGACGAGTGACTGGAGGACGACCAGTGGAACCGGAAAACGCAAGAGGAAATCCAGTAGGAGTGGACCGACAGATCACCGGAGGACATGGGTACAATCTGCAGAATTGAGGTGACAAATAACCAGTTTATAATTATGAAAAAATAAAGACATTGGAAAGACATTTTCAAAACTTGAAAAATAAAGATAATTTATGTCATATGTAGATAGAGATAAGAAAATGTAATTTAACTTTAGTAAGAATTTTCTTTAATGATGACCAATTAATTTAAAGATAACGTCAATCATTGCTTGGATGGTTAACAATTGATTTAATAATTTTAAATGTTCATTTAAAGTGTGTAAAGTAATCAGCGTGTAATATCACACGAAATGTATAAAGTAAAGTAATTGGAAATAACTTATAGAAGAAGACTAACGATTCGATTAGTACATTTAAATTTTATAAAGCATTAAAATGTATGCCAAGCATAGAATAATAATATAAATAAGAACAAACTTATAAAGCACACAGTCAGACTGAGCAGTCGAGAAGTTATAGTGTAACAAAGATATGTTTAACATAAAGTTTTGCTAATATAAGATATAAGATTTATTTTATGATGAATGTACGGCAACAAAGAAACATTGAAACAATTGATAATGAATATTTTATGACGAAGTAAATATTATTATTTTTTTTACTTATAATTTCGTTTGAATAAAGTAATGAAAACATGTTACGATTTATAAAAGGACTACTCTTATTATGATTACAACCCTAACTCCAATTATACATACACGAAACTACAGAAATGTTATATGAATTTTACATACACTCAAATTAAAGTTGCAACTCAAATTAAGCAATTTGTACCGTTGTATAATTTTGGCGTCCCAAGAACGTGGGGCTTCTCAAACACAAATAGTTTTGTATTTACAACCTGTATACACAAAATGTGTCGTTGTATAATTTTGTCTCCCAAAAGCGTGGGGCTATACAATTTAAAATACATTTAAATTGGTAATTTGTATTGTTATACTACATTGTGTCTATATAGGCCTATCCAATTTTATTCTGCCTTGATGAGTTTGTTTGCAAAATTTAAACTGTTTATCTGAGTAATTAACATTCGAGTGATTGCAATTTCTGTATAAGTGTACTATATATAGCAATCATAGTGCGCGCGCGCGCGCGTGTGTGGTCTCTTGTAACATATAATTAATTTTTCAAGATAATGTTTCTTCAAATATACTGTATGTATAGTTAATTTTTCATGATATGTTATATATGTAATCTTTTAGAACACATATACAACTAATGTTCAAGATATGTTATATATGGTTTCATGTAATACATGTTGTTTTTGTATTATATATACAATTAATGTTACAAGATATGTTTTCTTTTCTTGACTCATCCTCTTTCACATGCTGGTTATTATCCTATTCATCACACCACATTTCCAGACTGTTGAAATCCATTTTTATCGAAATGTTTACCAGGTAAGGATTACAGACTTATATACGTATCAAGTGAAAGGGATTACTCAATTGCTGTTTGCCAAAATGCAGACATTGATTGGATCGCCAGGGGCTACGTCAGGTTGCGTATTGCTTACACCAGTGTTCCATT
Source organism: Magicicada septendecula (assembly GCA_034769895.1). Classification (NCBI taxonomy): domain Eukaryota; kingdom Metazoa; phylum Arthropoda; class Insecta; order Hemiptera; family Cicadidae; genus Magicicada; species Magicicada septendecula. The sequence goes on from CM068376.1 coordinate 343,072,386, forward strand.
TTCGAAACTCATACGCACAGAATTAATTTACCATTACACTTAGTAATACTCACCATTCCTCTCTCTCTCACTCTCTCTCTCTCTCTCACTCTCTCTCTCTCTCTCTCACTCACTCTCTCTCTCTCTGCTTACGAAACAGAAAATCAAATGCACATGTGTATTATACTGAAACTATCAATTGTCGCCTCATCATCTCCGAAGATGTTACTAAAGATTGACTTCGAACGACGTGCTACAAGAAAACTAAGCTACGGTAATAATCGCGACTGGTTAATAATTTTCAGATGGACTAGTGTAAAGCCCAAATTATAGCGGATTCCCGTCTACGTGTATAGATTGCCCTCAACTGTGAAACATTACCAAATACGACTTCTGAACTAATAAACACAGTCATTCGTGTAGAGACATCTATGTACGTATGTATGTATGTAATTAGGTACAGTTTCTTCTCTTCACGAATCAAATTGTTTTTTTACGTCTGTATTTTGTCTAAGCCATGACGTACAATCATGTTAACTTCACACACACTCGACAAGGTGGGAACAGAATCAAGATGGCTGCTGCAGTCGGTCGAGTTTAATATCCAGATGGCTGTGATCGATATAACCTCAACAAAACAAGACGGAGCAGCTAGACATAAAATCATGACGGCAGTGGCCATAACATTTAAATTTTTGAATGGCGCGATAGTGAAAGTGTGGAAAATTACATATGGCGTCAGAAAATTGTGTGGCAATTTTTATTTCCCACACTACACACTACACCCATACAACCAATACATTTTCTGTCACAAATTCCCTACTTGCAAATTTATCTTACCCCTTAATTTAAGTTGGCGACATGGGTTGGGTTGGGGTGTAGTTGGGTTAGAGTGTATGGTCAACCGACATGGGTGGGGTTGGGTTAGGGTGTATTTGGGGTGGAGGGTGTCGTCAACTGACATCGGTGGGGTGAGGTTAGGGTCAATCGACATGGGTGGGGTTAGGTTAGGGTGTAGGTGGGGTGGAGCGTGTGGTCAATTGACATCGGTGGGGTGAGGTTAGGTTCAACCGACATGGGTGGGGTTAGGTTAGGGCGTTGGTGGGGTGGGGGGTGGTCAACTGACATCGGTGGGGTTAGGTTAGATTGTCACATGACAAGTGGCTCCGAACTCTCCTTTCCCCCTACTGACGAAATGAGATCTCGCCACTGATGAAGTGGATGTCGGACGTGGATACGGCCTAAACGTCTGGAGGAAACTCTAGTACCACGGGCTAACAGCCCAGCTACACCGGCCGTGGAATTTTCCGTACGCTGGCGTTATTGTTGAGCGCATTCACATTGAGTATAACAAACATTAAGGTTTATTCATCACATTTATACAGACCTCACTGAATGAACAACTCATCTTAACTACGCACTAATGAAGTAGACAACAATAATTACGATAATTCGTTCGTTTATTATATGGCAGTTAAAAAGAATGCTTTAGCACCTGCGTCGCGCAACGCTCGACACAACCGTCCCCGTCGATCGCGTGCGTTGTCACAGTTTATATATGCACAAAATTCATCTCCGCCCTGGTAGAAAATAAATTTATTACGATAGAATATATATATTTATATTGGCCGGAGGCAATATTACTAAAACTATTATACACTGGGCCGTAGTCGATTTCTTAAACTTTCGTCTCTAAACGTTTCGGCCACGCCTCCGAAGGCCATTTTCAGTAAGCAACCGTGAGGAATTTCATTGCTTACTCCTTAAATGTGAGGTGTGTTCGGCCTGTTGTCCTTACGAATGTTTCTTTCTTTCTTTTTTCTACTGAAGATGACCTCCGGAGGTGTGGCCGAAACGTTCAGAGACGAAAATTTAAGCAACCGCCCACGGCCCAACAGCCCGGTACATAATGTAAGCAACCGCCCACGGCCCAACAGCCCGGTACATAATGTAAGCAACCGCCCACGGCCCGGTACATAATGTAAGCAACCGCCCACGGCCCGGTACATAATGTAAGCAACCGCCCACGGCCCAATAGCCCGGTACATAATGTAAGCAACCGCCCACGGCCCGGTACATAATGTAAGCAACCGCCCACGGCCCAACAGCCCGGTACATAATGTAAGCAACCGCCCACGGCCCGGTACATAATGTAAGCAACCGCCCACGGCCCAACAGTCCAACAGCCCGGTACATAATGTAAGCAACCGCCCACGGCCCAACAGCCCGGTACATAATGTAAGCAACCGCCCACGGCCCGGTACATAATTTAAGCAACCGCCCACGGCCCAACAGCCCGGTACATAATAGTTTCAATAAGAAAACTAAATTATTCGACAGTGAAACGTATCAGATTGTCATCGACGTTTGTGTTTCCCCGCGGGAATCTGACACAAGCTCAGCACCATTTAATTACAGTTTACTCCATCTTCAGTTGGCCTTCGTACGAATGCCTCAAGTGGAAATGTCATGTTTATGTAGTCAGTCCTATCTTTTATATTTATAGTGCTGCAAATTGGAATGCTTCCAGTGGCAGTGATTGAATGCGTGTGTGATAGAAATCGGTGCAGTAGTTTGGGATAACAAACAAACACAGCCATATAGCAGTATGAGAACTGACGCTTAAGTGCAAGGATCAAAGAATATCAGTCGGTTAACCGATGACCTATGGAAGTGGAATTTATACAGTAACGATGAAATAAAAGATATGATGTACATATCAGCCCACGGTCTTTACCGATCAACACAAGACAACAACAACACGTCTGTTAATACGGAGCTAGAGGACTCAGAGGTGACGTCACAGTTGAATTCAGATGCCGTAGAATTTGTTCCGGTATCTCCATCTCGGTTCATGACGGATCCCGATCCGGTAACATCATCATCGCCTACGCAGGGATATGAGAAGTCACTTGATGGTGTAGCCTTACCATCGCAAGTAGAATTTAATTTATACATTGCACATGGACCTGGACAGCTGGATTCCAGGGTGGGAAGTGTTGAGGACGCTATAGTTGCTGAAAGTGGTGAAGGAGAGGAATCGAAGGATGAGGCAGAAGAGCGGTCTGCAGATGCTGCACAGGGAAGTATAGTTATAGGTGTTAGGGAGACTGAAGAGTCTGAGTTTGCGGATGGACACGGGGATGTCCATGCTGCAAGTGTGGTTGAAGGAGATGAGGTAGAAGTTGAGGAGGAATTTGGTGGCAGCGTTGTGGAGTGTGTGAGTGAGAATGATGTAGTGTGTGAAGAGGTGCAGACGCCTTCTGTATGTAGTGCGGAGGATTCCGAAGAACGAAATGGAGTTTCATGTGGACCAGATGAGCAACTAGAGGAGGAAGATGTGCAGTGTTATGATAGTGGTAGTAGACGTGATGGCGATGCTGTTGATGATGAAGAAAATTTAAATATGATGATGAACGTGTTGATGAAAAGGAGGATGAAAATGAGATTGGAAAGGAGGTTGGTGAAGAAGTTTGTGAAGGAGCTGGTGACGAGGGTGGTGAAGAAATTGGTGAGGAGGTGCAGTGTCATGATGTTGATTTGGATTATGGGGACGAAGAAGGGGAAATGGTAGAAGAGGAAGAAGGGCATGAGGAAGAAGTGGAAAAGGAAGAAAAGGAAGGGTTGGAAGAAAGAGAAGCAGAGGAGTTAGATGATGAGGATAATCCAAATCGGGGTGAAAGTAGTGATGTAAGTTGCCTTGATTCTGATTCAGAAGAAACAAATCCGTACAGCTCAACACGAGATAATTTCTCAGAGAGTGGTGTCCGAAAGGAACGAGTACCTAAAGTGCGTCATAGAAAGGTGAGAAGAAGCGGTTGACGGGTAGCGGTTAGATGTTCCCCACAGTCCCAGTGGTGTTCGTCTACTTCAGGGTTGCGCCCCTGCCCACGCGAGCCTTGGTTTCCTCCATTCATCCTTATTTCCGGAGGGAGCCATGTCCTTACCCTTAGTCCTAGCTATTAACCTTTTCAATGATCCTTGCCCTTTTCATCTTCCCGATTTTCCTAACCCTCCAAAAAAAAAAAAAAAAAAAAAAAAAAAGTTAGAGACCTTGCCGAGAGTGCACCCTTGGATTTGGATGGTGGTCTCTTGGAGATCATCAGTTTCCCCTGTTTTGAGAAGTTATGAGATGGAGTGATAGTGTGGTGTTGTTTCGCTGTTCATTGCTGTAGATTGATTGTTGATTATTGTAGGGTCCGAGCCATGCCGCATTCTTGGTTGATTTCCCTGCCTTTTTGGTTATAGTGTTGTTGAACTGTTAAGTATCTTTGAAGTTTCAGTTTGTTTTAATATTATTTGGTTAGCTCCCCCCCTCGACCTTGTTGGAATAGTAAGATTGAAAATTCAGTTGAGGAAGTAGAAATGGGATTGATGTTCGCGTGCCCTCTGCGCGGTCTTCTCTGCCGTGTTAATCGGGTCCGTCCACCCTAGTGTGGGGAGGTGGGCCAGTCATGTGTCAAGGATTGATGATGCCTTGTTTTGCTGCACATGGCTGGTCGGTCCACGAAGTGGACGGTTGTAGAAGTGGTACTGACATATCAAGGTCAGTAGCACCTTGTTGGCCTTCGGGCATGAATATGTGAGTAGCAGTAGAGGTAGGTGGTGGTCACCAGAGAGGGTGACGTGTTGGGGCGGTCCCGTGGGGTTGGCATGGCGGAGAGGGCTCGTGTGGGGATGGTCGCAGTGTGGTGGAGATTTTCAGTCCTGGGAAGGGGGGATGGAAGTGTCAATGGTCCTGGATGGCAAAGGGAGTTTAACGGTTATTTGGTCCTGGGTCTCAGTTATTGAGTTTAGGAGGCCTTGGGTGGTCAGTACTCAGAGCCGGCGCGGCGATTCTTGTCTTTCTCCTTTTCTTTTCTGTTCCTTATCTCTGCATGCGGACCAGGGCCCGGCGAGCATGCAGGACGCACACTTACACTTACTCATTCAGGCACACACACAGGTATAACTTACACTCCTTCCTTCTGCTTCTTTCGTTTTCCCTGAGACACTGAACCCACCAAGAGCGCATAGATGTCTGAGGTTTCAAAGGAGTCCCACAGCAATCGTGGTAGAGAATATGTTTAGATTTTTTTGGGGGCAACCATGTTGCCCTTTTGGGGTGAGGGTGTGCCGTACTTTGTTCGGCGCTCCGTTATTATTATGCTAGGTCCGGTGGTATGCGCCTATATCATTCCACTTGATATATAGAAGCAGAAGAAGAAGAAGAAGAAGAAGAAGAAGAAGAAGAAGAAGAAGAAGAAGAAGAAGAAGAAGAAGAAGAAGAAGAAGAAGAAGAAGAAGAAGAAGAAGAAGAAGAAGAAGAAGAAGAAGAAGAAGCAGAACAACAACAACAACAATGCTTTGTTCTTCATTTCAAAAAGACTACAGTATAAAGAACATATATTTTACAGAATGAAATTAACATATCTGATTACAGACAATAACAGATTTTCCGTGGTCTTCATTATGTGGCCAATACGGAGAAAACAAAGACCATGGCTTTCTGGGGAAAGTATCCAGTCAAATGAACAATTTTTCTTGAAGGTAACAGTTTTGGTTTTTTTTTCTAACGTGCAGGCGCGAACGAGAGAGGCGGGTAGTATTCATTTAGTCAAGATACAGTACATTATGTACAAGATAATAACTCATGTTTACATTGTTTTATTTAATCACAATATTGTTTTCTGAAGTGTATACTGAACAATAGTGTGTGTACCATTATCTAACATTATATTATAATACACGAATGTATACAAGTATAGACAACGGCTAGTTGAGGTATACCTACAAACATCCGCTGGAATGGGCTCAATGTAACTATCAGCAAACTAAACACATGCCAATGTCTGCATCAGAAAGGAGAAGAAATCTGTATAATTTATGCACACAGGAGAATTCATTTGATGCAGTTAATAAGTCCAGATGGCAGGGTAACATGATAGATAATGAAGGGTCCACAAACACACCGATACATGACAGGATATAAATAGGAAATAGGGCATATTATGCTAATAGTAGACTACTGACTAGTAAATGAGACTATTGTGACTAGCAAACACATCAGTCGCAACACAAAAATAAAAATGTATAAGACACTACTTATCAGACCAGTTGTTACTTATGGGGGGGGTGAGACCTGGACACTGACAACAAAGGGAACAAGAAACGCTAAGAAGGTTTGAAAGAAAGATAGTAAGACGTGTTTATGGCCCGATTAGAGAAGATGGCGAATGGGTAATAAGAAATAACCAGGAGATAGAAGCTATTAAATCATGAGGACACTGTGATAATCATAAAGGCTCAACGAATACAATGGCCAGGTCACCTAGAGCGGATGGATGGTCAACGTATGCCAAAGAAAATTTTGAGGGTGCAAGTCTATAAAAGCAGAAAGAGGGGCCGACTTAGGATAGGATGGTTGGATGATGTGCTAGAAGATCTCCGAACATTGGGATGTAAGAGGTTACACTGAGATGGCAGAGGACAGGAGACGTTGGAGAAGATTGGTGTTGGAAGCCAGGGCTCATGTTGGGCTGTAGTGCTGAAGAAGAAGAAGAATGTATTATTATGTAAAATTCGTGAGTTTTTTGTATTTTTATAATATTCTAATTATAATATAATTATTTCGTGTGCAAGTATTAACAAAAGCTCTATTACTTCATAAAAACGCACACACGCTTGAGAAAGCGCAGACAAACAGCAAAAATAGAATTAACACTGTTGCACACCACTATATAAAAAAATCTCATTTAGCGTAGGCCTACATGTTATCACCCGGTATTTCACTTCGACGTTTACATTTTCGTACCGAAGCACGGCCTTCTTGAGATGCTGCCGCTCCGTTGCCGTCCATGCTGTTTGGGGTTCAATTTGCGACTTCCGACTGCGTGGTGAGGCATTTAAGCCAGGTACAATTGAAGCTTCTTTTTTAGTATGAATATATTTCTAATAATAAACTTACCTTTATAAGTTTTTTTTACTATCTGTAAACACTTTATGAGGTAGGGTTGTAAGGTAGATTTCAAAATAATATGAAAAATCTTTGGAATCCTCGACGTCTTCTAATGTTGCGTTTCAAAACGTGACAATAGAACATTTGAAATACATTTAAAAAATTACCAAAAAACTTAATTTTCCAAATCTGGAGGCCCCCTACTAAGTGAGGCCCGGGGCGGTCCGCCCCCTCCCTTGGCCCGCTACTCCGTCACTGTAGTGTTTGGTTTTTATTTACACAAAGAAGGAAAATTTCTGTTAACTCTGCAGATTCTGTTTACAATCGTTGAAGTTCAAATATTAATGTAAACAAAAAGTCACAAACCGGCATAAAACATCAAAAATTGTGACGAGAAGCTGTCCTGTACATGATGCTCCCCAACTGCACGGTGTTGCGGCTCCCTTACAAACGTTTTACTTGCGCAATAAAGTCGTTGCAAGAAGACCGAAAATATTTCCTTTTCTTCTTCTCCTAGATGCATCTCTACGCGAAATGTCTTATTACATTATTATTTGCAAATATCTTTTTCCTAAAGTCGACAATATTCACTTCAATGTATGTTTTAATTGTACTATAAATAAATAAACACACGCGTGACAAGTGAATGTGTACACACGTGTAACTTATAACTTGCGATTAGGATTGTCAGATCAAAAATGGGAAAAGCCGAACACAGCTGTTAATTTAGCACCGGACATTTTACCCGAAAAGCCGGACAGCAGTTTTTACATTAAAAAGCAGCATTTATTATGTTCGTTCGACATTAGGTGCTTGCGTATATATAGGCTACTACATATTAAAAAATAAAACAACATGAGCTTGTTTCATACATAAGATAGCTTTATTATCACTACACATGCAAACATAATAAGACGTACGAATTAAAAAGAAAGACAAGCTCTGTACTCATCATTATAAAGAAATCGAAGTAACCCCATTCTTTTATTATTAAATAAAGCCAGTCTTTTTTAACTAAACACTTAAATTTTAACGAAACAATTAAACTCAAAATTTAAAGTGAATATCAATATTTGGCACATTCAAAACACATAAATTAGAAAACAAGCTCTGTTGTCTTCATTATAAAAGAAACAGTGTTATTCTATCTTATTATAATATCAACCTTGCCTTCTTATTAACAATTATTATAACTAGCAGGAATTATTATTATCTCAAAAAGCAGGAATTTGTACTAAAACAAATTTTTTATTACAGAAACAACAAGACGCAGCATTCTACACAAAAAATAACATTGTACTTTAGTACTTAGGCCTACCAAACTAAATTAAAACAACGTTAAAGAAATAAGTAACTAACATTTAGTATAATTATCACATTAAACATCACCTCAACAATAACAACAATTTTACCAGATCTAGTACCTTTTTAGGCATGCAAAATGTCCTATACTTTCACCATAATACTAGATGCAAATTTGTCAGACAAAAAGCCTAACAAAATTCGGACAGGCCGACTAAACTGTAGGCTAAAGCCGACGTCTGACGCGACGGACGCCAATTTGTTAACAATTTACCCTTTTTATATTAACTTGAGACGGTTATTGTCTTGATGTGTTCATTGATTTCACGAGCGAAGCGGATTCTCTGTTTAACTCGACCGTTTGCCATTTGCCTGTCTGTCTATTTGCGGTATCTCACGATAACTTTTCAAGGCATCAACCGATTTTCGTAAAACTTGGCACGCGTGTCCATACAGAACGCTATTGTTTTTGAATTTATTCCCCCAAAAATGGGGGGAGACAAAAATGTCAGGCGTCCAAATCTCAAAAGCCCATGTACAGTACTACACTGAAGGGAAACTTAACCACAATCTCACTATAGTGTTCATTTTTGAAAATTTCAAAACTTTCGAACGTCACGGCCAAAAAAGTGGGTGAAAATGTTCATGAAATCTAAAAAAATCATGTGGGTTATCAACTTGATGAGAATTTCAACTAGCATCTGAATTTAACGTTAAGTTTTGGAAATTTCAAAATTTTGGGACCTCAGGGCCCAAGAAAGAGATCAATTTTTTTTTAATTGTGAAAATCCAAGAGGGCGTCAGACTAAAAGAAGGAATTGTGACCTAAATCCGAATGTTTGGATCGAACTCTGAAAATGACTGTCACCAGGTGCTTTTGCTGTTGTCTTTCAAACGTTTGGTTTGTAACATGTTAAAGAAATTTCAAATCATGCTGTAAAACAAGTCTGTTGTACCCTGACATGCTGAGTCGTAGTCCTCATGTTCCGGAGTAAATATGTTTCATGCTTATTAACATGTTAATTTGTAACCCCACTTTCACTCTCTTTGCCTGGTGAGCGGAGGGGAGACTGATCACCTCCTCGTCGTTCGCGATCGGGAAGGGGACGTTGCTGTGCGCAGGCAGCGTTCCTAAGGTGAGCGAAAGTACCCCTCCAGGTTGTCTTCAGATAGCGTCAAGAGCCGTGCCAAGTAATCTGAATTTTCCCCATTTACGTACATAAAGTACTAGATTCCCCGGACTTTACTCTGTTTAGTTACACAGACCGTACCTCCTGTATCTAAGACACTTTTGGTTCAGCGTTCTTGTGTTGTTGGCTATTCGTGTGTATTAAAATCTGCGTCTTATCATGTTGTTGAAGTTAGAGTAGGTTATAATTATGTTATTGTGTTGTGCCGAACTGGCTTCGGCAACGCATTATTAGTATTTTAAAAACGAGCGCCGCTGACGTCACGCAATGCCACACTGTTACGATTGTTTGTTGTCGGTCGGGTATACACACAGACGGTTGTGCTGCTACGCAATACAGCTGGCGCTGCCGGCCAGCTGTGTGTCTGTACGTTCCTGCTTTCGGAGGTTACTTGGCTGGAGCGAAACGTTGTATCGCTCTCATTTCTGCTTCATCCTCCAAGCTGTTCATCTGGTCTCGGCTGGCGGCGAACTTCTAACCAGGACTTCCGAACCTATCACTATGATAGGCTAGATAAAGTGTTGCTCCAGGTATGTGCAAGTCTGAGGGTTCTGAAAATATTCTAACCCCAAATATATTTTGTGTTTCGGCTTTCATTATGAGTTATGCTTGTGGGTGTGTGTGCGTATAGAGCAGTTTTTAATCTGGGCATTAATGCTATTACAAAATCAAATTAAATTTAATTTAATTAAATTATGAATGTGAGAGTCGTGGGTCAAGTTGATTTCAATAGAGAATATGCTAATGTATCTTGCACTCAGCTGTTTTGATGTAATTAATAACTACGAAAGACACAGCTAATCAATTTGAATATTTCAATGAAACATTAAGAAAGTAATTGCTAGACGAGCTTAATACTGTTTAATCTGAATTAGTGGCGATGTGTGTGTGCGCTGTTGCTGCTTAAAGTTAGTGTTGGTATTTAATGTGGACGGCCTAAGTGGCGTGATTTTCTTTATGACACCCTCTACAACCTATTGTATGTCCAGGTGCTCGACCAAGGGCGAGATGGGTGTCAGGGGTGGACGAACATCTGTCCACCCTAATGGCAGAGACGATCTTATAGCCACAATGCCGTCAGTCGAGGACTTTTCCAACGCTAAGCTGCACCAGGGACTTGTGACACGACTGTGACATCACTGATCCGCGCCTATACGAACTAAGTACACCGGACAATCCAGGTGGGAAAATTCTGATTATCTATTTCTCTCTCTCTCTACAACATGTGAATGCACAGAAGCCGCCAGAAGCTCACTCGTGAAGTTCTGAACATTATACTCTAGCACAAACTCTCGTGTTCAATTATGTTATTGCATGTGTGAACATTACCACAGTACACCTAATGAAGTATCTTATAACTGTATAATGTGTAAGAAGTTACACACATACACACACATCCGCAGTTTACTGTAAGATCTAACTTTCATCTAATTAAGACCATTAGGGAGTTAATTATCTCGTGCTATCAAGTCATCTGGTCATGGCTGAGTTTTAATAACGTAGCTGGGGTTGTCTGATGCTGTAGATGAGAAACGATTTTCTTTCACACACATACTTAACGCTTAATGATTAAGCTAAGGGTTCGTTTGGCTGGTTGAGTTTCGGGGCGGTAACTTACATTCTCTGGTGTGAACTATGCTTGTGAATATGCTGGCAAATCTATGCTTAGGAGCTGAGATATTCCATTTACGTTGTCATTTATATTTGTACCTAGCTATACATATTAGGCTTCATTTATTTACTGTAGTGGGAATCGGTTTATGTGGAGGTTAGTGTTGAAATGAGGGATGTTTTGTTATTCATGTCGTATATGTGTTTGTGTGTGTAATTTTACTATATATATATTTTTTGGGGGGGAATATGTAACGGATTTAAAAAAGAGAATAACCATAAATGTGCTTACTGAGACAACAGGCTAGCCTATTTGATATTATACAACACTGATGGATTAGTATTGCTTTATGAATGAGATTATTACTAACTTTGACTCATACATAATCAGGCAGAAATTTTTGCAATTAGTTTAATATCAACTCACTTACTTTGTGACATTATGAATTAATGGATTTACATATATATACATATATATATAATTCTGCCTTTAATGGTGTGCTCACACAATCACGAACTTGTCATGTATGTAAAATCTTGCAGGTTGAATAAAGCACACGCTTGTTGGTTAAAAGAGTTTTTCATTTGCAAGTCCTGTCATTCACCTGGGGGGACATGTCTGTAATTGTATTTGGGCCTTGCACACTTTTGCTTCCTCTAGGTTTTTTCTTTACCTAGTTCTAAATATGATGTCTCTCCCCTTTTACAAAGAAAAAACTTAATAAAAATAAAATTAAATAAAATTCAAAAAAAAAATTACAAAACTTAGAAAAATAAAAGGGGGGTTTCAAATGGTAGTTCAGAGCGTGGTTGTTATGATTCCGGGTGGATAGTAGGTATTATTTCTGCCTTATTTTTCTCTGTTGAACTTGAGAAATTTTAGAATCTGGGGACTTATATTTATTTTCTTAAATGAAACTTAGTGTGGCTACAGACATGTCAGCTGGTGTTAGGACTTGCAAATTATTTCAAATTATTTTTGATTAGAATCCAAGTGTTGTAAGAAAACTTAATGGTAGTGTAATAAATTAACAGAATGAACAACCAGAAAAAAAGAGCACATTTTATAAAATGAATAGGGGGTTAATGAAGTTTAAAATAATTTAATATGTGTTAGTGTTTAAGTGATTATTTTGTGATGTTGAGTGTGAGATGAATTTTGAAAAGGGGTTAGGAGAATGTGATTAATTTTTTTTTAATGAATGTGTGCTGATTGGTTGCACTTGCACATACCCTGGAGCTCATACGGAGTCTGGACATGATGAGGGCCGTCGGTACTTGTTGAGTTTGATTATGACTTGTCTCTTGGATTAGACAACGTGTTTGGGTAGCATCCCAGTTATATGGTAATTGTTTATTGAGGGCGTTGCGTTGCGGTATCGTATTTTGAATGCGGTTATGGTCCGACCAGGGGCATGGATGTGATACTTTATATTTTCGATTATATCGAATTTTATGTGTACTTTGTGTGTTGTATTTAGTGAGTTAGTTTGGTTGTTTTGTGTTGTGTTCTCTTCTGGGCATTTTGCATGGCTGTTTCTCTGCTTTTATGACACCCATCTCGTCGTATCGCTAGAGCATTCTGGAGCCACTTGTATGATCAAGTTCTTCCTGTCGTTCTCTTTAATTCTTGCTTTTACGTGGTGTGTGTGTGGATTGCGCGGTCATGTCCATTTCGGTAAATGTGGATTTGTTGGTAAAAGATGAGCTCGAGTGGGAGGTCCGGTTCCGGGGACGGAAGCCGCAGGAGACTGTTGTTTCATTAAGGAAGCAACTCCGTGAGGCTCTTGCCTCCGGTGAGGCACCGAGTGGGAGAGTATTACTTACGGATGTCACCGCCGAGGTGGAGCTGTGCTCGGAAAAATTTGTAGAACTGCTCGATTTGGCCGAAGGCCTGCAGTCGGCGGCACCCACCTCTACGGCTAGACAGAGGGTGCGCCAACGTTTACAACACGTTCTATGCCGTTTACAGAATGCTGAATCACAGGCTACCACCTCGGAATTAGAGAAAAATGTTGTCACTCTTGGGGAGCAAGTGGCGATGGCATTGCGGGAGTTTTCTCTCGGCCAGCGTCGCCACGTAGATCCGAATTCCGGTTCTTCTTCTTCTTCTGTTGAGACGGCAGCCAGGGTGGAACCCCCTGTGCATGTTCCTGCCTTTTCCGATATGGCCACCGCAAGCTATCACAAGCTTCCTAACCCACTGTCGGATGTCATTCAGCGTCTCCCAGTTGTCGATGGTCTGGATCCTGAGGCGCTTTTGAGATTCTTGCGCGTATTTTTTCAGTTGGCCGATTTCCCTGGGCTGTCGGAGCGGACTTTGCTTGAGCTCATTTACCCGTACTGTCGGGGATCTATGGCTGAGCGCGTGACAAGTACCCTTAGGGATGGTGGTGGCATAGACCATTTCCATCGGGAAGTCCTGGACGCTTTCGTACCGGGAAGGTTACATGACCGGTTACGACACAAACATTTCTATAGAGTTCAAGCAAGCGGAGAGTCCCTTGCTCATTTCATTTCCAGTGTTAAAGACGCGGCCCGGATCCTGAGGCTGGGGTTGTCAGAGTCTGATGTCATTCATACTATTTTGCAGGGCGTGACGCCGGAGGAACGGTCACGTTTGACATTCGCTGCCCGTCCCCAAAGTTTTATTGATTTAGACCGGCTGTGCGCCGAGTCGACCACTATACAGGGTAATGACGATATTAGAGCCCGCGAGGCTAGGAGGCGTTCAGAACGCCCTAATTTCGAGCGACGAGTCGGGCAGCCCGGGTCTTGGGGTCCTAGGCCTGCGCCGGTTCAGAGCTGTGAAGTACAAGACTTATTCTGTTCTAGGTGTCATAGATCCGGTCACGTCGCGCGCTATTGTAACGATGCTAGACTGCGTCAAGGGACTTCCCGAAAAGGTAACCTTTCAAAAAACGTAAATTCTCGGGGAAGATAAGTCGGGAGTGGTCTTCCCCGTTAGGCTGTTCTCTTCCGATTTCACTTAACCCCAGGCGGATAGCTAATCCCGGGTCATCCGGCTCCAAGGTCCTGCGAACTGTCCCCAACTACAGTTCAGTATGCCCCTTCCTGTTGGTCGAGTTGAAAAAGGGTCAGCTCAGAGCCTTGGTTGACTCTGGATCAGCCCGATCCATAATTTCATCTAGAGTATGTGAGGACCTTGAACAACAGGGCTTACTATTAGGGTCGGATCGGTCTTCCGTGGTATGCTGGACTGCATCGCGGGAAATTCTGCCCATCTCCCGGGTGGTTTCCCTGAGTATTAAAATCGAGTGTTTTTCATGGGTGTGGCGATTTTTGGTTTCTCCTGCTCTGGGAGTCGACTGCATTGTGGGTGCTGACTTCATCTCCAAGAGTGGTCTCGTTTTAGATCTCCAAGCGCACCACTGTTATTTTAAATTCAATCGGGAGGTTGTCATTCCTTTCCTTGGATACCAGGGAGCTAAGGGAGGTGTCCAAGAGGTTGTGTGTCCCGATTCAGAAAGAGACCATCTCACCCCGTCCCAGAGGCATGCTTTAGATCATTTGTGTGAGCAGTTCCCCACTGTATTAACTCCCAACCTGGGGCTCACACATCTTTTGGAATATAAGATCCGTTTAACGGACTCCGCCGTAGTCCGCTCACACCCATACAAATTCGCCCCTCCAAAGATGGATGTCCTAAGAGAGAAGGTTCAAGAGTTGCTTAAACAAGGGGTCATTGAACCTTCCAACTCAAGTTATGCAAGTCCAGCATTTCTGGTGCCCAAGCCTGGAGGTAAACAGCGTTTGGTAATTGACTATCGCAAACTCAATGCTAATATTGAGGTGGATTCAGTTCCTCTTCCCGATTTACATTCCGCGTTCGATTGGTTTAGTGGGGCCAGGTACTTCACCATCTTTGACCTCAATGCCGCTTATCATCAGATTCCTCTGTCTAAGGAAAGCCGCCCTTATACGGCATTCTGTGTGCCATGGAATCTTTATCAATATACTAGGGTACCCATGGGTCTGGCAGTGGGGGCTCAAACCCTCACGCGACTACTTGACACTGTATTCCATGACGTAAAATTTAAATTCATCTTTAATTATCTTGATGACCTCTTGGTCTACAGTAAGACGTTCGAGGAGCATCTGGGTCACCTGAGAGAGGTGATGTGCCGATTGAGGAGTGCTGGCCTCACTATCAATCCAGACAAGGTAAAGTTTGCACAAAGGAGTATTTCGTTTTTAGGGCATCTCGTCTCATATGGGGGTGTGACGATCGACCCGGAGAGGACACAAGGCATCCGGGATTTTCCTCCCCCTAGGGATGCGAAAGGTGTTGCCAGATTTGTTGGCATGGTCAATTTTTACCGTAGATTTATCCCTAATGCCGCGGAGATTGCGGTACCTTTAAACGAACTCAGGAAAAAGGGTACCAAATTTGTATGGGGAGAGAGGCAACAGCGGGCCTTTGATACCCTCAAGGAGGCGATCGTCTCTCCCCCTGTGTTGAGGATGCCTGATTTTTCAAAAAAAATTCATTTTGCAAACGGACGCGAGTCCTGTTGCGCTCGGGGCGGTTCTGTCCCAGGAAGTCGATGGTGCTAGGCAGCCGGTGGCATTTATATCCCGGACCTTGACCCAACAAGAGAGGAAGTCTTCAGTGTATGAACTAGAGTGTCTTGCTGTTGTGTACGCTCTAGATAAGTTCAGGCGTTTCTTGGAACACGCTGAGTTCCTGTTGGAGACCGATAATCAGGCTCTCTCCTGGCTTCTCGCTCATCCCCGGCAGCTGGGTAAAATAGGGCGTTGGGTGGTCAAGATCTCATCCTTTAAATTCAAAGTGCAACACATCAGGGGAACACAAAATGTTGTTGCAGACGCCTTGTCACGTATGTTCTCCCAACCCAGCGAGGCCAATTCTGAGCAACCCTGTTCCGTTCTGCTGGATTTTCCTTTGGCTTTTACTGATGTGTTACCCCATCAGTTAAATGATGAAGAGTTGGGTCCTATCATCCAACACCTAAAAGAGGGTAACGTGCAGGTACCATATTTTCTGTCCAAGGGCGTCCTGTGCTGCCGAGAACGAAAAGGACGTGCCCCGAAGGTTGTGCTGCCTAGCAAGCTCGTGCCAATGGTCTTCAGCTACTATCATGATTCCCCAATAGGTGGCCATAAGGGAATTTCGAAGACCATTTCCAGTATTAGGAGGCATTTCATCTGGAAGGGCATGGACAGGGACATCGCGGCTCGTGTGAAAGCATGTCATCTCTGTGGTTTGAGTAAGCCTGCTCAAAACACTAAATTGGGTCTATTGTCATCTGATGTGGCGAGCAAACCCATGGAGAAGTTATTCATAGACTACGTGGGACCTTTCCCTCGTAGCAAGTCAGGTAATGCTTACCTACTTGTTTGCGTGGATGCTTTTTCCAAGTTTGTCTGGCTATTGCCCTTACGACAGGCAAACACTCGCTCAACCATCCTTATGCTACAGACCCGTGTCTTTCAGCATTTCGGTTTTCCGTCCACCATTGTCTCTGACAATGGACCACAGTTCATTTCATTCATTTCAAAAGATTTCCGGCGAATGTGTTTCGCTAACGGCATCAAACATGTGACCACTTCCCCGTACTACCCTCAACCGTCCCACGCGGAGAGATTTAACCGGAATCTCCGTTCAGCGCTTATCGCCTATCATGCTGAACAACAGGATTGTTGGGACCAAAATTTAAAGTGGTTGCAATTGGCATTTAACACGGCCCTACACGAGAGTCACAAGGCCGTACCCTTTGAAGTCATGTTTGGGTTCTCGCCGAGTTTGCCGTTGGACAATTTGTGGTACATTGATGATCTTCTGCCGAACGATCCTGAGGTCACGACTGTGGACAGATGGAGGGAGGTCCGGAGGAATTTGCTTCGTGCGCACGAACGCGTCCGTAGTCGCTACAATCAGGGGCGAACTCCGAACCCATTTAAGATTGGCGACTTGGTCTACTGCCAGAGCCATCCGATCAGCTCAGCCATAGATAGGAGGGCCGCTAAACTATGTTATCGTTGGTCGGGACCATACCGCATTCTTCGGTTTGTGTCGCCCGTCACAGTGAAATTGGGTGATCCCGGAGGGGATGTTGAAAGAGTAACAACTCATATTTCTAAGCTAAAGTTTTGCCATAGGGCATGAGTTAGGGATGACAGTTGTCCTATAAAAAGGGGGGAACACTATTTGGGTTCCTGGATCTCAGTTATTAGATTTGGGAGGCCTTGGTGGTCAGTACTCAAAGCGGGATCCTGCGATTCTTCTCTTTCTCCTGTTCTTTTCTGTCTCTTATATCTGCATACGGACCAGGGCCCGGCGAGCATGCAGGACTCACACTTACACCTTCTCTTTCAGACACACATTCACTGACTCACACCTCTTCCTTCTGCTTTTTCGTTTTCCTGTGTTACTGAACCCACCAAGAGCGGTTTTAGAATCTGAGATTTTCCAGGTTTCCCGCAGCCGTCGTGCTTGAGGACTTGTTTGTTTTGGGTCAACCATGTTGCCCTTTTGGGGTGAGGGTGTGCCGAACTGGCTTCGGCAACGCATTATTAGTATTTTAAAAACGAGCGCCGCTGACGTCACGCAATGCCACACTGTTACGATTATTTGTTGTCGGTCGGGTATACACACAGACGGTTGTGCTGCTACGCAATACAGCTGGCGCTGCCGGCCAGCTGTGTGTCTGTACGTTCCTGCTTTCGGAGGTTACTTGGCTGGAGCGAAACGTTGTATCGCTCTCATTTCTGCTTCATCCTCCAAGCTGTTCATCTGGTCTCGGCTGGCGGCGAACTTCTAACCAGGACTTCCGAACCTATCACTATGATAGGCTAGATAAAGTGTTGCTCCAGGTACGTGCAAGTCTGAGGGTTCTGAAAATATTCTAACCCCAAATATATTTTGTGTTTCAGCCTTCATTATGAGTTATGCTTGTGGGTGTGTGTGCGTATAGAGCAGTTTTTAATCTGGGTATTAATGCTATTACAAAATCAAATTAAATTTAATTTAATTAAATTATGAATGTGAGAGTCGTGGGTCAAGTTGATTTCAATAGAGAATATGCTAATGTATCTTGCACTCAGCTGTTTTGATGTAATTAATAACTACGAAAGACACAGCTAATCAATTTGAATATTTCAATGAAACATTAAGAAAGTAATTGCTAGACGAGCTTAATACTGTTTAATCTGAATTAGTGGCGATGTGTGTGTGCGCTGTTGCTGCTTAAAGTTAGTGTTGGTATTTAATGTGGACGGCCTAAGTGGCGTGATTTTCTTTATGACACCCTCTACAACCTATTGTATGTCCAGGTGCTCGACCAAGGGCGAGATGGGTGTCAGGGGTGGACGAACATCTGTCCACCCTAATGGCAGAGACGATCTTATAGCCACAATGCCGTCAGTCGAGGACTTTTCCAACGCTAAGCTGCACCAGGGACTTGTGACACGACTGTGACATCACTGATCCGCGCCTATACGAACTAAGTACACCGGACAATCCAGGTGGGAAAATTCTGATTATCTATTTCTCTCTCTCTCTACAACATGTGAATGCACAGAAGCCGCCAGAAGCTCACTCGTGAAGTTCTGAACATTATACTCTAGCACAAACTCTCGTGTTCAATTATGTTATTGCATGTGTGAACATTACCACAGTACACCTAATGAAGTATCTTATAACTGTATAATGTGTAAGAAGTTACACACATACACACACATCCGCAGTTTACTGTAAGATCTAACTTTCATCTAATTAAGACCATTAGGGAGTTAATTATCTCGTGCTATCAAGTCATCTGGTCATGGCTGAGTTTTAATAACGTAGCTGGGGTTGTCTGATGCTGTAGATGAGAAACGATTTTCTTTCACACACATACTTAACGCTTAATGATTAAGCTAAGGGTTCGTTTGGCTGGTTGAGTTTCGGGGCGGTAACTTACATTCTCTGGTGTGAACTATGCTTGTGAATATGCTGGCAAATCTATGCTTAGGAGCTGAGATATTCCATTTACGTTGTCATTTATATTTGTACCTAGCTATACATATTAGGCTTCATTTATTTACTGTAGTGGGAATCGGTTTATGTGGAGGTTAGTGTTGAAATGAGGGATGTTTTGTTATTCATGTCGTATATGTGTTTGTGTGTGTAATTTTACTATATATATATTTTTTGGGGGGGAATATGTAACGGATTTAAAAAAGAGAATAACCATAAATGTGCTTACTGAGACAACAGGCTAGCCTATTTGATATTATACAACACTGATGGATTAGTATTGCTTTATGAATGAGATTATTGCTAACTTTGACTCATACATAATCAGGCAGAAATTTTTGCAATTAGTTTAATATCAACTCACTTACTTTGTGACATTATGAATTAATGGATATACATATATATACATATATATATAATTCTGCCTTTAATGGTGTGCTCACACAATCACGAACTTGTCATGTATGTAAAATCTTGCAGGTTGAATAAAGCACACGCTTGTTGGTTAAAAGAGTTTTTCATTTGCAAGTCCTGTCATTCACCTGGGGGGACATGTCTGTAATTGTATTTGGGCCTTGCACACTTTTGCTTCATCTAGGCTTTTTCTTTACCTAGTTCTAAATATGATGTCTCTCCCCTTTTACAAAAAAAAAACTTAATAAAAATAAAATTAAATAAAATTCAAAAAAAAAATTACAAAACTTAGAAAAATAAAAGGGGGGTTTCAGTGTTTGCTTGTTAATTTATTGGACGCCTTCTGTCCTTTGTGTGGGTGTTTCTTTGTTAATTTGATTTGGGAGTATTTCTTGTTTAGGGAGAAGCCTTAACCCGTGTCACTGTACCGATTATTGCTGTTTCTGGAGTATTGAAATTGTGCCCTTTGCAAACGTTGACCTTAGACAATCGCCGTGTTTACACCCGACGCTTGCGTTTAGGAGGGGGGGGGTTCTGTTGCAGTTATTCGGCTCCCCTTGCCGAATGCAACAAGCGTTAGCACCAATTCAAATGGAATAAGTTTAAATAACCGCGCGATAGTAAATTACCCGTCGATTGGTCAGCCGTTCCCTGACGTCATGCCCCGTGTCCTTTACAACGAAGCCGTTGTCTTGGTTAGTTCATGTTTATTCGTACACCAGACCGGCCATGAGCAGAGCCGCCCGTCGCCGAACTTTCTGCGATTTTGGAAGCCTCGATGACCAAGGTATTTATAATTATTCAGTCATCATAAATCAATACTGGTAACCAATTATTTTCGTTTATTACCTTTTGTAAAAATAAAACTTGTATATTCTGTAAAAAAACTGTTAACCAACCATAATGTATCTTGTTGTAGCAATTTTATTCAGTCAGTTGATAAAAAGGAAAAAACATAGAGATGTAAGATTTGATGTCAGTGCTTATTATGTATGATTTAAAGTTGTAATTTTGTATGTATTGTGACTGTAATTTTGTAAATTTGCGAACTTGTAATTCATTGTATGAATGGATGTGTGGGTGCTCGTTAAACTGTGTGACTACTTAAGGTGTACTAAAAAGTGTGGAACTTTCAGTTCATAGCTTGGTTCGACGTAGGGAGTAAGGAATCCGAACATCAACCCGTCTGCTGCATTTTCATTTTTCTGCATTCCAAGATCTTCTGGAACGGACACAACATCAGTCCACAACATGAACTGAAAAAACATGCGGGCGTCGCGACGAGCTGCGGCAGGCCGCGAACGGAGCATCTCAAACTGTCAAGTAATTGTAATAATTAGTGACACTCTGCAGGAGTTTCGGTACAAAAAAAAAGAAAGAGTAAATCAAATTTCTCACCTTAGGTGATGTGAACTCATATCTTTGAATTCAAGTACTTTGTGGTGTAGGATAATACAGAAAAACTTTCATGAACGATTCATACTTTGCATGTTATATGTTGCCTCTTGTAAACTGCCATTGATTTATGATACTATTTAGTTCTTGTTAGTCGATTAACCTTGCTTTAACTTAAGTAACTGTTAAATTTCAGTAAACTATTTAATCTGTATGTAACCTTTTGGTATATAAATTAATCAATTAAAATTAAATCACTTATTAATTTTTCACTGACTGATTTATGATTGCAAACATCTCGAGGCTCATTTTGGGATTCAAATAAACGGCCTGTGGCCCACTCTGCTCACTGATTGCTGATATTGAGATTTTTTAATGCACTCACACCCCTCCCCGTGATATTTGTATAGATATTATAGCTGCTTTAGGTACATTTGTAGCAAGTAAAGAAATATTAGTAGTAGTAGTATTCTAATTATTTCTTGTGTATTTTTTGTGCCACGTTTTTGGGGGCTCAGAGGAATAACGTGGCTCATAAGTGGTAGCAGAGCGTGGTTGGGCCACGTAGTTTCTTGCTACTCCAGGCTCCGTCCTGTCCGAGACATGTCGATGATTTGTTTTATGTAATTCATGTAAATTGTTTTCGTGTGATTTTTTTCATTTTTTGATGTTGGGTTAGATATTTGGTCGTTGTTAATAGTCATGTTTAAAATTTTATTCTAAATCGGCTGATTCGTTATATTAGGAAGAAATGTTAGTTAAATGAACTTTACTCGAGCGATAACAGTTGGTGCAATGGAATTTTCGTCGATACGCTCGCTTATCTCAAATACGTCATTTAATGACCCCGTTACTTATCCGTTGTGTTGTATATTTGGCCGTTGGGTTCGCGGGCAGCTTCAATCAGCTGTTTATTAATTATCATATGTAGGTCAATAGTACCGACTCTCCGCTTTCTGTCTACTTGTTTCACCCCCCTCATTGCCATTAGGCACTTTTGCAAAAAGGCTTAGCTCCTACTTACGGTACTTTATATGATGGAAGCGTGCTGGGTCCATGCCCCAGAGGTCCGCGGAGTCATGTCAATTAGGATTTCTGATTATGGTAGCACTATTTTACCATTCATAAACGGGTATGGTATACTATTTTTGTAATATATGAACAACGTCGTAATAAGTGGCAGTGCGAAACTTCCGCGCTGAGGGAGAAAGGTCGAGAAACCAAAAGGCTCGTAAAGAGTGAACCCCCCCCCCCCAGTGTTGCCGGTGTAGTCTGGTGTGACCCCTAGTGTTGCCAGTGTTGTCTGGTGTGCCCCCCGTGTTGCCAGTGTAGTTTGGTGTAACCCCACTTGTGCCGGTTTAACCATGTAACTCAGGATTATGATAATGGTGTGTAGTGCCCCCTTTTTATCTCACCTCGCATGAGCGAACGTGGGGGAGACGTGTTCTCCTCCTGGTCATCCGTGTGCGGTGAAAGATAGTAGCCGTGGCCATGCAGCGTTTTTTTTTTTAAGGTGAGCGACCCCTCTAGTTCGATCTCTCGCTCTCAGCTGTGCGCTAAGTGTGCCTGCACCCCTCAAGTCTGGCCGTAAACTATTTCCGGAAAGCATCGGTCATCGAACTCTGAAAATTACTGTCACCAGGTGCTTTTGCTGTTGTCTTTCAAACGTTTGGTTTGTAACATGTTAAAGAAATTTCAAATCAGGCTGTAAAACAAGTCTGTTGTACCCTGACATGCTGAGTCGTAGTCCTCATGTTCCGGAGTAAATATGTTTCATGCTTATTAACATGTTAATTTGTAACCCCACTTTCACTCTCTTTGCCTGGTGAGCGGAGGGGAGACTGATCACCTCCTCGTCGTTCGCGATCGGGAAGGGGACGTTGCTGTGCGCAGGCAGCGTTCCTAAGGTGAGCGAAAGTACCCCTCCAGGTTGTCTTCAGATAGCGTCAAGAGCCGTGCCAAGTAATCTGAATTTTCCCCATTTACGTACATAAAGTACTAGATTCCCCGGACTTTACTCTGTTTAGTTACACAGACCGTACCTCCTGTATCTAAGACACTTTTGGTTCAGCGTTCTTGTGTTGTTGGCTATTCGTGTGTATTAAAATCTGCGTCTTATCATGTTGTTGAAGTTAGAGTAGGTTATAATTATGTTATTGTGTTTGCTTGTTAATTTATTGGACGCCTTCTGTCCTTTGTGTGGGTGTTTCTTTGTTAATTTGATTTGGGAGTATTTCTTGTTTAGGGAGAAGCCTTAACCCGTGTCACTGTACCGATTATTGCTATTTCTGGAGTATTGAAATTGTGCCCTTTGCAAACGTTGACCTTAGACAATCGCCGTGTTTACACCCGACGCTTGCGTTTAGGAGGGGGGGGTTCTGTTGCAGTTATTCGGCTCCCCTTGCCGAATGCAACAAGCGTTAGCACCAATTCAAATGGAATAAGTTTAAATAACCGCGCGATAGTAAATTACCCGTCGATTGGTCAGCCGTTCCCTGACGTCATGCCCCGTGTCCTTTACAACGAAGCCGTTGTCTTGGTTAGTTCATGTTTATTCGTACACCAGACCGGCCATGAGCAGAGCCGCCCGTCGCCGAACTTTCTGCGATTTTGGAAGCCTCGATGACCAAGGTATTTATAATTATTCAGTCATCATAAATCAATACTGGTAACCAATTATTTTCGTTTATTACCTTTTGTAAAAATAAAACTTGTATATTCTGTAAAAAACTGTTAACCAACCATAATGTATCTTGTTGTAGCAATTTTATTCAGTCAGTTGATAAAAAGGAAAAAACATAGAGATGTAAGATTTGATGTCAGTGCTTATTATGTATGATTTAAAGTTGTAATTTTGTATGTATTGTGACTGTAATTTTGTAAATTTGCGAACTTGTAATTCATTGTATGAATGGATGTGTGGGTGCTCGTTAAACTGTGTGACTACTTAAGGTGTACTAAAAGGTGTGGAACTTTCAGTTCATAGCTTGGTTCGACGTAGGGAGTAAGGAATCCGAACATCAACCCGTCTGCTGCATTTTCATTTTTCTGCATTCCAAGATCTTCTGGAACGGACACAACATCAGTCCACAACATGAACTGAAAAAACATGCGGGCGTCGCGACGAGCTGCGGCAGGCCGCGAACGGAGCATCTCAAACTGTCAAGTAACTGTAATAATTAGTGACACTCTGCAGGAGTTTCGGTACAAAAAAAAGAAAGAGTAAATCAAATTTCTCACCTTAGGTGATGTGAACTCATATCTTTGAATTCAAGTCCTTTGTGGTGTAGGATAATACAGAAAAACTTTCATGAACGATTCATACTTTGCCTCTTGTAAACTGGCATTGATTTATGATACTATTTATTTCTTGTTAGTCGATTAACCCTGCTTTAACTTAAGTAACTGTTAAATATCATTTAACTCTTTAATCTGTATGTAACCTTTTGGTATATAAATTAATCAATTAAAATTAATTCATTTATTAATTTTTCACCTACTGATTTATGATTGCAAACATCGCGAGGCTCATTTTGGGATTCAAATAAACGGGCTGTGGCCCACTCTGCTCACTGATTGCTGATATTGAGATTTTTTTAATGCACTCTCACCCCTCCCCGTGATATTTGTATAGATATTATAGCTGCTTTAGGTACATTTGTAGCAAGTAAATAAATATTAGTAGTAGTAGTATTCTAATTATTTCTTGTGTATTTTGTGTGCCACGTTTTTGGGGCTCAGCGGAATAACGTGGCTCATCGTATATACAGTATACTTAATAACCCTTTGTGTTTCTGATGTAATTAGTAATTAATAATTTTATAAATTAGTGTAGGTTTTTAAGTTTTAGTAAATTCTCGTATTATTTCATTTTTTATCGCGCGCACGATCATATCGTGTAGTATGTCAAGGATTGTTATAAACCAGTGCTTTTAAACTCGCGGCCCGCGACAAAACCTATTTAATAATTATATTCTATTTATGAATAATAAAGTATTATTTACTCTGAGAATGGTCTTACAGGAGGTACCTATGAAAAATTGTTTCACTGTTTCACCAATAAACAACCTGTAGATTTCACTTTGTTTATTTGTTCCACCTCCTCTTTTATTTTCACATATTACAAGATGCAGTGTACTCCTTCCATTCCTCGGCTAGCACCTGTCCTGTGTTTCGCGCTGTCAGTCGCATTTGTTGTTCAGGGTTATGTTCAGTGGTCGATTTCTAAAATTGTAGGTGCCGGAACGCATCAATTCAAAAGTTGAACAGACACAAATATACTTACATTTTATATTTGCGTATAAGTTAACATCAGATTATTACAAAGAAGGTCGAAATTTTTAAAGCCTTATAAAATATGTAACACACGTTAAACTTGCATCTAAAAGGTAGTAAAGTTTACTGATATTTCTAAAGAGCTTCATCGTCATGTTAGCCGCACGACATCGAAAACATGTCACTCATGATGGCGTCATTCCGGACCCTCAATCAAACTCTAACTGATGGTTTCGGTGGTTTGGACATTTAAAAAAAGTTTCCATAGTTTCATCATTGTGTCGTCAAATTGTTTGTTTCTTGACCTTTACTTATTCTTTGTGTCCAGTGCTGTATGATGGCCAGAAATCAGCCTTCTTACATTCACTTGAAGATATTGTTATTGATTCAATAGCATATTTCAAGGTAGAAAGACTCCGGAAAAATTCTGGAATGCACGTATTCTCGGAAGCTCCAAATCAGTTGCCTTTCATGTAGTTTTACTTCATTTTCTCCATTTGTTATTGAGACATTTTTTGAACGATAGTAGTTAAGATAAAGAATAGTGCTGGTGTTCGATTTTGACAAATGTTTAGTCTTGTAGTAGGGCTGATGAGGGGCACAATTTAAAAAAAGTAGTAATTGTTTGTAATAATTAGGTTTTTCTTTTCGTATATTTTTTTTCTGTAATTTATTTTTGGATCCAAGAGGTTGCGGAACGCCATTCCGGCGCGTTCCCCTGAAATCAAGCTCTGTAAGTGTTTATGTCAAGCCCTGGTTATGTTTAAGTGTTTTCAGCTCCATGTGGACTGTAGCAGACCGTCTTATATTTCACATTGAAGATTTTATGTAAATATACACTGACTAATAACTGTTTTACATTTCCATTATTGTACTGCCATAGTAAAAGGGGTACCGTTAAAGATATATAGTACGATATGTTAAGTGTGGAAACTACCTCTTTTTATATATTTACAATTGGATATTTTTTTTTTTTAATGATTACGTTACTAGTCAGAATGTAGTCGCTATGATGCGGACCACCAATAGGTTCTTAAGTTTAAGTGTGGTCCTCGGGTCCTTGGAAACCACTGTTATAAACCTTTCCTACGAAATACTGTACATCAATTTTTTTATGTACATTCTATAACCTTTAGCTACTGATAGGCCTATTTACATAGACAGAGTTAGAGCCCTTTCACACGAGGCACACAGAGCGGCAGAGGTCTGCGGCAGACCTCTTCTAGGGACAGAAATCCCATTGATACAATGCATAGCTTTTCACACGAGGGTGCGAGCGAGCCCACGAGAGGCAGACGTCTGCTGGCTCGTTCTCTCCCCGACAGTTGAATTCAACTCGTCGGACAGGCCAGTTGCTAGTTAACAAGTGCAAATCCTTAGAACCTTTTCACACGAGGCAGACGTCTGCCTCTTCCGAATGGAAAAAGTCATTCATACTTTCCATGTCGAATCCTTTATTGAAGAAATTCCCAATCATCCAGCTATATGGGATTGTTCTTGAAAAGATAATAGTAATAAAATAAGAAAACAACAGTCCTGGAACGAAATATTTTTAATTGCCTATGAAGATTAAGAAGAAATGTCAAGAAAAACAAAATTGCACTAGATAAGTAAATAGTCACTGCAGTTTTGTCTTATTAATTGTACTTAAAATTTTTACTAATAAAAATACAAATTGAATAAAAAGCAATGTAAATTTTTTGTAAATTTAAAGTGTGCCTACATTTTTTTAATGTAATCGCTAACTTTTCAACTGTTGCAACGGAATTCCTCTTGTTGGTGTTCTGTTTTTGAATGTTATTTTCCAACAAACTATGCAATCATCGAAAGAAGAAATCGACATAAGAAAATAATTAAAAAACTTTTCATTGTCATTTACTGTGTACACGTGTATTTATGTGAACCTACCGATTTGATTAAACCTTAAAGAATATTAACCTACGAAAAATGTAAATTGACAGCTCCAGTCGATTATGTTAAGGAACAAATTCGTCATCATCATTCGTGTTTGAGGCATTTCTACTCGTATCATCTACATTTGTTCTATAGTTGGTCCGCTTAACGTTTGATTGAACTTCCGATAGTTCGTTATCCCAATAATCTGTAATGTTTAAAAATTTAGGTCAGTCTTTCTAGTTTCATTGTCTTAAAGTGGCATATCCGTTTGTTAAATTCTTTTAATTTTTCTCGGATATCTGTGGTTTTTTCCGTCAATTTCATATAGTCTATTACAATTCTTAAAAATTTGTATTTCATTCGCTTGTATTCTGGCGGACATCTTCAAAGAAATTACAAAAACTGAGACGTGGAGGAAAGCATAGATACAGAAATGGAGGAAGGGAAAATGCCCTGCAGGTGCTCTAAAGCGCTTAATAATAATCTTACATTACCGATCCTGAGTTTTCAGGATCTTATTAAACATACTATAAAATTGTATTTTAAAGACATTTATTAACAACTTACTTTTGTTAATATGGCAGGCTAAAATATTAATATAATATTCACACTTGACAGTTTCTGGCAGAAGCACATCTCTTTTACTTTGCACGTTAATTGTGAACCTTATATTATCTTATAAGATACCTTACCTTACCTTGTAAGGTATATTACCTTAATATTGCCTAATTTCTAAGCTTAATTTTTGGAGGCTCTCAAAACACCATATATAGGCCTATAATTGAATGTCTCTATTTTTACCTACTTGATCAAAATTGCATAGCGGTGGTACTTATTTCGTATAGTGATCCCTAAATTTGAGACCGTCATTTGGTCATCATCAAAGATATGTCATTACGAAATTCCGCTGATTGAAATTAAGTAAGTAAAATTTTGAAGTTACTGTCCATTGTCTGTAATTTCGTCAGTATATATTAAAAAGAAATGGCGACACGCCCCAGCCTTGTCTTACACCTAAATTTATTTCTTCAATCCTATTAATGTCATTTGGAGTTATCGTTTATAACTAATTGGATTAACAGAAGTGGGATGCCTCTTTTAATTATAATTTCACACATCAGATGTCTGCTTAATCTATCAAAATCCGTATATTTGTCAGTTAAATTATCTATTATATTCAATAATTTGTTTCAGTATAAAAGTATTATCTTCGCAGAACCTCCAACCTCTATAACCTTCTTGACCTTCAAGCAATACTGTTCTAATATTGTTTTCAGTCTTGCTATTATGACTTCAGAGTATTTTCTTTACAGTATTCAGTATTCATAAGCTTATATAGCTTCCACATTTTGATCCGTTGCCTTTCTTGAATATTGGTTTTACAATAGATTGGGTACATTTTTATTAAGCCAACATTGATTCAGTAAATCGAAAAAAGCTCAGTTTCAAGCCTTTGGTCTAGTGTTTTAACAGTTCATTGTTGATGCCATGACAAACAAATTACAACAATTATGTTTACAAATTATTATCGTTGATACTATCTGGTCAGCTGAGAAACAATTCACAGCTGATTCATAGCTGTGAATCGTAGGGTTAGGGCCTTCGACGGAAATTCAGGAAAGCTTTTAAATAGACCCAAATGAACAACTACAAATAAAGAAAATTAAGAACAGTAAAACTCATCAATACTGTTTTGTATTAAAAACACGCAGACACATATTTTTCGAGTTTTGGAGTAAAAAATATGTGCAAAACTACTAGTGGTACGTCTGTCGTTTATTAGTGGGTCAATCCACAATTTCCTGTTCTTTCTTTTCTTCTTTTTCTATTTTCAATTATTGCTAGAGCCAATATTGCAACTACGTCTTCCTGTTCATTCATAATTTTGAAATACTGTATAAAAAATAAATTTAAAAAAATATGCTGAATTAGAGTATTTACTCTTTACTGACTAAATTGTGGCTGGACCGTTTGGTGCGCGGCACACAGGCACAGTGTGCCGAGAACAAGCTCGCGTGAGACTCTACGACAGACGTCTGACGGAGACAGATGCCGTAGGCCGGTTTACCCGTGTGAAAGAGCCCATAAACGCGCGCGTGCGTGTGTGTGAGTTAATATTCTTCGTCTTTATTAACGACTAAACCCATCACCCCGTACCCTATACATTTTCCAGATATTCTTGATTTTCTCTGTTTCTGGACATTATTTCTAATCACTCAACCATCTCATTGGTGTTCTTTCTCTATGTCTAGTGAAATCGTAGACTGCATTGTAACATCTTTTTTGCCGCCTCTGAACACGATCCCGTGAATATTTCCGTTTTAATTTTGTGATTTTACTTTATCTATTGTATCTGTTATTCCCTCACATATGTGTTCGTTTTCGGGTAACCATTATCACGCGTTTGACAGTTCTTTCAACTTCTGTAGGCTTTTTAAACACTCTTTTGTCATTCTCTGGTTTTCAGCACAGAACGTCTAATACTTAAAACGCTTTTGTGTTGTTTTATTTATTTGTTTTATTAAAGTTTTTTCATTTAATTAGGCCTATGTCATCGAGTTTTCCAAAACTTGCCATCATTGTATTTCTGTTTCAATTCTTCGTTGTGTACGACAGCCAAGACTCTCTGGTGAGGAATGAGTAACTGTGAACCGTCCGAGACAATTGGACCCAACCTGCGTAGTGTCGCAAGCCAACACTATGCCCATTCGTCTGTCACAATCGAATATTTACCCTTCGTCGTCTACTCTTATGGCCACCGAATATTCAGTGATGTAAAGATTTACTTTATAAAACGAGCCATGCAACCTTGGGTTGGAATCATCACTATCAACAACAACAACTATTATAATACTTGAATGATTAGGGTCATCAATCTGTTCCGGCTTTATGCCTTTCAACGATCATCATGGCCAAATTTGCCGTCGTACGACGTCTATCGTCTTCCACGGGGTTGACAAAAATAAATTAGACTTGGAGTGTTGTATAATGTCTCTCCTGCTAAGACATCATAACACAGGGAACCCGTTTAATTGGCTTCTGTCAATTAAACTGGCTGCCGTTGTTAGTACTAGTTATTTACCAACAATTTGGGAAACTGTAAATGACAGGAATTCATGCAAGGTTACTCAAACTTACTCTCTTTTGGTTTTAGCAGAAACATCTCTTTATTTTTACTTCAAAATAATGTTTTGATTGATACTACTAAATTTTTGTGCTATTTAAATTTGCTTTTATATCGTCACAGTTGGTATACCCGTCCGTTTCTATACGATGTTATATTCTCACTAATTAACAATACCTTCAATTCCTTTATAACATTCTAATTTCTTAAATAATCCCGTCTTGTACTTCCCTTCGCTGCATTTGATTTTCCCACTTCAGGTAAATTAATCTTACTCTTCCTCCAATCCGTCTTCCTCATCGTCTAGGGTTTACAACGATATAACACTACTGGAATCATGTAGCCTACAAAATCACAAATTAAAATCAAACTTTGTTAACTCAAAGTTAATGTGAAATAAAATTATTTTTCAAATTATCAGACATTTTTGTTTAATGTTTTTCTGTTAGTTTATACAACTAACCAGCATTGTTCCATAAACTCAATTATTATGAGCTGAGATTATACGGTATAGATTAACGAATACAATGAATAATTTGTTATTATTCCCACGTACGCTTCATTGATGAATCGTAATTGAAGATTATACACAAGTGCTGAAATACAGAACTGTGTGTGTGTGTGTGTGTGTGTGTGTGTGTGTGTGTGTGTGTGTGTGTGTGTGTGTGTGTGTGTGTGTGTGTGTGTGTGTGTGTGTGTGTGTGTGTGTGTGTGTGTGTGTGTGTGTGTGTGTGTGTGTGTGTGTGTGTGTGTGTGTGTGTGTGTGTGTGTGTGTGTGTGTGTGTGTGTGTGTGTGTGTGTGTGTGTGTGTGTGTGTGTGTGTGTGTGTGTGTGTGTGTGTGTGTGTGTGTGTGTGTGTGTGTAATTTTTTTTGCCGCCTAATCAGTCTGTGAGTTAGGCAGGGTAGGTTTCCTTATGGAAGCCGTTTGGCATACAAGAAAGTAGTGTGACCAACAGTATTATCCCAGGATGTTTCCCCAGTTACCCAGTTTCACAGGCTGAGTCGACCTGGGGACTGAAAAATGGTGTGCCCGGGAATCGAATACGGTACCTCTAGATTAGTAGCCAGTGCGCCATACCGACTGATCTACTAACCACTTATGTAGGTTATATATAACCTATACAAGTGGTTAGTTTTAACAATATGTCACTTACTGTTTTGCAGTTTATTTTCTAATTTGTAAATAATTTAAAACTGCATTAATCGTTTAAATTAATACACATTCTAATGTGTAATAATTTAAACTGCATGTTTTAAATTAATTTAAAACACATTAAATCAATGTGTTTTCCTTATTTAAAACATGTTTTGAGCATTAAGCAACATGCTTATCCTCGGCTACGTGTCTGACATGGTTGACAGCACACTGCTTAATGCTCAAAACAAGTAAAAAAACAAGCGCGCAACACACACACACACACACACACACACACAGAGTATTTTTCCTACTTAGTTTTTTTATAATTTTCATATTAACTTTAATAAAATTCTGTGAAAGATAGATAGCACTGCATGCTACATGGAGTAGCCAACCTCTACTATAAAGCGATGTATGGGAAAACAAATATTATTTTATTGTGATGGTTGATTGGGTTATTGAAGACTACCTACACACTGCACAGAATGTGTTTGTAATTTTCCTTACAAATTCGTTAAATGTAATACATTGCATAATTTTTATTATTTGCAAAGATACGAATTGTTTCCTTGCTATCTTATTCTAATGATCCACTTAGAATTCTAATGATTTTCTTAAATTACGACTCAAACGTAATTGAATTAGACATTTATTTTTCTACTTATATAGCTTTACTTTATAATGGAATACACATAATGTTATAACAATACATTTTTTCGAGTAGTCTCTCTCTCTCTCTCTCTCTCTCTCTCTCTCTCTCTCTCTCTCTCTCTCTCTCTCTCTCTCTCTCTCTCATTATAAACATATATCTTGTCTTTGTTTATATTTATAAAAAAGTATTTATTTGTTTTTGTGTGTTTCAGAGGGTAAAGGTAGGTGACGTTAATATACGTCAACAGTCTCAGTTTGCAGCCGCCACTGGTGAGTCAAATTTCATTTCGTTAACAGTACCAACTGAATTTTATAAACAGCTGACACACTCACAGTGTTCCCTGGTTAGGTCGGTTCGGTTCGGTTCGGTTTCCAGTAATCTCGTCATCGCACAATAACATTTAGCTTTTTCTTAGGGAAATTAAACATTAGTTCAAGAGTTGTTTTGTTGCAGGTCTTCAAGATCATCGGGAGAAGCCCACACACAGCTTGCAATTATTTTACAGTTTGTGTATGAGCTGTTTATGTAGGTTTTATCTCCATTAAATAAAGATTCGGTAGTTGTAAGGAAGTGGGTGTCAGTCTGTATATGTTGTTTTACTTCAAAACATAATCAATAAGCCGAGTACTTGGAATAATCAAGTTTTAAAATCTAAATTGTGTTTATATTTTGAAACCCACTTTTTGTATAAATATTATTTCCAAATACTCTTTAGTTTTTAAGAATATCTTCAAGAAAGAAGAAAACACACCTCCTCTTGTTTCCGTTCGTCAGAGTTAAACAAGCAACCACAACTTTCTTTCTGTAAACCAACTCTCTCCCCACCGGATGATTCCCGTTCTTCCTCCACTTCATTAAACCATTTTTCCTGGAGTTACCCTTTTTCTTCCATCCCCATAAATCTTCATTAGAGATCTTCCTTGAACACCTTTCTTCTTCACATATATATATATACCATGTCCAACATGATCCTGAGCCTATTGCCTTTTTTCATTTACAATATCTGTATTTTTACATAAAGATTTAAGTTCTTCATTTGTTCTTATCTTCCGTTTCTCACCCACTCCCACAGTCCCCAGAAGTCTAGCGCAAAATATTCCATTTCCATCTACTTAAAGACTCCTCATATTATTTCAACAAGTTCCATGTTTCGGTCCCGTTCATAATAACTGCTTTACCATTAGTTCGGTACCAGTCTACCTTTAATTTCAGATTCTTACTCACTTACTTCACTACACACTCGCGTCGGTGTTAGGTCTTACAGTGACTTTCAGGTAGGTCCTCGTCGGAAAATCTTCAGATCTTCAGAATTATTTACTAACTTTTCTCTTTCAGGTTCACCTTTGTACTATACAGCGTGACATTGGGCTAGTGAGGATCTATTAACCTGGAGGTACCATTTTTAGACTAATCTAGCCAACGAAAATGTCCGACCTTCTCACGGTTGAAGGCCACACTTGCCGCTGCCACGCTGATCACACGCCACACAATACCTACACATCTTACACAACACCTCAACATTGCACTGCGTTGAGGGGACTTTAAGTCCTCAAACACGTATCTGAGGCAAAACCATTTTTTGTCGTAAATGTGTTTGCAATTCGCGGTCAGTAGCTTTTGGTTAGGCTCTTATTAGTTTGTAAGTGTGGTCTTTTTCAAATGCTGGGGCTCTTTCATATGTATATGTATAAATGTAATGTTATTGTTACAGGAATTATTTTTATTGTAAATTATTATGTGTGTAGGCCTACTTGTATCGTTTTGTACATGAAAAAATCTCTATGCTTTTTTTTGTTTTTGAAATTTTAAACCACAAACACTTTTATCGTATAATCGCTTAACACCGACTTTTTAAAAGACGTCTTCCGTATATGTTTATTTCGAATTTCAAGCTGAATTGGATGCCGTGGAATAGGTTTACGAAGATAGAAGATAGACGAAAGAAGAGCAACTACTGGTTAACCAAGTACTTAACTACAATGACGTAAGGAAACAAAGTAAGCTATTTGTGTTCTTTATGTTATGTATATGATATAGTTAGTTTATCGTCTGTTTTTATCTCCTTGTATTTAAGAAAATATGATATACTGTATATGCTTTTTAAATAATAAACAAACAGGCAGAGAAACTTCTCTTTTGAATGGTTATCTGTTTGATTCTCCTGATTTTGTAAACATGCTTTGTTTATTTAAAAACAATGGGATAGTTAACAGTTAATTTTTAATTTTAACTTAATGGTGTGAGAATGAAATATTGTTAATTACATACATTGCAACAGGAATGTTACTGGGCAAGTGTTACACTAGACCTTACAACATTGCTTTTACAATAATTAATAAAGCGGGTTATTCAATCGTATGGGACTGTCACCATCCAAAAGAGGACTATCGTGGCGCAGTGATAGGGCTTGGATGAACTAAACGCAGCCTGGTGACGCCAGTCGTAATGCCACAGTTCGATGCCTGGCAATTGTTTTCTGTTGATACTCGGGGATTGTTGTCCTCATGGACGCTTTTCTCCATGGAACTTCCAACAACTGCCTCCGGAAGACAAAATCTTGTAAAACAAAGCAGTTCTTAAGCCTGCGTGGACGAGTAGGGCCTGTTGCCAATTCTCCGACATATCTATACTTCTGTAACATTGCTAATGTATCCTTATGTATATGACATAGTAATTCAGTGTGATATACTGTTGTCATCTTCAAGAATGTGATTCGTCAGTGCAATGTTAAGTACAGTTGCCAGATACACTGAAGTGCGAAGACTATAGATCATTAGCCAGCAGATTTATTATTGGAATTCAGATAAGAAAATATAAGAGTACCATAACAGTTTTAATTAATTAATCAACAGAGATGACTCATTGGATTGATACTTCCATATTCTTTATATTCTTTAAGCTTTAATATAAAATATGCTTTTGCAGCCGTATACAGATTGCTGTATTCAGACGATTAAAAAAACGCCTGACCTCCAGAACAAGACGGTTCATGTTAACGTTGTGCAGGATGGGGGACACGACACACATTACTGCTAGGACACGCGCGCACATGTGTAATTTTCTGATAAGTAGAAACGTCTACTGCACAAGTAATTCTGTGTTATATACTCGCGATCCGGATATTTAATGCAAAGCCAGAAGGTAAAAGGAAAGTTGGAAGACAAAAACTGAGCTGGAGGGACAAGGTGAGTCAGGACATCAGTAGAGTACTCTTGGAATTAGAAACTGGAAGAATATGGCTATGAATAGAGAAGAATAGCGAAATCGTCTGAAGAAGGCCAGGGCCTACAAAGGGCTATTGAGCCAATGATAATGATGATGATGATACCCGCGATACATGATTGCATGCCGCACCGTCTCCGCCTACTGCAGACTCATCATCTCATATATCATATATTTCAGTTTTACTGACCAACCGAAATATATGCATCTTGGAAGAGTAATTGTCATCCGACGAAATGTGTTTCTTATTCCATAAACGTAATCAGGGTCGTACCGTTACAGTAGCTTCTAGCAGACAGCAAAACTATCTCGTCGTCTAACAACGGGGATGGATCACGCAGTTTAATAACACACACTCTGACTAAGAATATAAAGCGACTATTAACATTACAAAACTTTGCACCCACGCACGCACACGCATACACACACAATTCTCGCTCAATACTGGTTTACCAATTTAGTAGGTCGGTTTGCGAATTCCTACCTACGATATTAAGATTCGAAGTTTAATAACATTGTTTCTTGGTTGTTGTATTATTGCAAAGATTTTTCAAATTTTAGGCTTTCAGTATTTTCATATTAATACTTGAAAGTGTATTCAAATTATTAAATATGTAGATTCTCATAAACAGTGTATACACATGTGCGCTAAATTGGGAAGGAATTTTTGAATTTTATTTACCTAAAACCGTTGTTTATTTTTTGCGCATAAGTTTACTGTTTTGATATATTAAACAAAGTCAGAAAATTCTTTTAAATATAGACTGGCTATTTTTAATTGTAGTTCATAAATTTCTGTGTCTTGTGGGATTTTGTTATGTTGAGAAAGAGAGTCTGCGACGTTTCGCGGGATGGGGCATGAGTTCACAGTTTTGTGTGTTTGTGTGTGTGTGTGTGTGTGTGTTTAATTTTTAGCAAGCCTAAATAATAAAACTGAAAGAAGAAACTAATCTTCAATATGAAAAAAATTTGAGTTATATTGAATTTGTATATATGCCAGAACAGCAACTTCATAAAAAGTTTAGACCTATATATTACATAAAATTAAGATATATTTACAGCGACTAAGTAAAGGTTAACTCAACAAAATGGAGCCATAGTGTACAATTCATGGTGTGCAGCTTTTGTTTAAGTATCAATAATATACTTACTACAGTATACATTCGTGAGAGAATAACTGAAATGGTGAAATCTCTCTCTCTCTCTCTCTCTCTCTCTCTCTCTCTCTCTCTCTCTCTCTCTCTCTCTCTCTCTCTCTCTCTCTCTCTCTCTCTCTCTCTCTCTCTACATATTCAAAGCTGGCTTTGTTTATGGGGTTTTAATTGATTCATCAATCCAATATTTTTATTTTGTTCATCGTCCTTATTTTATTTTTGACTCGATTACGTAGACTTCACTTATTCCTACTGGTTTTCTCTTTCACACTCTTCTATTTTTCTCTTTCCTTTCAATTCCTCCTTACCTTTCACTCTCGCTCACTCCCCTCCTGTCTCTCTCTCTCTCTCTCTCTCTCTCTCTCTCGGCTCTCTTTTTTTAGTCTATCTGTTTCTCTCCCTCATTCTGTGCATAATAATTTTTGTTTAAGACTAATGTTAACACAAATGCATTAATATTATTGGTTCGTTGTCAGTAAAATTACATCGTAATAAAATAACATCTTTAAAGAATTCATAATTCGCTGATTTCACTGCAGTTAATAAAAAAAGGACAAGTTCATTACATTAAATGTCCCGCGCTTCGATTGCTAAGACACCTCATCCCCAGATCAGATTTTACATTTTGTTTCTTTGATAGGCCTATAATATGCAGGTCCTTTACCTTTAACACTAAAACACTAAAGACAAGTAACAGGCCAATTTTTTTCTTTTTTTGTATAATGAATCTCATAATTTTATAAACCTATACAACCTACATTTGTTATACTACATGGGATGCTATCAAACAGACTGTAATTTTAAACAACTCGTTAATACACAGTAATATAACTTAAAATTTCTTAATTATTATTTAAAGTAGTACTGAAATCGTAATTTGTCAGCTGCGTTCTCTGTAAACTATCTTTACAGGTCCTACACTCCGTCAATCTCTCTCTCCCTCCTCCCTAATAATTACACATAGGTCTACTATTTAATAAAATAACAGCAAAGATAATACAACAACCAATGGTATATAAAAAATTGAATGCCAAGATTGCAATAAATGTTGCATAGGACAAACAAAAAACAGCTGAAAAAACGTTATTTTGAACACCTAAATGCACACAAAAAACCAGAAATATATAAATATAATTTCGCCACACGTGCAATAAACACTGGACATGAATTCCCAGATATAACCAATATGACACTAATAAAACACATACCACACAAAGGAACCATAATTAACATTTGGGAAAATATACAAACATAAAACACAAAACAAACTAATACCTGAACAAATACAAATCAATACAAAACATGACGCCAATTTTAAAGCACTCAACATAGAAAATACACAAAATAAATATATACACCACAATCACACACAATAATATCAATTTGAAGCACCAGAGACCAACTGAAACGTTACTGTGAACATGTGTATTAATTTAATATGTATATAAACACATAAAATAATAAACCAACTATTAGTGGTAACTATAATAATATAAAGCATTGAAATGTACATAGATGCAAGTAAAATATAAATAAAAATTTGAATCAAAAGAGGCTCGACTATGCGACAGTCAGGCGCCGACAAAATAAGTTACAATAGACCCGAAACACTCTTACATGTCATAAAATCATAATATGTTTTGTAGAGTAAATCCAGCAAAAAACGCCCATGTACCGTTAGGTTAACGGTACTGTGTCCTTCAAAAGACAATAGATGACACGCCAATAAGTATGACTATTTTAGAAAGTAGCGTCACTTTTTAGGAGTCTAACGAACGTCCGCGTAAGTTTATCGCCCGCTCTCTGGCAACCAATCATGGATAGCGTCGGTAGTGAGCGCGAAAAAGATACAGCACCGGAATAGGTACGTTCGAAATTACCGGCAAATATTTCAAAGTCAAGCCAATGGTAGATGATCAACAAGAGCTGTATTGAGGGAAGGACTCGGAAGACTATAAAAAACAAGTGAAGCAAACAAAAAGGAGGAGTTCAATTTTCACGCAAATACGGGAAACTTGCGTCACTCGATGTGAGCATTTTAATACTATAATTCTAAGTTCAAATCAATATATTAACTCGGTTAAGTAGTTGAGAAAGAATTACAGTCATCAAGAAGTTTATTTTATATGTGTGCGCGATAGTACGTACGGACCAGAAGATGTTTATCTTGTGCGCATAGATTGCAGCAACAAGTATACTTATTTATATGTACGCGACGTTTAGTACTAACGCGAGCGAGTGAAGTAAATAAAGAAGGTTTAATCAAGCGTGATTAGTGCAAAGTGTAGTGCGATGTTAGTAGAGGGAAAGTGAGCGTTAGAAAACACTTCCGGGTTCCAGTTGAAAACACTACCGGGTTCCAGTTCATGACGTCATAGAGGCACTGGCAGCTGGTGTCCGAGCTGTCCATGTGACGTCACTGTTTTGTGTGTGTGTGTGTGTGTATGTGTGTGTATGTGTGACTGAAACACTTCCGTGTTCCAGTTCATGACGTCATACAGAGGCTCAAGTCGCTGGCGTCCGCATGGCTAAAACCTGTTTCAAGACGTCACGGAGGCCGTGGTTTCTGCATGTTCAAAATTTGGTAGCCGAAAACAATGTGTAGCGGATGGGGGTACCCGGAATTCGGCGGTTGCCCGGACGCGCAGAGGCTATGTCATCGGGTACCGTTACTCGAAATTTTGGGGGCATTGGGTACCGTTATCCGAAATGTTTAAATCAACGGATGGGGGTACCCGAAATTTGTGGGTACGCCCTAACCGGGTTCCAGTTCATGACAGAGGCCCTGTCAGCTGGTGTCCGAATGTTAAAACACTTCCGCGTTCTGGTTTATTTTGATGTAACAAAATAATCGTTCTCTCTCGACATTTTTTTAATGTCAGAATTTTGGTACCCTAAATGATTAAAACAACGGATGGGGGTACCCGAAATTTGTGGGTACGCCCACATGACGACGACGTAGAGGGCGTGATGTCTGAAATGTTTAAATCAACGGATGGGGGTACCCGAAATTTTCGGTGTCTGAAATTTAGTACCCGAAATGTTTAAATCAACGGATGGGGTTACCCGAAATTTTTGGTGTCCGAAATTTTAACACCGGAATGTACGACCACATGACGCATGTGTTCAACTGTAACAATGGTATGTCATTGGATATTAATTTTTACATAAAAATAAATTACGGCCCCTCCGGGATTTGAACCCGGGACCTCCGGTACACCAAACCGGCGTGCATCCACTACACCAAGGGGCCGTTATCGCTTAACTGTAATTATTTCTGTACTTATACTTCTCATCTCTTACTTGTAACCATGAGGTGGACGAGTGATATCTACTGTCGTCCTATGTGTAAAATCATAAAAGCACAATATAAGTTTATTTATTATTAAATAAATAAACATTTCGTTATACTTTTATTTTTTTACCTCTCATCCTCTTCCTAGCAGCCTGAGGGAGGCGAATGAGAGCCTGCTACGCTTTTTTTAACGTGGTTTCCCCAACTTTACAGATTCGTAAAGCAGGCCTACTCCACGTTATCTATCGCTGTACTATTGACTAGTACAGTGGTAGATAATAATAAAGATACATTATGCAATGCTAAGCCAATGTGTAAAAGCAGTACATATTTTTTTATTTACTTTTTTATTTATTTTTTTTATTTTTTTAATCGGGTGAATATGTTGTTCATACATGATGCGTATTCACATTTGCTGTACCGTAATGAGTAATTTTCACACCCATACTGGTTCTTGACGAGTTTACAGGTATATCTACCGTGCCAGTGACCCGTCTCGAACTACCAGGACTACGTTTATGAGTATTTCTACCGCGACAGTGACGTAGTCAAGGTTAACACTCACGCACACACTACGGTACCTAATTCTACGTTTATGGACATTTCTGTCACGTAGCATTCACACTAACACCACGATGAAAACATGTTCACAACCGACTATATTTTATTTCGTTGCCGCAACCATTCTGCATAAAACAAAGCTTTGCGTAATGCACAGTGTAACGGGGGAGTGGTAACGGGTTGACGATGAGGAACAGGACATTGTATGATGGGTACAAAGGATCTAGGAACTACAGGTGCTTGAATATCGTTTAAGTCAATCACCTCACCATGGTGATACAACTGTCGTAAGAAATTTGCCTTCTCAAACCCTTTTGTATAGACAACAGGATAATCTGAAAAAATGTCTACAACGATGCGTACCATATTCTTGTACGGTACATTACCATCGTTCCATCGTATCCTGTGATAATGTGTTTCCAACCAGTCATTGATTTTTCGGAATTTCTGGTGCAGTCGTGCACTTTCGTATGGTGGAGCGAACAACACGATAACAAAACGTCCGGTTGTTATATCAACTGTAACGAACTCTTTGATTACATATTCATTTTTGTCACCGCGAAACGCTTCAAACTCGGCAATAACCGTCCTATTCAAGTTCATTTTTCCGAGTGACACATGTCCGCATCGAGTACGTTAATTTTTTCAAATTCCCCCTCTACTTTTCCTTCCAATACCAGTTCATCGTAAAGACGATCAAATGTTAGCTGTTGGTCGTGACGACTGCTTTCCAATCGAAAAAACGAGGGGAAAAAGAAGGATGGTGGTACATAACACCCCTTGGCTACTACCTGATTAATGTACGACTTGAAGTGATCTTGATCATAAAACAAGCGAACAAGATATTTCTTTAATACTGTTAATAAACAACCAAAACGGATCCACTCGGGTTCTGTGAAAACAAATTTTTCGGTCTTACTACCTTTAATCCGAACAAACGTTTTCCCAAAGTTACGACTGATCATCACACTCTTCTTCTTTTCACGGTTTTCACCTTCTTCGTACAATAACATACTGGATAGTAACTGTTCACGAAAGATCAACAAGTAATTCCACTCAGAAAAGTCAAGTAATATACGTTTCTTTTTTCCGTTTGTAAACAAAACACCCGGTTCATAGTTGAGTTCTTTATACAGTCCGACGGTAACGAACTTAGAGTACGAGTTGATTGGATATGCAAGAGACAAGTAAACGTTATACTCACAATGGCTGCTGCTGCTGCTGTCACAGTCACCTTCCATCGTTGAAAAGGACTGAGGTTGTTGTTATGTAGAGATCGCTAATACCTATCTTTATAAACTAGTAGAGGGGAGAACAAGTTTTTTTATGACAAACGATGAACAGTATTCGACAACGCTGTGTACTGTACTATCCTATCGTGAATAATCAAAGCGTAAGCGGTGGTTTTATCTGGAAAATTGTTACTGGATTCAAATTCTAAACGCACATCAACGGCAGACGACTTGATTGGTTCTTCTTGTCTGGAACAATCGATGACAAACAACGGTGCTTTCGTTATAAATTCATTAGGTGTCAAAAGAGGCGCTCTGTTGCGACGGTCGTAGTATGATGTTTGGAAACGTGTATACATGTCGTAGAACAGGGCGTAACGTTTTTTTTCGATATCCTGGTTCAGGTTATCGTACGGATAGTATTTATCGTTCAGAAATAGCTTGACATTCGATAAATTGCAGTGATCAAATTCCGACGCGTTTTTCGCTATATTGTTCTTCCTATCCGTCTGAAATATTAATATTACATACCGAGGTTTTTCCAACTGTGACGATGTCTTCAAGGTCCACGAATGTCGATTTGTCGTCGGTAGAACGGGATACTCGTGCAATTCCCAACTGCGGAACGGCATCACTAGTTCATGATCCTCCTCGATGTGCTCCAATAGCGGTATTCGGTACTTGTTTGACACGCGCACATAGGGCATCTTCCAGTGTACTTTGTTTATTACGAGATTACCGTTTGCAGTTGCACCCGATTCTTTTAGCACCATTGCGTTCTGATCGGTAGAGGTACGCAACAGAATCAATTCTTGCTTAACGTTCAGCATGATGCGTGTATAGTCTTCGTTGAAACCGAGTAGCATTTTCAACGGAAGACAAAACGTAAAATCACCGGTACTCTCGTGTACTGTCAACGACTCGTCGGTTGTCGTCACCCATCCTGCATTGATTAGATGCTTTCTTTCATGCTCATTGCTCGATAGTAACAATTTCACAGTGCTCGTAATTCCAACGTTTTTTGTACGATCCACTTCCACACCGCACACTTCGTAACGGATCTCCTCAAACAAGAAAGCCATTGCATTGTTGATTAATTTCACGTTCAACGCTGTGTCGGTAGCGTTAACCTTGGTCAATGTTCCTTCGATGTACAGAAAACTCTCCGCCGGTAAAGTGAAAACATCCTGTTGTTGGATGGGTATACGTATTTCATCGTTGTTACCGTATCGGGTGGAAGCATACGGTGCGTGCGTACGATATTCGAACTCAACGATTCTGTTATCGAAAGCCGCTCCTCGTTCGATAGCT
The DNA here is from genome assembly GCA_034769895.1 of Magicicada septendecula. Taxonomy (NCBI): domain Eukaryota; kingdom Metazoa; phylum Arthropoda; class Insecta; order Hemiptera; family Cicadidae; genus Magicicada; species Magicicada septendecula. The sequence goes on from CM068376.1 coordinate 343,115,077, forward strand.
AGAATTTCACCCGACATTATTTTAATCGTATAATTTGAATCCAAGTGAAAGTAAGAAACGCTTGTTCCTTGATGTCAATCGCTTCAACGTTGAACACCGACTACCATGTTTCTTTCGTACACACTCCCTTTTTACAGGTGACGTTTGTCCGAAATACAATCCCATATTTTCAGATGCAGTCGTATCGTGATAACTTCACCGCGAAAATCGACTAAATCCCCGTCCTGATCAACGAGAGACAAAATTATGTTGTCTACACGTTGTACGTTTACCGGTAAGTATATTACGTTTGTCGGTGTTTCAACTATTTTGAAACCTGGTGCCACGGTCGGATAAAACGAATGCAACGTGTGCTGGTCCTGGCCGTCCTTGTACGCACCCTGTACGATATTACTCCGTACGTGAACGGTGTTAACTTTGATTATGTCAACGGGTACGTTCGACTCGTGTGTTATATACGCTTCCAGCTGCTGATTCTCCTTGAATCCTAACATACTTGCAATGGTATTCGGTGTATGCGAAAAGTCGATGACATGCTTACAGTAAATTTCACACTTTAATGTGTTGTTGTTTGGACGTAAACTGATTGTTCTCTCGCCTAACTGTTTCTGCAGATACGTTTCGATATCACTGATTTCGTAGGTGCCGGTAGGCAACTTGATGACGGACCACTGATCCTTGGAAATTTTTACTGGAAATGCATTATTTTTTCCTTCAGTAACGTTTGGTATTGAATTATACGATGTAAAATCCAATAGTCCAACGTACCATTCACCGTATAACTCGAGAGGTGGGAAAAAGTTACACACGAGATTCGCAGCGTCGGTACCCGTCACGGTGACCGTTAGCGACGACATGCTGAAGTTTACTGATCAGAAGACGATAAAAAGTCTAAACATAAATGACCGCAGATGACCGTGTTAGGAGGTTGCTTCCGTTCATAGTTGTAACGAACGTCGGCTGTATCACCAAAATATTGCATCAGCTCGAGAGGTGGACGTAAATTACCGAACCCGTCAAAATAGTGTACTCGATTTCCACGCTTCTTGTAACATACCCAGTGGGTTCCCGGTCCGCTCTCGTCGTCCAAATTTACGATGACGCTTTCGTTCTTCCACGGCGCTGTATCCGGTAATGCGTTACGCATGTAAACACCTCTAAAATACGGTATGTTTAGCTTTTTTGCGTATACACGTAATTCATCTTCGGACAACGGGCGGAGCGGTATGTGAATTAGTTTTTTCGGTACGGACGTAGATACAATCCGGACGCAGTTCTCTTCTTTTTCCTAGCGGTTCGGACAGTTCTCTTCCTCCTCTTCTTCATCCCACCACCAGCACCACGACCACGACTACTCACATTCTTTTTATTTTTACGACGTCGACCGCTTCCTATTGCTGATTTTGCTTTCATGGCCGCTGCAACTGCTGTCGCATAATCTCGTTCGCTGATACCCGAATCCAAAGCCTTTACCCGTCCCCACGCTTTTTCCGCGAGTTTACGATCTGCAATACGTCTACTTTCGTTGTCTTTGTATTGAGCGTAAGCGATATCGTGTTCGCGACAGGCTTCGTCTAGTTGATTGATTCCACGATCACCACGCGCTAATCTTTCTTCGAGTTTCGTGCCCGGTCCACAGAATCTGTAACCCGGCAGATGTAATTCGACAGGTAGTGCGTCCACCGCTCGATTGATAACTGACGAAACAACGGACGGTACAACGTTTTTAAGCACGTTTCCGACGCCCCACCCCTTTTTCCTCTTAACGTTGTTGTACATCGTAAACCGATCTCCAGTCTTTCTCTTCTATGTTTTTATCGTATTCATCTATTAACCTTCTTATTTCCTTCGTGTCGAGTGTCCACTCGTCTTCTGAACTACGTGGCTTAGACAATTTCAATAAGTAGTAATCCAGTTGATACTGAAATGTTTTAACGACCTTATACATCTCGCTCTTTACGTATCGTCTCACGTCATTTAATTGTTGTAAGTTAACAGCATCGCTCTCCGCAAAACCATCCGCTACGTCTGTTATTCTCTTTTCCGCTGCTTTGAAAACACCATCTTCGCCCAAGCTAACGGTGTTCTGCAACATGTATTTTACGTTAACCGCGTCATCTCCAAAAATCGGTGAACTCACTCCCGACAACCAGCTCTGCCCAAACAAATAGCTGTTCGATACTTTTTTAATGACGTTCGAGTCTACATAGTTTTTGTTAACCGCATCGGTCGCTTGTTCCGGACTTCGAACGTTGATTACCCATCGATCTCGTGCATCGATGACCTCACCTCTCTCTTGACTCGAGTGTTGTATACAGTTGTCATCAACGTAATATTTGTTGACTACGTCTTTAACGTCTACAGGAGTATCAACATTTTTCAATCTACACCCTTTAACGTCCACGCTTTTACGTTCATCATCGAGTAGCAGACAATGTGTTTGCATATAAGTCAGAGATACAGCATCCTTTGCTGCATCCGGTTCGTTCAGATTGCGGATCTTTTTGTTTTCAACATCTATATGCCCATCATTCGTAATCTTAAATCCTACAGTATCGCGTAATTGTCTTTTTGTTTCTCGTCGCACGCTCACGGCGCTTTGATGTCTCCCGAACTTGTCCACAACCATTGTACGACTGCACGCTACAAATGATGTGCTAACCGTTTTAAGTAACGACACTGTGGTGACCATCGCGTGTGTAACACAATCGGATCGTCACCCTCTTTCCAACGAAAGATTTCTATACCGCAAAATGAACATCGAACCCTGTCAATTTCATTTGTGTAATGAAAGCCTGCGGCAACCATAGCGGTTGGACTGATGAAATGCACAGGCCATGATGTAAAGGTTTTCAGTCTTTCGTTTTCGACTTCAAAGTCAGGTGTCAAATCTAACCCGCACATGTTGACAGTGTTGACGTCAATGAGTTGTTACACCGACGTTCATAAAATTTATACGATAATGTTGGCTTCACGTAATTCCTCCACAACGGAGATGATTTCGTTGTCGTGTCCGGTGTGACCGGCGCGTTTTGAACTTACCAGCAGTCTCAACCGTTCAACCAGTTTGTTGGGATCGTTCCAGTGTACGTAATCGATACCACGTCCGCTGCGCGGTGGGAACAATCGGGCGATTATCTCTCTGTACTTTACACCTTTGTTTGTATTTATTTTAGCACCGGGTAAATGATAATGTTTATGTGCGTTAGTGTCCGACAGTATAGATTTGTACGCTGCTAAATCCTTTTCATCATAGACGCTCTTGTTGGGTTCTTTCATAAACATAAGTTCGTAGAGACCCGGTGTACCCCTGTATCGTTTTCCAGCTATGTAGAAGCTGTCGTCTTGATTGATCTCCAACACCGAATTTCCCACCATCCATTTGTCTGCAACGTTACGGATACCGTACGTATGATCCATCTTTTTGTCTCGATCATCAGATAAAGCGAGTAGTAAGTATTTCCTCGCGAGCGGACCTTCGACAGACTGTTCAACGTATTCTTGTGCTTCCTGTCGACCTTCGGGTGTTGCTAAAAACTCTTCAAGAGTCACGTTCGATGTTTCGACATCAGGAGTTTGTGCCAACACTTCCGTTCTAAGGAATCGAGGTTGTGATGGTGGTGGTGTCATCTCGACAGCTGTCTTCGTATCTTCATCTTCAACATTTATTTTTTTAATTTTATCACCGGAGACATTCAACTTTTCCGAAATCTGGGTTAACGGTTCCAAAAGAGGTTTGTACTTTCTCGTTAACGCTTCATCGCTCTCTCTGATGTCATGTTTCAACGCGCGATACTTTTGTCTTATGTTATCGCTAATTGCATCGATTTCATGTGTCAATTGCTTGTCATCCATCTTGACACTGATGACTTTCTCGCACAAACTATTCTATTTATGTATAAAACGATCGAAACCCACTCTGTATCTACCCGCGTTTATCGGTGAGTCCTTGTTGATGACTATGAATCCGTAACGATCCTTCCACGCTTCGACGCACATCGCTTTGAACTCTTCGTATTTCATATCTGTGTTAACGTGATCGTTGTAAACGTGACGTAAATTGAGATCATCTTGCCTGAAAAAAACCAAGAAATTGGCATTATCACGCACCAGTTGCTTTGGCACCAGACTGTACGTCTGACAAAGGTACAAAGTGTCCACACCGCTATGCCGTCCCATAGCGAAATATTTTCGTATGTTATTCTGCCGTTCACATACCACATCATCGAACAACATGATTGAATTAGGTACAATTTCGTGCGGAGGTGGTACTTCATCGTTTTCACTGTATGTGAAGTACATCATTCCTTCGTCAGCGAGAGCATTAAAAACGTCTTCCAACATACGATATTTTGGTTGAAATAACGATTTGGAGAACACGTACAGGTTCTGAAATCGCAGTCCGTTTGAATCGAATAACATGTTAAAGGCAACGTTTGACTTCCCGCTACATGACCCGCCGCACACGATACATCGAACTGTGTTTGGAAACAGTGGACTGTGTTTATTATATGCAACTTCACCGTTGTACTTAGCAGAGTCTACGTTCTTAACATTTAACTTTAACGATTGTTGTTCAATCTTCATCTTAACTCGTTTACGTTCGGTTAAATACTGTGGTAATGTTATTATATCAGATCTTTTTTATGTATCCACGAATCGTGTTTACCGTCAAAGCCGAGCCAGCGCACTCGCACGCGATCACCTTTACGTTGTAATATTTTTTCAACGAGATACACATCACCAACGCTGGTTTTACTCAATTCTTGTTCATAAAACCCACCTTCCACAACGTCACCCGTGTGATCTTTCAACAAGTACGTAACCGGTACGGTTGGCTGAACTCTGTGCACTGTATATATCTCGTTCGTCCAGTTTGGTGTATACCCTTTAGCGAATGTGATTTTGTATTTACTGATACGCACTCGATCGCCTATTTTAAACTTATGTTTCTTGCTCACTTTCCGCGGTACGATATTTTTTCTTATTCGTTCCAACACAATTTGCTCGTTGCTCTTGTCGACTTGTCGCGGCTTCATCTCTATAGTTCTATGCACTCTGTCGTTGTATTCCATCACCAGTTTAGGCAAAAGCGACAACCACCGATAATGGCCTTGCTCGCTGAACGCGCGGTACATGTTCGTTTTCAACGTACGATTAAATCGCTCTACGATGGACGCTTTCTTCTCGCTATACGTTGAATAGTGTTTGACGTTGAATCTCTTTAGTAAAGCTTGTACGGTAGTGTTAAAGTACTCTTTCCCCTTATCCGTTTGCAGGTATTTCATTTTATTTTTTACAATTATTGGTTCGAGAGCATGTGCTACTTCAACACCCGATTTAGTTTTTAAGGGAATCGCATATGCATACTTGCTAAATGCGTTTATTACCGTCATTAGATATTTGTACCCCTTGTTCAACTTGGCATGCGGTATCATTTCCACCAAATCCGCTTGGTAGAGATCGTGTAACCCCTTCACCTCCACCGCACGTCTGGGAAAGTTCCTTCTCACCGGTCTGTGCAATTCCTTTGCAATAGTTTTGCGTACGTTTTCCATATCGCCACCCGAGACGCGAATCGCAAAATTTTGGTACGAGATATACCGTTACGTTTTCACTGAACCTCACCGACTTCATCGTCGTTACTGACAGTGTGTTGCTCCTGCAAGCGAGCCTTATATCAACGTATATCGAACGCATAATTTATAACGGATTTTCTCGCTTGCTGAATTATCTCGCGTCTGGGTTGACAGAGTTTATAATGACCGTACGCCAGTGTTGTTTCACCGTCATCCAAGACATATCGTTTGTCATCGTATGGTGACAGCGATAATTTTGTAAGCTTTCTTGTGTATATGTTATGTTTTTCGCTTTGGATAGTCTGCGCCGTAGTATAAGTTTGAGAAGTGGTCTTTACACATTGTTTATAAAGTTGATGTTTCAACTGTGTAGCTATCGCGGAACGTGGCACACCTTTCGCTACCTTTTTCTCTTTATCGTTTGCCGTAACGAATGAATAACATTTTGCGCGCAACCCGACAAATTCAAGTACCGGTATTCCATTTGTTTCGTCTTTAAAAGTACCCAACTTTTTCTTGTTTGTTTCACTATAGCACGGATGTGCCTTAGGGTACTCCGACGTGTCAAAGAGTTCGAGATGCTCCTCCATGTCTTTGTACACATCGTCGGTGCGAATGTCGTACAACAGAGAGTCAGTGTCCGTCATACATAGACGTGCACGTGACCCGTACGTATTCATCGTGAATCCGTAATGGAACCGATACATAATCAGCTTACTAATATCCAATACACTGAACCCAACGTACAAAGGTCGGTTCAGTGTAATGGATATTTTTTTCATCGTGAGACCTACCAGGTCCTCGTTATAGATGAAAAAATGTTGTAGCCTGGGGTTAGCGGTTAGTTTGTGAAGTTTCTTCTCGTTTGGAACTAACTTGAAATCGATTCGCTTCCGTACGTTTTCCAACGATTTTCCGTACGGTGCGTTATTCATTAACTTAAAAAAGTCTTTTTCAAAGGTGTTTCTGGCTTCCTTTCGTCGCTCCGTATTAAAATCGATGAAAGGTTTCAACCATACGCACTGTGTGAATGCTAACACACGGTGAATCGCTTTCAACTCCATTCCTAGTTCGAGGTAGAGTTTCAATGTTCTGTAATGAACAATGTATTTTGTCTTGTCCTCGAGGGACGTTATCAGTTTCTCTACCTTACCGTTACTGCACACAAAGTCTTTTAACAGCTTCATGCGATAGCAGTACGGTGAAAGCATACTGTCCGTAATAGTACGCTTTTCAGGTGCTAAAGGGTAGTCACTGTGTAAGTCGTGTAGGTAATGTGGATACCCCAGATCGACTTCCAGGATATAACCGGTGTCACCATCGTCGCGTAACGTGTGCACGTTCAACGTATCGATCACTATACGTTCCAACCATCGAAAACCGGACAGTGGTAAAGGCTGTGTCATAGCCGTTCCGTACAGGTTGGTACAATCGAGGTAAAGTAAATAGTTATGCGGCTTGCTTGCGTCATAATCGGGAATGTACGGGTTGTTGGCCTTGGCGTACCGATTAGAAATTGCTGCTAAGCCGCCACGGATACCTCTTTCGATGTACAGGTGTACGTCTATATCGCGGAGTAACTCTAACCTAACTCCTGTCATTTTCAGCATCGCGTTCCACGCTAAACCGGCGGTGGTAAAAACGTTACACGGATCGAGTTCGTAGTACTGTAGGCTCATGTTTCGAAAGTTTTCAAATACATCAGCAAGCAGTAGTACATCCGTTTTTAAATAAAGGTCATGATAATCACCGAACGTTTGCATGTCGAAAGCCGACCAAACCGCTCGAGCGTGCGCGTAATCTTCTTCGTTTATATCCGACTCTGTCAACCCGTTGTAAAAATGTTCGCGGTCCGGTAACTGCCTCTCGTCAAATTTTGAATCGTCCGTAACGTATTCGTAAGGGTACACGCCTTTACGCAACAGTAAATTAACATTACGCGTGTAAAATTGATTAAGGATTTTAAATTTATCCGCGGATAAGTTGGAGACGAGTTTTTCAAGTGACGCGTTCATGAACCGCAGAGAATCGAGAAACCGGAGCTGACCGAGTGTAACGGAGATGTAACGTTCGGTTGTAGTAGCGATACACGTTATTTCATCTTCCTTGTACTTTCCGAAACCTTGCATCAAATGATGCGAGTCATAGCCACTTAAATTATGGAAAAAAACCGGAACGTGTGTTGGTATTTTGTAATTTATATTACACGCATTGTGAGCAGCGCCTAAATAGTTTCCCGTTATGTGGCAATGGTTTCGAACCGTGTCGTCCGTTAACGGCTGCTTGCACAGATGACAGTGCGTAGCGTTTCGGAATGACCGTTCATCGGCCGCTGTCATTTGGATCGGTTTATTAAACTTTCTATCGAGTCGTTGAACGTCGACTAAAAGCACACGAAGGAACGTGTCCACCACGTCTTTACCGCGGTATATTACAGGTTCCTTGACAGCGTTTCCCATCCAGTCAACTATCACATAGCAGAAACTGGCTGGTATATGATGTGCCACGTTTTTACCGGTGGTCGGAACAATAAACGATTCGAAGTCAGCGTATACCGTATAAGGTACGCGGTGACAAAGTGAAAGGTTTTTAAAATACATCCACTTTTCGTTCTCGTCAGGAAGTTTTACTTTCTGTACTGCATGCTGAGAACAGTTGCGTTCGTGTTCTTCAACTCGTTTTCGCGCCGCGTTAGTATCTTTATTGTCCGAAAATCGGTGTAGACAGTAGTTGCAGTAAAACGAAGCGCCGTTTCGTTTTGACAACGACGAAAGCATACGCGAAAGGTTCCGTATGAGGCAGTAGTGAGTAGTGTTCGCGTCGGACAGTAGCAGTAGGTTTACGTGGTACTTTCGACCGCGGTGTTCAGTAATACGTAAAGGATATACCTCGCCTTCGTAGCCAAAAACGTTAACGGATATGTTTTCGTTTAATTTTTCAAAACGTTTTATCTTATTGACTGCGACGGGATAAGGTATGTCCTTCATGTTTATTTCTTCTTCGTACGGAAGGTAATGGCTAACGCGATGCGGGTTACACGCGATCGGGTGTATACCGGCGAGCACAGACCACAAGAAACACTTTTCATCTTCTAAATTTTCACATTAATAATTCCTTTCTTACTGTGTGACAATTTCGATGGTGTAGGTAGAAAGCTCGACCCCACAAGAGGATTGTATTTTGTAATATTTATTTCCACCGACTCGACACCATTTTCGACCCACCCGCTTCCGTCACGCGTGAATTTGTCAACGGATTCCATTATTTTCTCGCTAGCTATCGAATACTGTTCATCGATATCGTCATACTGTGACTTAAGTTCTGTACGTGATCTAAATACCGCATTACAATAAATATTTTCGGTGTTTATTAATTTTTTAAAAGATACACGAACTGCTAAATACCACTTTATATAATTATTTAATGCAACGGCTTCGCTACAAATCTTATCAATAACCGTGTGTTTGTAATCTAATAATACTGTTTGTGTGTTTAGTGTATTGTCAAGTATCATAAATTTTATAGTAATTACATTACCATTGATAGCACGGTGTTCGCTGTTGCTGCCGCCGCCGCTGCTGCTGCTGCTGTCGGTCATTGTGAAAGGAGTGAGGCCGGCTTCGCGTAGTCGGTTCCCTATATAGACAGTCCGGTGACCGGTAACGCTGTCGCCGCGCTCCGCTCGCGAGGAGCAGCTGCGCGGGGTGGGGTGCGGGGTTGTCGTGACCGATGCGGTGTGTGCTGGAGGTGCGGGGTGGGGGTGCGGGCTAGGATGTCATCGTCCGGTCGTGACCGATGACGCGCGTTGCGGAGGGCTGGGTGGGGTGGGGAGTGCGGTGTAGGAAGCTGACGTCCGTGACCGATGCGGTGCGGGGTAAAGGTGTGGGATGGTGGTGCGGGGTAGGGAGGTAGGTTGCAGCCGGTGTCCGTGACCGAGAGGTAGGCGAGGTGCGGGGTACAGGATGCCGGCGACCTTGACCGAAGCGCGCTCGTTGAGTCGCCTCCCACGGGATGTAGGGTGCGGGGTACGGGGGGCTGGGTTGTACGACCGGTCGTGACCGAAAGCAGATGGTGGCCCGAGACGACGCGGGGTGGGGTGCGGGGTGACCGTGACCGACGGACTCGAGTGGGGTGCGGGGTGGGGTGGGGTGGGGGAAACCCGGTCGTTGCGGAGCGACAGACAAAGTAATTGAACAAAATATGTAGGCGAGGTGCGGGGTGGTGGTGAGGCTTTGGGTGCGGTGTGGGGGTGCGGGGTAGGATGTCATCGTCCGGTCGTGACCGAAAGCAGATGGTGGCCCGTGACGACGCGGGGTGGGGTAGGAAGCAAAATTATAGCCGTTACCGTTGCGGTGGAGGTGCGGGGTAGGGTGTCGTGACCGAAGGAGATGACGCTTTAGAAGGAAGGAACGTGGTCGGGGGAAACAGAATAAATACGCCAGTGTTTCCCTGTGCAGTCATCAGTACTCGCCATGGAAGGAATCGTTGCGAACGCGAAGACAGTTGAAAATTTTTTACCAAAAAGAGACTTGTCAAGTCTTTCTTTAGGAGTAAAGTATCATATAATTCACATGAAATTTGTGAAAACGAAATTCGGGGAGTCAGTTGTGGTAGATTTGGAAGATACCGGAGCCTGTCCTCAGCCGGAGGATAAACTTTTCTATGTATACCTACCTAAAAGATGGTGTGACGTATTTACAGAGGAGCAATTGAAAGCTGTGAAGCCTTGTGTCCTATCACTATGCGTAACCTCACACACTCCGCTGGCGAACGAGAAAGTGAGCGTGCAGTTGGATATTGATTATGTGAGTATGATATTTCAGTACCACTAATAATTACTTATACAGAAGTGGTTATGTATTAATTTTTTCTCTTTTTTTCCAGACCAAATAAACGAGAACAGGATTGATTTATTATAATAATAATAGTAATAATAACATTAATAGTAAAATGTTTTTAAATGATGAAGTAGACTTCTCTATTTTTTTTGTCGTTTTTTAATGTTAACTATTCATTTTCAGAGAAAGAACAAGGTGTTGCTTGGATCTAATATTGTAGAAAAACTTTTAAACAGAGAAATAAATGGTAATAATAGATTATATTGTCAATGCAACATGATTAAATTCGATTATAATTTTAGAAATAATCGTAAGACACTGAGTAGATGGATATCGATACGAAACGAAAAGAATATTTACAAAATGAAAGTATTTATTCGTAATGAGTTTTTCAAACTCTTCAAAACATCAATTAGTTATTGTAACAACCATAATATTGAATATCTTCAAATAAAAGATTTGCTAATTGCTAAAACAAAGCTGGTTAATCAGATATACTATATGATGTATAATTTTACTGGTACAGCGTATACCTCGCTAGTAAAAAAATATGAGTGGTCAAGGCATGACTCTAGCGGATGTCCGCTTCGTAACCGTTGTCGCGTCTGTTGTTATCTAAGATATCAAAATGAGTTTAATTCAGAATACATGTTTTTTTAATACCACACTAACTATCATTTGATGTGTCTACATTCTTTTGTATTTGATCAAGTATTATTAATTGTAGGAAATTATATTCTATTTTTAATTATTAAAAAACGTATGTGGTTTATAACATAAAAAGTTGAGATAAACAATCATTAAAGTGTTAGTTAAATTTTTATGTGTAATTAAATTTTTTAAAAGATTTCTCTCATAGTTACAGAAACCTTGTTTCGATGTTATGTGTTTGTGCGAATGCGAGGGAGATGTATGTCGTTCACCACCATATGGTGACCACTGTAACATTCTGAGTGCTTGTGAGTGGAGAGAATTTACACTCTGAAGAACAATTGTTTTAAAAAATTATTTTGACGAAAAAATGTAATTGGTTAAGGCATAATTCCACTGGATGTGCGCTTTATAAGCGTTGTTACCACTGTTATTATCTAAAATACTAAAAAGAGTTGAATTCAAGGTTTGGTGTACCATTTTACACATGTAGTTAACACCATATTAATTATCATTTGATGTGTGTCTACATTCAGTATGTTATTATTAATATATTACACATCAACATTGTAATATTGTATGTTATTAATTATTATTATTATTGTTAGACATATAAGGCTTGTTTTGGTTGTAGTAAATGTAATTATTATTTTGTTAATTATATGTGTGTGTGTGTATGTGTGTATATATACATATATATATATATATATATATATATATATATAGAGAGAGAGAGAGAGAGAGAGAGAGAGAGAGAGAGAGAGAACCTTCAAGGCTGCAAAAGAGAGAGAAAGCGAGAGAGAAAAAAGATTATTTTGTATAATTATGTAAATATATATATATATATAGATAAAGTGTCTATTTTGTTTAGTTATGTATATAGAGAGAGGGCGTATGTTTTGCTCAATTATAATTGTCTTGTGAATATAGAACATGTGTGTGTAGAGAGAGAAAAAACTTATAGCTTATGATTTGATTGTAAAAGCTTTTGATATTATTAAAAATTATATATACATATAAACCATAACCTATGTTATTTTTATTATTATACCCCTTATACAAAACAATTATTCCTATCATACTTGAATAATCGCAAAAGCAGTAGAGATGTAAGTCTCTCATATGGAATGTAACAGCAAAGAAACCGGTTTTTATAGTAGAGAAAGAGCGCTGCAAGTTACAACAGCTTGCCTGAGCCAACTCTACGTCAACCTCACACACACACACACACACACACACACACACACACACACACACACACACACACAGCTTTATAAAACACGGACGCCAGCTATCAGTTCCTCTTTGAATACATTAACGGAACGTGGTAGTGTTTCACACACACACCGCTTGTACCAGCTTAGATGCTGTTTGACTGGTTTACAGGAGAATCGTCACAGGAGTAAATATATTTATTCAGTTAACAATTTTAGTAACGCATAATAAGAATATATGTTTTCTAAACAGTATTCAAATCGATGCATCTGTTTTATATTAACACAATATAAACATTATAATAATACAATATCCGGTTTTGAGTACCGGAGGAACCGCGTCGGGATGTCATTAATCACCAAATTTCGGAACCCGTCAGGTACCTATTGTCCCAAATTTTAACCGATCAATTTCGCGTAACGGTTTCTCCTCCCCGTCCAGAGTTTAGACATACAGGACTTGTTTTAGGGTGTACCCCCCATCCGTTGATTTAAACATTTCGGGTGTCAAAATTCGGACACCAAAAATTTCGGGTAACCCCATCCGTTGATTTAAACATTTCGGGTACTAAATTTCAGACACCGAAAATTTCGGGTACCCCCATCCGTTGATTTAAACATTTCAGACATCACGCCCTCTACGTCGTCGTCATGTGGGCGTACCCACAAATTTCGGGTACCCCCATCCGTTGTTTTAATCATTTAGGGTACCAAAATTCTGACATTAAAAAAATGTCGAGAGAGAACGATTATTTTGTTACATCAAAATAAACCAGAACGCGGAAGTGTTTTAACATTCGGACACCAGCTGCCAGGGCCTCTGTCATGAACTGGAACCCGGTTAGGGCGTACCCACAAATTTCGGGTACCCCCATCCGTTGATTTAAACATTTCGGATAACGGTACCCGATGCCCCCAAAATTTCGAGTAACGGTACCCGATGACATAGCCTCTGCGCGTCCGGGCAACCGCCGAATTCCGGGTACCCCCATCCGCTACACATTGTTTTCGGCTACCAAATTTTGAACATGCAGAAACCACGGCCTCCGTGACGTCTTGAAACAGGTTTTAGCCATGCGGACGCCAGCGACTTGAGCCTCTGTATGACGTCATGAACTGGAACACGGAAGTGTTTCAGTCACACATACACACACATACACACACACACACAAAACAGTGACGTCACATGGACAGCTCGGACACCAGCTGCCAGTGCCTCTATGACGTCATGAACTGGAACCCGGTAGTGTTTTCAACTGGAACCCGGAAGTGTTTTCTAACGCTCACTTTCCCTCTACTGATGTTCAACGCAGGATTACAGTTCATCATCCTTTTACTTGGAATCCAGCAACAAGTAACAGTATATCATTTATGATTCACAACTCAATAAATTAACATAGAATTTGCATCTCAAAAATAACTGACCTCATTCTCAAAAGACCCACGAGTTCAGATACTAACTATTACAATTTATGCTATATGACATGTTTGGAGAGTTATTGAGTTATTGTATAGTAAAGTAAGGAAACAAGTTATAATAATAATAGAAATGGTAACGAAGTTGAATAATTGAATCTACTGAAGATTATAGAATTCCATAGTAGTTAAGAAATTATGATACATATATGTTTTGATTAATATTGAAGATTTACATGTGTTAAGGGAGTAAATTTGAATCTACTGATTGCTCATTTGAATAATACTTGATTATTATGATTTTGAAGAATCCGTAAGCTAGAGATATTAATAATTTTTTTTTTATTAATTATAAAGAATAGTAATGAGTATAGATTTGAAAGATGATATTAATGATTAATTCTTAGATGTATTATGTAATAAGAAGATAACAATATAAATCTTAGTATCTGAACGAAGTGTTATTATTTCATAACAATCCTGAGATACTCTGCTCTGGCGCCCAAGTAAATTAATCAATAATACAAAAATTAGTAGAAGTATTTAGTAATAAATATTTCTAAATATAATTTGTAACACAATAAATCAATGTAATTACTGATTACATGCAATACTGTCGTGAATAAATTATTTATTCAACAGTCGAAAATTACGCGCGCTTAACGAATAGTTATATTTGGCGCCCAACGTGAGGCATAATAACCATACTTAAGAATCTTAATATTTGGCGCATCCAAACGTGGAGCACGATTCCATACTTAAAAGAAGTTATATTTGGCGCCCAACGTGGGGCTTAAAGTAGAAATTTAAATAAGCTCGGCAGAATGAGATGAGTTAGATAATAAGAAATATAATATAAATTCTAAAATTAATGTTATCTCGAAGTAAGACTAGAAAGTTAAGGAATTTTAATAAAATTAAAAGTAGTGAAATTAAAATGGCAAGTAACGGCGATATAAATGGTAGTGATGAAGTAGAATTTGACATTAATAATCAGATGGGGGAAACAGAAAGATTTGAAGAAGTAACGGAGAACGAAGTCATATTGGCTCCTTTAGAGGCAAGGGGACGAACTGAAGAAAACACAACAAGTACGATACAACACACAAACGTAAATATAGGCATGGCCACAATACTACAACTATTAGCAGAGAATAATAAACAATTAATAACAGAAAATACAAAAGTAGCACAACAAATAACGGAACAATTAACACAACAGATAACGCGACTGGAGGAGAGCACAAAACAACAAATAGCGGAACACATATCACAAGTAACACAAAAACTAGAAGAAAACAATAAACAAACAAAACAACTGACAGAATGCACCAGGAAGCTGGAAAAAATAATTGATGAGGTTAAGGAAAGTATACAAGAAAACAACATCCAGATAAGGAAGAAAGTGGAACAATACTAACACGACAAGTAAACGAACACAGAGAACGGGTAGATCAACAAATCGAAGAGATTAAGCGAGAAAACCAAGAAATATCAACGAAGTTAAGGTCGGAAGCAAAGGAAGTAGTGAATGAAGAAAGTGAAGTAGCAGATAAAGACTGTGATGGTAATGATAAACCTTTAGAACGAGCAGTAAAGGAGAAAAAATACAGACAGTCTAAGAAACTCAAAAAGTCTGATTTTAAAATTTTTGTACCTGCACTTTTCAGTTTTCAATGTCACGTGTGTGATTATGTTTGTAAGAATTGGAATGCATTGTATACACACTGTATGGAATTTCATCAGGCTCAAGCTCAAATAAAATGTGATAAATGTGAAAAGTAGTTCAAAGAAAGTCTTTGTTGAACCTTCATGCTAGGTCTCATGTGCCAAAAGAAGAACGCATTGTTTTTTCACGTCACACACGTCATAAAAGGTTTAGCAGTAAGTCAGCGGTATCAGCACAGTTAAAGACAAGTTATCTTAGAGAGAGACCACTTGTGTGTGAGCGGGGTACACACAGTTTTACGTCATGAGGCATACTGCAAAGGCACTTAAAAATTCATAGTGATGAAGCCCCATGGAATTGTTCCAAGTGTAACAAATACTTCAAAACAAAGTACAGATTATAAATACATATGAATGCTCATCAAGACACAAAGAGATGCATTCAGACACAAACCATGTTCAACACCCTGTGTATAGAAGAATTAGACGAACATGCGACTTTATTAAGAGACGGATATTTATCAGAAAACAAAGAAGAAATGAGAGATAATGAAAAGGTGAGATACAAAAACAATAAGTTTAAAGATAGTAATTATGAATGCGTTGAAAATGAGAATTATGAGATGGTGCGTATAGTAACAAAAACAAGAAGTAGAAAAAGGAAAGTTGTGGCAGAACGTTTTTGGGAGAAAGCAAGAGGCCGAGGACGTCATAAAAAACGGGAGCAGACTGTACCCAGAATCAAAATATGTGACATTCCTAAGTCTGTGAAACAAAAGAGAACAGGAAGCAATAAGTTATCAAGTGAAGAAAATGTAAGACTGATACAGCCTATTCATACTGACAGTCCAGAGGAATCTGTAAAGAAAGGGTGAAAAGACCAAAATTACGTAGTTCGGAAGAAAGAAATGATCATAATCATGCTCAGAATGATACACGTGCAGATAATCGTGAAATGTTACTTAAATTTGGGAATATAATTAATGGGGAATTTAAAAAATATAAAAATATATTAAAATTCCTTGACATGAAATATGTATGTAATGAACTTGACTTGACATAAAAAAAATGTATGTATATAACTACTTTAACACGAAAGAATATGTATATAAATAACTTAATATGGCTAAAGTTTGTTAAAGTTTGTATGTAATTAACATAACGTGAATATTGTGTATGTAAAGAACGTAAAAAAAGAAAATTTTGTGTGTATAACTAAATGGACAAGAAAACAAAAGGTGTAATCTAATATAATGTGATAAGAATATAAAGTAATGATTGTAAATTTAAAAGGGACAGTGATTGTGTAAATAGTAGCCTATGTCTATATTGTTGACAAGTGACGTTTGTATTATGTTAATTTAGAATAGAGGGTGCGAGTTGTACAGTGTAGCGGATGTAGGGGGAGAAAGTGAAAGTGACAACTAAAGAAACTAGTTTTTACCGCTTGTACTAAAGTAGGTCGCACAAAATGTAAACAAACCTTTTGATAAACGTTTAGTAGAAGCATACAAAATGATTTCACAAATTCTATAAAACAATTCTGGAAATCATTTTGGGGGACAAATGAAACGTTACTGTGAACATGTGTATTAATTTAATATGTATATAAACACATAAAATAATAAATCAACTATTAATGGTAACTATAATAATATAAAGCATTGAAATGTACATAGATGCAACTAAAATATAAATGAAAATTTGAATCAAAAGAGGCTCGACTATGCGACAGTCAGGCGCCGACAAAATAAGTTACAATAGACCCAAAACACCCTTACATGTCATAAAAGCATAAAATGTTTTGTAGAGTAATCCAGCAAAAAACGCCCATGTACCGTTAGGTTAACGGTACTGTGTCCTTCGAGAGACAATAGATGACACGCCAATAAGTATGACTATTTTAGAAAGTAGCGTCACTTTTTAGGAGTCTAATGAACGTCCGCGTAAGTTTATCGCCCGCTCTCTGGCAACCAATCACGGATAACGTCGGTAGTGAGCGCGAAAAGGATACAGCACCGGAATGGGTACGTTCGAAATTACCGGCAAATATTTCAAAGTCAAGCCAATGGTAGATGATCAGCAAGAGCTGTACTGAGGGAAGGACTCGGAAGACTACAAAAAACAAGTGAAGCAAACAAAAAGGAGGAGTCTAAGTTCAATTTTCACGCAAATACGGGAAACCTGCGTCACTCGATGTGAGCATTTTAATACTATAATTCTAAGTTCAAATCAATAGATTAACTCGGTTAAATAGTTGAGAAAGAATTACAGTCATCAAGAAGTTTATTTTATATGTGTGCGCGATAGTACGTACGGACCAGAAGATGTTTAACTTGTGCGCATAGATTGCAGCAAGAAGCATACTTATTTATATGTGCGCGACGTTTAGTACTAACGCGAGCGAATGTAGTAAATAAAGAAGGTTTAATCAAGCGTGATTAGTGCAAAGTGTAGTGCGATGTTCAACGCAGGATTACAGTTCATCATCCTTTGACTTGGAATCCAGCAACAAGTAACAGTATATCATTTATGATTCACAACTCAATAAATTAACATAGAATTTGCATCTCAAAAATAACTCACCTTGTGCCGTGTTTTGGTGAAAACCCGGCCGCCTATTGTGCTGAGTCAAATGATTCAGCGCGAGTTTAGTAAATGTTTTGGCATTTTTTTTTTTTTTGACGGTAAAGACAGTACGAAATTTAAAGTAATTAGGTGTGCTGCTCTCTACCCGCGGATAGGAGAGGCTACCGTTCTCGAGTTTTCACCGTCTGACCGGTGTTTCCATCTACCGAGTTTTTCCAGCAGCTCGGCTGAGTTTTTAAACAACAGTGCTGCAGCCTGGTGAGAATTTTCTCACAAACGGACAACGAACGAAAACTTTTGTTATAGTTTGTCTCAATATGGAAGCCTAACTCACGACATCGTGAAGATCTCTTCGGTGGAGGGTTTTAGTGTAAAAATCTAGCGTCGACTTCTTTTCAATATGAGATAGGTTCTTAATGACTGCGGGTTCACTGAATAGAGACAAGTCCTACTGCCAATGAACGAAATGCCATCTTAAAGCTCCACACTCGACACCGAAGAGACCAGGCCGCAACAACATGCCAATCACCATCGCCACGCTATAAATAAGATCATCCTTCTGGGCACACAAAGCAGGTGAAAAATATCCATTTTATATTCACACGTAGAATCAACATGGCACCAGTATACATTCATTTGGATCCCCAATTGATGGGACAGTTTAGTGTGAACACTAAGTATTAGTTGTAAATTTCAATACCTGTATAGTAAATTGTCAGTTCAGAGACTGACATGTGTACCACACAGCATCCAACTTAGTTTTCCACTCATTTCTTTATAGTACTTTCGCTACAGATTTAAAGTCAGTTTTATTATTATTATTTTCTCAAGTTTAATTTACTCTGCACTGAAAACATATTTTCTCTTATTTTTAAAATCAGGTTAGGCCATTTGTATAAAAAGATTACTGGGGAGGTAGGTGTTATTTTAAATTAGTTTCAACCAAGCTGTGCCTGTCGAAACACTTTTCAACTTGTTTGTCGAAACAAGGTTGTTGAAACAAGTTTGTTGAGACTGGTTATAAATTGAAGAAACATGTCCGTCTCTGACACACACACACAAATGTATTTTTTTTATATAAGGTGCTAATATGGTGCAATTTTTTTTCCTTTACATTAACTGGCCCTATTTTAGTCTATATAAATTCTATATATTAATCATGGTAACTGGGGGGCGTTAATTATTTTAAATAATTTTATTTCTCACCTTAATTAATTATTTCTCACCTTAATTAAGTATTTTAGCACTTAGCCACTTAGGCACTTCTTTTAAATTTTTAATGTCCTGGGGACATTTGTATGCAATACTTTATGATACACATGACGTGCAATTAACCCACACCATGCGGGTACATTCATAGAAATAAATCTTTAATCCTAATTGGGATTCCTATAAAGCAGAAGTTTAGAATTTATATATACCGGAAGGCTAATATAAAAAAAAAAGGGCGTGGCAAGAGACCTTTATGTATTTGTATACTATTGTATATGTAATTTGTCTTGTGGAACGTGTTATGTCTGTATATTTCTGTGTACATTTTGGGGGATATATATATATATATAAATATTATGCATTGCTGTACTTTTGGGGGGATATAGGGATTTTATTATTAGAATGTATATACACCAGTAGACGAGTATTCTATCTCAATAATCGTGGCTGATCATTTCTTTAAATTAGTTATTTTATTTAACAAGTATAGTAAGTGTCACCTTTAAAGTTCATTTAAATTGGATGAATAATTATTTGAATTATTAATAGTAACTGTGAATGAAATTATTTACCTTCATAAATTTATATACTGCATTTTAAAAGAAACATAAAATATAAATTTTATATTTTAAGAAATAGTTTAATGGGAGTTTCATTTTGAGGTTAATGTTTATTTTACATTTTCAATTCATTGATGGTGACATAGCAATTATTTTCTTGGATTCAGTTTATATTATTCAGGTGGCCTTGTTGAGAGGGTATACTTTTTGTTAACCATTTAAAAGGGGAATTCTAAATTACTGTTGTTTTTTGTTATCAATATTATGAGATAGAATAATAAAACCATTGTTAATTATTTAATTCTTGAGTTTTTATTGCAAGTCCCGTCTTACTGGATCCAGCGCAATTTTTAGCTTCTCTAGGCCTTAGCCTAGTTTTAATTAACTTGTAACCCCTCTTTACAAAAGGAAATATTCTTTTGTTTTAACTACTCAAAATGAAGTAGGGGTTTCATTTGGTAGCAGAGCGCGCTTACGACAAGGGTCCTGTGGGTGTGACGGGGCTTGCAAACTTAGGAAATATTTTAAAATTTTCACAATGTTTAGTTCTTAAATAGAACTTAGAAAAATTTTCAAAGCCCTATATCCCAAGGTTGAAAATATTTTGTTAGTTTTAAGGTTTGAAACATATGTATATGTACTTGCCCGCCTTGCATAGTGAATAGTGCCACGTGGTAGGAAATTTTAGAAGGGGAAAGCCCTGGGCAAGACTTATCGCAGTCGGCGCTTAGTTAGTTTGAGTTTACCTTACCCATGTTTGGGGAGGTGTTGCCGTTTTTTGGTGATTAGGCGGTATGGCCCGATCGGCAGTCGGTTTCTGCCGATAAATGGTAGCCGGAGGTAACCTAAGAAATGGTTAAAATAAATTTTCGTTGGTCGGTATTTTGTTTTTCGTGTTGTGTGTGTGTCGCGTTCCTTTTGTCTGGTGTAATCGAGTGTGAGCTGTTCAGGTAGTGGGCTAGTTCTCGCATCGTTAGGTGGACCCGCAGTCTACTCTTTGGAAGAATAGTACGTGAGTTTTTCTTATTCTAATCTTATTATTGGCATTATGTTTATAGGTGTTAGGTATTTGTAGGGTGTTGTGTTTTGTTGATAGTGTTTGCGAATTGTGTAATTCTGGCGGCGCTATGCTTTCAGCCATTGTATTCCCCCGACCACCGGGAGGAACAGAAATTGCCCCACCCTCTCACCCCAGTTCTCCAGAAATTTTCGGTGATAGATGGATTTAAGGAGGACCAGCTGCTGGTTTTCTTGGACCTTGTCCTGCAGTTGGCCGCCTATCCGGGTATATCCGATGGGGAGGTCTTGTGCCTTATATACCCGTATTGCCAGGGTACGTTGCAACAGAAGGTTACCAATACTTGGCGTCAGGGCGGCACGGTCGACACTTTTCATGCGGAAGTGTTGGATTACTTCATGTATCCTCCACGACGTTCCAAGCTTAGGTTGGATTGGTTCTATCGTTATCAGGCCGACGGAGAGCCGTTGGGGGACTACGTGCAGGACATACGAAAAGCTGCCCGGGTATTAAGATTGGGGTTGACCGACACCGAAGTCCTAGACATAATTATAGGAGGACTGAATTCCCAAGACGGTTATCGTTTGGGAAGGTTTGGGCATCGTCCAGAGAATTTCGCGGAGATGGCCCGGTGTTGCGTTGCTACAAATACGGTCCGACCAAAGGTCGCAGTAATTGTTCCGGTAAATCCATTTCTGCCCAAGGTGGATCCAGAGCCGATAACATCATCATCGCCTACGCCGGAAGATGATAAGTCACTTGATGGGGGAGCTTTACCATCGTCAGTAGAAGTTAATTCAGACATTGCACATGGACCTGGACAGCTGGATTCCAGGTTGAGTACTGTTGAGGAAGTTGTAGTTGCTGAGAGTGGTGAAGAAGAGGAATCGAAGGAGGAGGCAGAAGAGTGGTCTGCACATGCTACGCAGGGGAGTATAAGTGTAAGTGTTAGGGAGGCTGCAAGTGTTTCTGAGGTCGCGGATGGACTAGGGGATGTCCAGTCTGCAAGTGTGGTAGAAGTAGATGAGGTAGAAGTTGGGGAGAAACTGGGTGGCAGCGTTGTAGAGTTTGTGGGTGAGAATGATGTAGTGTGTGAAGATGTGCAGTCGCTTTCTGTAAGTATTGTTGAGGATTCCGAGGAGTGGAAAGAAGTTCCAGGGGGACCAGGTGAGCAACTAGAAGATGAAGATGTGCAGTGTCGTGATGATGATTTGGATTATGTAGAGGAAGAAAAGGAAGAGGTGGAAGAAATAGAACCAGAAGCAATTGTAGAAGAGAAGAAGATAGAAGCAGAGGAGTTAGAGGTTGAGGATAATCCAAATCGGGGTAAACGTAGAAAGGTAAGTTACCTTGTTTATGATTCAGATGAAACAAATCAGTATTGCTCTACACAAGATAGTTTCTCAGAGAGTGATGTCCACAAGGAACGGCGTCCTAAAGTTCGTCATAAAGAACGGGTTCCTAAAGTTCGTCATAAAAGGGTGAGACAAAGCGGTTGATGGGTAGCGGGTGGATGTTCCCCACAATCCCAGTGGTGTCCATCTACTTCAGGGTTGCGCCCCTGCCTCCGCGAGCCTTGGTTTTCTCCACCTATCCTTATTACCGGAGGGAACCATGTCCTTTACCTTAGTCCTAGCTGTTGAACTTTCAATGATCCTTGCCCTTATCATCTTCCCAATTTTCCTACCCCTCCCCTCAGAAAACAAAGTAAAAGCCAAAAAACAAATAAAAATTAGAAAGGAAAAAGCAAAAAAAATTAGAAAAGGAAAAAGAAAAAAATATCCGAGAGGAGTTAGAGAGAAGTTAGTTGGAAGAGTGGTGACTACGTGGGTAGTAAGTATATTGTCGTTTTCATTTTTTTGTTGTAGTTTGTCGTTGATTTTTTGTAGAGTCCTGGCCATGCCGCATTCCCTAGTTGATTTCCGTTGTAGCTATTTTTGATTAAGTGTAGGTTGTTCGAAGTTGCTGTGCTGAAGTATAACCCCCTCGTTTAGTTCTGCAGTATTGAAGACCAAGTAAAGGGATTGGTGTTCGCGTGCCCTCGATGCGGTTTTCTCTGTCCGGCTAATAGGGGCCGTCCGCCCTAGTATAGGGATGTTTTTTTTAACGACTAGTTAGATATGTCAAGGATATGTGATGCCTTGTTTTAGCATATGGCTGGTCAGTCCATATGTGGACAATAAAGTTATGGGCGCTCACATACCAAGGTATTAGTTACCTTGTTTTGGTCTTCGGACGCGTGTGTGAGTGGCAGCAGGAGGAGTAGGTGGTGGTCACCAGAGAGTGTGACGTTTTGGGGCGGTCCTGTGGGGTTGGTCTGGCGGAGAGGGTCGCATGAGGATGGTTGCATTGGCGTTGAGTTTTCCAATCCAGTAAGAAAAGGGGGGGGTTGTTGTTGTCCTGAGTAGGTATCAAGTTGGGCCTCAGTCGGGGGGCGAGCCTCAGGAGATCGGAAGATCTAGCTAGCTAGGAATCTTTCTTTTGTCGTTTCCTGTCTCTCTCTCTTGTGCTGTATGCGGACTCTGATCAGGTCAGCATTCAGCACCCGCACACTTACATGATACATATCTTCTTTCGTCTCTTTCATTTTCCTTTTTGATTTCTGTTCTCCTGAGAGCAAGCTCAGCTGAGCCAACCCAACCACGACGTCCACCAGTATCTTTTGGGGAGAGGTACACTGCAGGGTACCCTCCTGGCCTTTAACGTTGGGGCAACTATGTTGCCCTTTTGGGGTGAGGGTGTGCTGAGTCAAATGATTCAGCGCGAGTTTAGTAAATGTTTTGGCATTTTTTTTTTTTGACGGTAAAGACAGTACGAAATTTAAAGTAATTAGGTGTGCTGCTCTCTACCCGCGGATAGGAGAGGCTACCGTTCTCGAGTTTTCACCGTCTGACCGGTGTTTCCATCTACCGAGTTTTTCCAGCAGCTCGGCTGAGTTTTTAAACAACAGTGCTGCAGCCTGGTGAGAATTTTCTCACAAACGGACAACGAACGAAAACTTTTGTTATAGTTTGTCTCAATATGGAAGCCTAACTCACGACATCGTGAAGATCTCTTCGGTGGAGGGTTTTAGTGTAAAAATCTAGCGTCGACTTCTTTTCAATATGAGATAGGTTCTTAATGACTGCGGGTTCACTGAATAGAGACAAGTCCTACTGCCAATGAACGAAATGCCATCTTAAAGCTCCACACTCGACACCGAAGAGACCAGGCCGCAACAACATGCCAATCACCATCGCCACGCTATAAATAAGATCATCCTTCTGGGCACACAAAGCAGGTGAAAAATATCCATTTTATATTCACACATAGAATCAACATGGCACCAGTATACATTCATTTGGATCCCCAATTGATGGGACAGTTTAGTGTGAACACTAAGTATTAGTTGTAAATTTCAATACCTGTATAGTAAATTGTCAGTTCAGAGACTGACATGTGTACCACACAGCATCCAACTTAGTTTTCCACTCATTTCTTTATAGTACTTTCGCTACAGATTTAAAGTCAGTTTTATTATTATTATTTTCTCAAGTTTAATTTACTCTGCACTGAAAACATATTTTCTCTTATTTTTAAAATCAGGTTAGGCCATTTGTATAAAAAGATTACTGGGGAGGTAGGTGTTATTTTAAATTAGTTTCAACCAAGCTGTGCCTGTCGAAACACTTTTCAACTTGTTTGTCGAAACAAGGTTGTTGAAACAAGTTTGTTGAGACTGGTTATAAATTGAAGAAACATGTCCGTCTCTGACACACACACACAAATGTATTTTTTTTATATAAGGTGCTAATATGGTGCAATTTTTTTTCCTTTACATTAACTGGCCCTATTTTAGTCTATATAAATTCTTTATATTAATCATGGTAACTGGGGGGCGTTAATTATTTTAAATAATTTTATTTCTCACCTTAATTAATTATTTCTCACCTTAATTAAGTATTTTAGCACTTAGCCACTTAGGCACTTCTTTTAAATTTTTAATGTCCTGGGGACATTTGTATGCAATACTTTATGATACACATGACGTGCAATTAACCCACACCATGCGGGTACATTCATAGAAATAAATCTTTAATCCTAATTGGGATTCCTATAAAGCAGAAGTTTAGAATTTATATATACCGGAAGGCTAATATAAAAAAAAAAGGGCGTGGCAAGAGACCTTTATGTATTTGTATACTATTGTATATGTAATTTGTCTTGTGGAACGTGTTATGTCTGTATATTTCTGTGTACATTTTGGGGGATATATATATATATATAAATATTATGCATTGCTGTACTTTTGGGGGGATATAGGGATTTTATTATTAGAATGTATATACACCAGTAGACGAGTATTCTATCTCAATAATCGTGGCTGATCATTTCTTTAAATTAGTTATTTTATTTAACAAGTATAGTAAGTGTCACCTTTAAAGTTCATTTAAATTGGATGAATAATTATTTGAATTATTAATAGTAACTGTGAATGAAATTATTTACCTTCATAAATTTATATACTGCATTTTAAAAGAAACATAAAATATAAATTTTATATTTTAAGAAATAGTTTAATGGGAGTTTCATTTTGAGGTTAATGTTTATTTTACATTTTCAATTCATTGATGGTGACATAGCAATTATTTTCTTGGATTCAGTTTATATTATTCAGGTGGCCTTGTTGAGAGGGTATACTTTTTGTTAACCATTTAAAAGGGGAATTCTAAATTACTGTTGTTTTTTGTTATTAATATTATGAGATAGAATAATAAAACCATTGTTAATTATTTAATTCTTGAGTTTTTATTCCAAGTCCCGTCTTACTGGATCCAGCGCAATTTTTAGCTTCTCTAGGCCTTAGCCTAGTTTTAATTAACTTGTAACCCCTCTTTACAAAAGGAAATATTCTTTTGTTTTAACTACTCAAAATGAAGTAGGGGTTTCACTATAAACGTGAATAAAATAAAAGGGTCTTACGGCCGAAATAATTCATTTATATAATTACGCGTATGCGCCCGTATGGTAATTACGCGTAAGGGTTTGCGCTGGACACTGTCGCTACCTGACGGCGCAGCGTGGAATTACGTTTTTTTCGACATGTGGTTTCAATGCAGGGGTGGCATTCCGTA
The DNA here is from genome assembly GCA_034769895.1 of Magicicada septendecula. NCBI lineage: Eukaryota > Metazoa > Arthropoda > Insecta > Hemiptera > Cicadidae > Magicicada > Magicicada septendecula. Next base: position 343,140,936 of record CM068376.1, read on the forward strand.
CTAGCCTGCTGTTGCGCGCAGATCAGACGCTCTTCCCGGCCGCCTTCAGTTCTAAGTTGCTGTAATCTACTTTTGCTTCTACTATGTTTGAGTAAAGGCTACAGAGATCCCCGGTACGATACTTTAAGATATATTGTCACTTATTTTGTAAAAGTTTGAAAACGTAAATTGATATTAACTTGCTTGTGAATCAGATGAAAATGGTGTGTGTTACCGCGTGGCGGTAAGTGAATGCGTGCGTTCATCATTGAATGTTTGATTATGTTTTTTTGGCTCTAGTACAGCATGATGATTTGCATTTATAAGTAACTATTGTAATCATAAAATTGGGACGTAAAAGAAAGATGATTTGTAATTGTGAAAAGACGAAACTTAATTATATCATTGGGAACGAGCACGTGCTGCCTAACACTCGTACCTGTTTGAGTTTGTCAGTTCGTGTACAGTCATCATTTTCTGTATACAGTCATCATTAACACCATACATTGTATTCGTCAATGGGAGTTATTCACATAATATTGAAGTTTTGTGGCCGCGAGTGTGCTTTAAGATTTCAAAAGCATTATGCAAAAAGGGGTCACTACTGGTCATGATATGATGAGTGACGATAGTAATTTTTCCTACAATTGTTTAAGGGTTTTCGTCCAGCCGGGGGCTCAACCCGTTCCAGCGCATGGCTGTCCAACTGCCATTATGCAACGAACAACCAGACTCGATGTTGGCTGCCGCTGGAGGAGCGTTCGCATATCCTGCCAAATGTGCCCACGAGACATACCCCGGACAATTGAAGGTGATATTTAAACTTTTTATATTCATTAGGCCACTTCAACAAATCTCCAGTGCGTGACAATGTCGGAAGTAACAAGTCCTACGATGGTGCTCGCGTCTATCTAGACATAATTTGGGGGAGGGTGATAAATTTTATTTACAAGGAATTCAGTATGTAATACGTCCCAATGTAATTGTAGATCTGGCCGAGGGGCTCGTGTCCGGCTAGCAGTTTTTTATATATATCTATTTAAGATTAAAAGTTGAAGTAGTTAAAGTATACAAATCTGAAATCTTGTCAGGTAGGTGGGTTGGTTATTATTTAATATTCATTAATAAGCGTTCGTTCTAATAGGGGTTTGGAAGTCTTAAGGGATTATATTGTTTTCTTACTTTTTAACTGATTCAGGCACCTGTGCGGGGCAGTTTTATACAGATACCGGACGTGTTGTGTAGTGTCAGATCAGGCCGGACACGTGTCATTGGCCGGATCAATTCAGGTTGCTGTAAATGTCTGTACATTTATATATATACAGATATATATATTTTGCACGGTTCAATTAAAGGAATTTAGCAGTTTTATTAATTTATTCAGCAGGTACCGCGACTTAAATCTTTTTACTGCCATTGTCACTTCCGGATGTGTTAGATTTTTATATACATTTATAAGAGTATTTTTTTTTCTTATCACTTCACTCTACGTTTCTAGGGTTATAACTTTAGCTTCTGTTTTTTTTTATTAAGTTTGCTGGTAGTCAGTTCCACTTAGAACTTCATTGAAATGTTGTGCCTTTTGTTACAAAGGTACAAAGGGAGGTAACAAATGTTACTCTCTTATAATTCATTTCAGTCTTGTTAACCTTGTAACGGTATACTACTAAGAGGGGACTATTCCAGAATTTCGTTTTTGTAAACTCTTGTCCTGAAGTTTATTCAGTCGTTTTTTTTTTAATTTCTTTTCACTGATTACTGAGTTAAGGGGTCCGGATGATCCGTCCATATGTCTCTCCTTTCACGCATGGGTACGTGGGGATGTTCAGGCTGGCTTCCCGAATTAACGTTAACGTGATGTATGATATCATGCTGTGTCTGTGATATGTATTTATGTATATCTGTATGTGTATTTATATCTGTATTTATGTGAAAGTATGTGTTGTAATATTGAGTATGTGTAAAGGGCCATTTATGTAAGTTATATGATAGGTTTAAGGAACTCGGATGATTATAGTATTATGTAAATGATGTAGATATTTGTGGTTATGATGTTGAGAATATTTAAATCACTATGAGGTTATACCTATGTACAGATATTAAGAAGATTTAGAATGATGAGGAATTTAAATTTTGAAGTTTGCATTTTACGTTTGAAATCAAAGTAATGAGAATCTAAACCTTAAATTTAAGTTTTAACATTGCATGAATTTAAAAGTGTTATTTCACAGAAGTTAGAATTGAACTATGGAGAATCTAAACCTCATACTTGTATTCACATTGAACTAAAATTCAAAGGTTTTATTTTATATTAAAATTGAATGATGGAAAATCTAAAATTTGTATTTTGTATTAACATTGAACTCAAGTTTAAAGTCACACTTTGTATTGCAATTGGATATTAAAATTTAAAATTCAGATTTTGTATTAAAGTAGAATTATTGGATTTGTAACTAATATGCACGACAACTTAGAAAATAAAATAACGTTGTTATCGCTCAACAGCTGAGTTTAATTGCAAGTCCCGTCTCACTGGACCCAGCGCATTTTTGGCTTCTCTAGGCCCTCGGCCTAGTTTTAAATATCTGGTGGCCCCTCTTAAAAAAAATCTTAAGGAGGGGTTACAATCTCATTCTCAAAAGACCCACGAGTTCAGATACTAACTATTACAATTTATGCTATATGACATGTTTGGAGAGTTATTGAGTTATTGTATAGTAAAGTAAGGAAACAAGTTATAATAATAATAGAAATGGTAACGAAGTTGAATAATTGAATCTATTGAAGATTATAGAATTTCATGGTAGTTAAGAAATGATGATACATATATGTTTTGATTAATATTGAAGATTTACATGTGTTAAGGGAGTAAATTTGAATCTACTGATTGCTCATTTGAATAATACTTGATTATTATGATTTTGAAGAATCCGTAAGCTAGAGATATTAATATTTTTTTTTTTTATTAATTATAAAGAATAGTAATGAGTATAGATTTGAAAGATGATATTAATGATTAATTCTCAGATGTATTATGTAATAAGAAGATAACAATATAAATCTTAGTATCTGAACGAAGTGTTATTATTTCATAACAATCCTGAGATACTCTGCTCTGGCGCCCAAGTAAATTAATCAATAATACAAAAATGAGTAGAAGTATTTAGTAATAAATATATCTAAATATAATTTGTAACACAATAAATCAATCTAATTACTGATTACATGCAATACTGGCGTGAATAAATTATTTATTCAACAGTCGAAAATTACGCTCGCTTAACGAATAATTATACAACAGGAAACCAAAGCAACAACCAGCCAACACACTAATACCTCAAAGGCTCAAAATTAGGAAGGCTGAAGATGGGAACACAAGGCTTCCCGAAACATGTTCCAAATAGGGGAAAAACATCTTGAGGCAAAGTCATTATAAAATATATATTTAATAAAACTATACTACCTACAATGAAGTATGCGAAGACGTAATTAAGTTTCACAATTTGTTAATGCCATTTTTGTTTAATTTTAAAGTATTAAAAAAACAAAGTAACCTCTAAGTATCCTGTTGTCTATCATTATGTTTAGAGTAGTTACGTTTTGTACATTTCAATTTAAAGTGCATTGACCGCCAATTAGTCTCGACTATCCATGCTGTACTGTATAAATACGCCTGTCGCGCGACCGTACACACACACTCACATATTTTATTTAATCAAATTAAAAATTAATTTTATATTTAAAAAACATTTTGGTATTACCTTGAAATTTTAACGTTTTAGTTTTTTAATAATTTATACATTTATTTTGTTTTAAAATTAAAAATTGTATTATGTAAAATTTTGTTATTTGTTTTGAACAGGTTAAAAAATACGAAGGTAATTGTGCACGATCCGGATTATGCTCAAATTGCGGTGAAATATTTCTTTTCCTATTCTTCGATACTATATAAACACGAGACAAATAATTTTAAACGGCGGTCGAACCTATTTACGGAGAAAAAAATTAAATAATTACATAAGACAACTGAGTTGGATGAAAAGCGAGTTGAGCCGATACCTGCCGGTTAGGTTCGGAGGGGCGCGGCGGCCCGAAGGGCCGCGGTTATAGTTCATTGTTTCATATAATTCTTGAAAAAATTAATGCGAACCATTTTTCAAATATTTAAGACGTCAACAAATATTTAAGACGTCATACTCGTCATTCGCTGTGCATTTGTGCGCCGTCGCTCAGTTAACATGGCGGCCATTCACTTTACATGCGCGCTTATGGGAGTAATTATTTAATTTTTTTTCTCCGTAAATAGGTTCGACCGCCGTTTAAAATTATTTGTCCCGTCTTTATATAACATAGAAGAATAGGAAAAGAAATATTTCACCGCAATTTGAGCATAATCCGGATCGAGTATAATTACCAATACGAATAACAGGGAATACAAAATCTACTATGTTTCAAGAGAAATGTTTTTCTATCTCTCTACCTACGCAGTTATGATGTTTTAAAAATATAAAATTAAAAAAAAAACAAATAACATATGTGATGACATAATTACAGTTTGACTAAAATTCCTCTGTTTGAAACTATTTTCAAATAGGCAACAACAAAAATCGTAAGTTATACTTATTGAGCGAAAATATAAACATTGTTTGCATATATAAACAGTTAAATTAGTTGTTAACACGTCTGTAACTGATATAACCATTATTATAAACATATAAAATTATTATAAAGCTGTAAAGACTCACTCGTAATTCGGTAATCCAATACTCCAGTTGTTCTGCCATGTGGATCTCTCTCTCTCTCTCTCTCTCTCTCTCTCTCTCTCTCTCTCTCTCTCTCTCTCTCTCTCTCTCTCACTCTTACTCACTCACTCACTCACTCTTTCGCACTCTTTTATTTTAATCACTTATCACTCATTCGCAGCACATATCGTCACTACACTGTGGAATTGCATATCGCTTCGGAGACTGTCTTCTGGCGTAGTTGTTTTCCTGGTCGCTGTTCCATCGAATCTTCCTCAGTTTTCCTTTATACATCATGTTCTAGTAACCGTGATTGTGCATTCCACTATTCTCGGTGCCTATTCTTTCACTAATCTTCCTGTATTGTGTTCCAGTATTGCTTGTCTTCATTGGATCAATTACGCTTTAAATTTCTGCCTTTACACAACAAATACATATTTAGAATTTGATAAGAGCTTACCCCGTGGTTCTTGTATATTACTGTATCAATCTGCCTCTACAGAGTTGGCTTGTTTCTAAATCTAAATACAGTTTTGCAACTCTTTCCTCCCCATCATACTTGTGTGCCATGTTGCGAATGTTTCATTTGGCTACAGATGATCTGAAAAGGTCAACACGTGTCACAAGATTGCTTAACTTTACGTAAAATACAGCTTCGTACTGTCTGTAGTGTTTAATTGGTATTATTTAACTTTTAGAACACGTAAATATCTAATTCTAAACACAGTACTAGACTATATACAGGTTCTAGACAATATTGTAAAACGTTTTTTTCACGACAGCGTGCGAGTCACCCCGGGTCACACACTGGATGTGTAGGATTTGTGCCGATGCAATTTTTAAAAATTTAAATTGCCCGGCCATATTTTGGGCCGACACGGCTGGCTAAATTTCAGACTCGGTGTTGTTGGGAGACAAGAGCGGCTTTCTCCCGTATTTGGCGACGTAATCGGGCGGGCAGTGGCCGTGCTGGTCAACGCTAGTGGCGATGCAATAAGGTAGGCAGTTTTAACCTTGCATTTAACTCCTGTCAGCTGATCACGGTTCGACAATTTGTAACAAGATTTTCCGGACCGTCCTCAGTTCATGGAACGTGTTATCTGGTCTCATTTTTCTTCCATCCGCTGACATGGTGAGTTGGTCCGACGGCTTGGAAACAGACTTCTTGACTTCTATCATGCGCGAATAAAAAGGAAGTGTCTCAGGTGAGGTTATTATACAGTGTTTCATTAGAGTGTTCAACGTTTAGTTATTCTGAATATGTGTGTTATGTCGTGTGTGTGTAATCTAAACGTATAAAGCCGTCCTTTTTGTAACAATTTAATGTAGATTAAAATTATACGGGACTTCCGGTCTGACACCACGTGGCACTTTGCACTTAACTGATTTAAGAAGGTTTAAAAATAAATGTAAGCTAAAAGTAATGTTAATGTCAACGTGTATAAAGTTTAAAAGAGAAAAGGGGTGATATTATGTGACGAATTAAAATTATATTAAACTGTTTCTGTTTGCATTGGTGTACTATGTATGGGGGTATAGATGTTCAATACGAAGTTATTTTATGGTTGTGAAAATACATGAATTAAGGGAACAAATGCATGAATAATATATGGGAACATATCGTACAAACGATGAAATTAAATTTAACGCAAGATGTGTAATTTTTTTCGTAATAAGGTGACTAAGACAGACATAAGCCTTATGCACTAAGCAACCAGAATTATATTCATGCAAAGTTTAAGCATTATTAATAGCAGAGAAGTAGAGTGCCTAAAATTAGGACGTGTGAGTGTGGTGTTGGTGTTCCGAGAAAAGGAGCTGGTTTTACTGTATTTTACGATAGCTGTGTACAAATGAAACGATGTTGCAGGGTCCCCGCCCCCAGTCGGTAGAAAAGTTCGTGGATGGCGACTACAACACCTGTCACCTCTGCAGAGCTATGCTAACATGCTCCTCCAACGCCGTCGGATCCAACCCAGGAATACATATCTATACTCAACCACTACCATGAGCGAGAACTTCATGTGAAGAAGTGAGCAGACTCCTCTAATGACCAGGACCACACCAGCATCCGTCACACATGTTACAGGACTGAGTAAATTTTACAAACGCAGGTGGGATAATTACAGTTTATAAATTTCATACAACAACACTATAATGAGTTCAGGGAAGAAACGGACATATATAGATATATATAATATATGTATAAACAGTTTTTTTTAATATTGCTAGTGAGCAACATTTGTCAGAACCTGTCCTGTGTATACATGTTTGCTACTTTCTTATTAACTGTTAAAAGAACACCCATTTAGCATGTTATTTGACTACTTCTCATTGTGGCTAGTATTAGTAATGCTGATTAATGAACACTAATAATATTGAATTAATAATGAACACTGAACATCTTTTATATATGCACGTTCTTCTATTTGTCTATGAAATTAATTATGGAAACTGTTATTGTAAACTTTACACAATTCACTGATGTACAATTACACAAACTTTGCCTGTATACTGATGAAACACTAATAAAAAAGAAGGTTGTTATCGTTGAATAAGCGTTTAATTGCAAGCCCTGTCACAATGGGCTCCAGCACAATTTTTTCTTCCGTCTAGGTCAAACGCCTAGTTTTAAAATTTAATGTTACGTCCGTAGACGTTACAGATTGATTCCATGAACATTGTTGGGTTCAATACCTCTACACTGTGTAGTGTTGGCAGCAACTTCTAAATCAATCCGGCCGTGAGAAATGTCTTGCTGACTTAGTGAAAGGCGCACACCACAACTGGATGTAATACACCTGCATCATACGATTGTGCACACCGGATGTGATGCTGTCACGATTTGATTATCAGCGTAACACACCCTAATCTCTGTGTAAGCATAACTGCTGACTATAGTCGTGCAAAGGCATGGAAGAAAGCGTGGACTTGCAGAATTACAATCCTGCATTATACTCTCCTTATCAGTGGCTGACAAACTGAAGCCTAGTTTATTAACCGTTTGTTAATCGCGTTCGTACCAACATCGCTGCAAGCAAGGTTTGATAAAAAACGTCATGGGAAATGTGTGTGTGTGTGTGTGTGTGTGTGTGTGTGACATTTTATGTATTTGCATCGATATTCAGCGTAATGTTGTCAAATTAATTCGATTAATAAAATCAAATCAAATAAAAAACGAAACAAATAATTCATTTAATGGTTGACGTTAAACAACAATACATAACAAGTAGACTTTCGTTCCCTTCAGGTCTGTATTAAGTAGAAACTACTGTGGATATAGCAACTGGTATCGGGAAGAACTAATTTATTTTTGCGTACTTCAGCGTAGCCGGACTAGTTTCATTTTAAACGTTATAAAATAATGTTAAGTCCATATATGCGAGCGATCTCGCACACGCACACACACACACACATATAAACTGAAATTACAGTACAATAAAACTGATGTACCCATTATTTATTAACTACACATAACTTCCGAGAAGACTGAAGTTAACCTCAAGATCAGAAATATCTGTTGGCTGATAGGTAGAAAATCGCGTTTAAATCTTATCATCAGACCTTTATACAAAGCAATTGTTAAACCGGTGTGGACTTATGGCATTCAACTTTGGTGTACTGTTACTACGAGCAACATAGAGATTCTACAGCGACTATTCTACAATAGTCGAAGTTCCATGGTTTGTTTCCAACAATTGTATACACCGAGACCTAAAAGTCTGCAAAAGAAAAAATTGTGCGCCTGAGCATGAACTACATATCCAAATTACAACATCATCCTAACCCCCTAGCTATTCATTTTTTGGATCAGAGTGAATTTATAGATTACAAAAACATAATTTGTTAGCTCTACCCTACATGTTTAGTTAATAACATGTTAACCGTCTGTATTATCTGTACTGTATTCTCTGTAACATTAAGTGTAAACGTCCCTACAGGCTCAGCGTTTAATATGTTAATGTAAGTTTTCAGTTCGTGTCAGCAGTAAGTGGTAGTGTCATTTTGTTTAGTCGTTCAGACAGTCGTACTTTTATTTATAGTTTTTGTTTATGAGTGTATTCTGTGAACAATAATAAGAACAGGTGTCATTGGAAAACTCTTTGAATCATGTGTGTTTATATCCTTCAATTTGTTCATTCTTCGCGTGACGAACAGATTACAAATTCCCAATAAATTAAAAACAAAACAAATCAAAATTTACTTAACTATGTAACAACGGACTGCTTTGAATTTAGTAAATTCCAAAAGTATTTTCATAACTAGCAGTATTTCTAATAGTATTCCTTGAAGTCTGTGCGTGCGCGCGCGCGCCTACAAACTTGCTCAAAACTATAAAGATTTGGTCACCTTTATTTTATTGTGCGTCAAGTATCGCGCAAATTATATCTAGCACGACACCCCACACACTATACAAGACAAGCTGAGAGGTCACTTTCTACTGATTCACGTCCACTTTCGCTTTCAACGCTCGTCCGTCCCAACGAGACACAACTCTCATCCACTTTTGCTTTCAACTTTCGTCCACATTAGTGCGACACTTCCAACTCTCGTCCACTTTCGCCTTCAACATTCATCAACGCCAGTGTGACACTTCCAACTCTCGTCCACTTACGCCAACATTATCGCCGATCTCAGTGCGATGTTACTGATTCTCATCACTTTCACTTTCAACTTTCGTCCATGTCAGTGCGACATTTCCAACTTTTATCCAATTTCGCCAACATTATCGTCCCGGCTAATCGGCTATTCTTAGTAAAAATATAAGTAGGTACGTGAATTTTTATTATACAGTATTTCTTTAGTATATTTCTTCTCTACGGGTCTGAGAATTGGACTTTAACAAAACACCGGATGAGTCGTATTCAAGCAGCCGAAATGAGATTTCTCAGGCACGTGACAGGTTATACTCTTCGATATCGCAAAAGAAATATCGATGTACGGCAGGAACTGAATATTCGGAGTGTACTCGGCAGGATTGGCCAATATCGGCTAAAATGGTTAGAGCATCTTAACCGAAAGATGGCAGCCGCCTCCCCAAAAAATTATTTTATTGAATTATAAGCCGAAAGGACGGAGAAGTGTGGGCGTTGGAGTGGCCAGATCTAGTCTATCTGCTTGGGACCGGAGCAAACCATTTTTAGTTTAAACCTTGCTTGAAGATAGTGATGAAGATGATGACGACGACGATGATGATGATGATGATGATGATTTCGCCGGCTATTGCAACTTACTTAACAATGATCGTTTCATGTGCCTCTGTACAAGGACAGAGAATGACTTGGCGCGAAACCGCTACCACGTATTGGCCCAGAGTTCGCAATACGTTTACTTCTAAGTTAGGCTGAAGTCGGATGTGAAAAGTCGGTTGCCGATGTTTTCACAAAATTTTACACCAGATTTATTCAGTGTGCCTTAAAAAACTAAAATAAATTGAGCCTATATTTTTTTCTTCGCGCAGTTTTTATTTAGTACGATATAAACATATTCATGGACATGCTTTAGTAAAATAATGGGGATACATACGTCGCATCTTGGGGTCTCTTCAAGAAAGCGTCTACAAACAACTCTCGCAGCGTCATGAGCGCGCCAAGCTCCCCCACCAACGTTCCCCCCATTCCCTTCTTCAACAGTAGCGGTGTGAAGCAGGAGTGATTAGCATACATTACACACATTCATATGACGCACGCACGCGCGCGAGCCTTTAATTCCGCACGCACACACGCTTCAATTCTATTCTTTTTATTTTGTTTCAGCTTTTTGTTTTTTATTTTTATTTTATTAAACGCACGCACGCCTTCAATTCTTTTTATTTTGTTTCTTTTTCTTTTAATTTTTATTAGGAGGTTTTTTTAGTTTATTTTCACGATTATTTATATTACATTAATTACATAATCTAGGATTGTGAATTAATCCTTTATTTTGAAAAAAAAACGAACCGCATTTTCCTCATTTCAGGCGACAGTTAGCAACTCTATCAGATTCATTTTGAATAAAGCAATATAAAGAATAAAAGTATATAGTAATAACGTAAATAATAAACACGAAAGGAATATACAGAATTTAAAAAAAAAAACAACACAAAATAAACGTATGAAAGAATGAGCGTATGTAAGAAGAAACGAATGTAAATAACTAGCGAAAAAGTAACTTTGAAAAATAAAACAATAACTGCACAGCGTAAAGGTAGAATCGCAGACTCCAAACAGAAACGAAAAATGTGTTATAGTAGTAGTGGTATGGTAATCACTCCTCCTTCACACCGCTACTGTAGTAGTAGTAACTGGGGGGCGCGTTGGTGGGGGAGCTTGGCGGGGTCGTGACGCTGCGAGAGTTGTTTGTAGACGCTTTCTTGAAAAGACCCGCATCTTGTTCCCCCCCCCCACACACACACACACACAAGCTGTTCGGTGTGTGTTCAGATTAGAATGGGAAAACACAGGGATTCAAATAGAAGGTATATACTGTATCTTACAAATATGAGATTTCCAGATGATGTTATGTTGTCAAAAAGTAATCGAGATGCAGAAGACGACTCTACCAGGAAAGTGAGAAGACAAATATAAGCAATGGCGTAACTGCCAGGCCCGCAATGCGGGGTCTGCAGACTAGCGGGACCGCTCGAACCTTTCCTTTAATTTTTTAAGAATGAGTATAAATCATTGAACTTAGGTAAAACAAAATTTCTGCGTATGTGTTTAACATAAAAAACAAATACATTTATTTTTTCATTGTTATTTTACTAATTCCTAATGATGTACTTTGAGAGTATAAATTATTTGGTTAACTGCACAGTAGGGCAGAGATTCCAACCTAATTAATGCACCGAGTCCACAAGCCGGGCCTGCGTAACGTCGTTATTCGTTATGAGCTGCGAGCCTGCGACATGAAACTTATAAATGGGTCGAAGTACTGGATCGCGGTGTAAAGTTACTCTGACATTGGCAGCTTAAATTGTAGCCTTTGAAGGCCGTAAAGATAAGACCGGCCAACTCAATAGCGGAAACATTTTGGTAGTTATAGATCTTTTGAGTCAATACAATCCATTGTCGCAAGACATAATCAGTGGTCCGAACAACATTGAGAAGTATATGAGTTTCAAAATGTAAAATGAATTCATTCAGCTTTCGTCTAAAAAGCTGAAAATATTATTTTGAAACAGACTGAATATGTTCAGTTTTTCTCTGTAATAATGGATACTAAACCAGACACTGAGGTATAGTATCAAATAATTAGATATGTCTCAATTTGTGAAGATGAAGCAGGAAGGCCCACCAACTTAAAAGTTAATGAAAGCTTTTAGGATTTGTAGAAGCGACCGATCAAACTGGCCTATGCTTAGAAGAAGACATTTTAAACAGTCTTGAGGAGAACTATTCTATTTACGTTATATATTTTTAGTATGCGCCACAGCTATAAAGAGGGGTTAATATTAAAGAGGGAACAATGACACGAATTAAGTAATGGTAGTAGGGGGCCTGCAAAGGATTCCTGCGGATTGGCCAGAAAAAAGAGTTACCTGGGCCACTGACTATAAGGTTTACTTAACGAGTCAGTACCAGAAAAAGATGTGACAGCTACAAACGAAATGAAATAACAAGATACAATGGAGGTACGATGCCTTACTCCCGCGACAGTAGCCGTCCTCTGTCCACTTTACTTAACAGCAGTGGCACACCAATAACAAGATACAATGGAGGTACGATGCCTTACTCCCGCAACAGTAGCCGTCCTCTGTCCACTTTACTTAACAGCAGTGGCACACCAATAACAAGATACAATGGAGGTACGATGCCTTACTGCCGCAACAGTAGCCGTCCTCTGTCCACTTTACTCAACAGCAGTGGCACACCAATAACAAGATACAATGGAGGTACGATGCCTTACTGCCGCAACAGTAGCCATCCTCTGTCCACTTTACTTAACAGCAGTGGCACACCAATAACAAGATACAATGGAGGTACGATGCCTTACTGCCGCAACATTAGCCGTCCTCTGTCCACTTTACTTAACAGCAGTGGCACACCAATAACAAGATACAATGGAGGTACGATGCCTTACTGCCGCAACAGTAGCCGTCCTCTGTCCACTTTACTTAACAGCAGTGGCACACCAATAACAAGATACAATGGAGGTACGATGCCTTACTGCCGCAACAGTAGCCGTCCTCTGTCCACTTTACTTAACAGCAGTGGCACACCAATAACAAGATACAATGGAGGTACGATGCCTTACTCCCGCAACAGTAGCCGTCCTCTGTCCACTTTACTTAACAGCAGTGGCACACCAATAACAAGATACAATGGAGGTACGATGCCTTACTGCCGCAACAGTAGCCGTCCTCTGTCCACTTTACTTAACAGCAGTGGCACACCAATAACAAGATACAATGGAGGTACGATGCCTTACTGCCGCAACAGTAGCCGTCCTCTGTCCACTTTACTTAACAGCAGTGGCACACCAATAACAAGATACAATGGAGGTACGATGCCTTACTCCCGCGACAGTAGCCGTCCTCTGTCCACTTTACTTAACAGCAGTGACACACCAATAACAAGATACAATGGAGGTACGATGCCTTACTGCCGCAACAGTAGCCGTCCTCTGTCCACTTTACTTAACAGCAGTGGCACACCAATAACTAGATACAATGGAGGTACGATGCCTTACTCCCGCGACAGTAGCCGTCCTCTGTCCACTTTACTTAACAGCAGTGGCACACCAATAACAAGATACAATGGAGGTACGATGCCTTACTGCCGCAACAGTAGCCGTCCTCTGTCCACTTTACTTAACAGCAGTGGCACACCAATAACAAGATACAATGGAGGTACGATGCCTTACTCCCGCAACAGTAGCCGTCCTCTGTCCACTTTACTTAACAGCAGTGGCACACCAATAACAAGATACAATGGAGGTACGATGCCTTACTCCCGCGACAGTAGCCGTCCTCTGTCCACTTTACTTAACAGCAGTGGCACACCAATAACAAGATACAATGGAGGTACGATGCCTTACTGCCGCAACAGTAGCCGTCCTCTGTCCACTTTACTTAACAGCAGTGGCACACCAATAACAAGGTACAATGGAGGTACGATGCCTTACTCCCGCGACAGTAGCCGTCCTCTGTCCACTTTACTTAACAGCAGTGGCACACCAATAACAAGATACAATGGAGGTACGATGCCTTACTCCCGCAACAGTAGCCGTCCTCTGTCCACTTTACTTAACAGCAGTGGCACACCAATAACAAGATACAATGGAGGTACGATGCCTTACTGCCGCAACAGTAGCCGTCCTCTGTCCACTTTACTTAACAGCAGTGGCACACCAATAACAAGATACAATGGAGGTACGATGCCTTACTCCCGCAACAGTAGCCGTCCTCTGTCCACTTTACTTAACAGCAGTGGCACACCAATAACAAGATACAATGGAGGTACGATGCCTTACTCCCGCGACAGTAGCCGTCCTCTGTCCACTTTACTTAACAGCAGTGGCACACCAATAACAAGATACAATGGAGGTACGATGCCTTACTCCCGCGACAGTAGCCGTCCTCTGTCCACTTTACTTAACAGCAGTGGCACACCAATAACAAGATACAATGGAGGTACGATGCCTTACTGCCGCAACATTAGCCGTCCTCTGTCCACTTTACTTAACAGCAGTGGCACACCTATTACTTTCTATGACCTGCTACACATATTCTTTCCTTGGTTTCCCCTTTCCTTGAACTTCCACTTCCATTTTGTCTTCAATGGGATTTCAACCTCATCGCCCCATTAATTGTCCTTTCCTCTGCCCTTCCTTGTACGTCTTCAGTTGTTGTCCTTAGTCCCAGGCAGTTGTTAACATTCTTCTGTAAAACCATATCTCGATTGCTCTATTAAGTCTTTTCCACTCCGTTTTCTTTATGGTTCCTCCTTATATCCATAAAATAAGGCACGCCGCATAAAAGCCTTCATTAGATACACATTTTTTTCAATCTCGCATTTTTAGATGTCATTAGTTTTTTTAATTAAAGGTCATTTTCGATTTGCCTTACTCTTCTCCCTGACTCATTCCACCCTTTGTTTTTCTAATTCCGAGGTACGAGAATTCCAGTAATTCTCCCTTCATGTATCTCCCGTTATCCTACGACTAAATTCTTCGTCTCTTCCTATTTATTCTCATGTTGTATTTCCTTCTCAAGGTGAATACCATGTCTCCCAACAATAGCCGTAAACTGTCATTCGAATAAGATCAGAATGGCGTGTCTGTATTCTAAATAATAACAAAATTTCATTAAGTTTACAAAAGAAAGTACCCAATCAGTTTGTCCTTCCTACAGCCACTTGTGTGTTAGAACGTTGGAAACGAACGCAAGAGTGAAAGAGCGATACAAAAACTCCACACACACACACACACACACTATGCAGACGAATAACCAGGAAGACAAGTCCTATCAGTATCGACTAAGGACGATAATGGTCATGATGGCGATGGTGCGGATTATGAGGGTTACGTTGATGATACAGATGTGTGACATCACTTTCAAGGTAAGTACGAAGACTTCTCTCTGCGTGTTGATAAAAATCTGGAATTTAAACACGTAACAACAAATTTTATGTAAAACACAAACATGTGAATTCCCTGATTATAAATGTGAGCGTGTGTGTATAACATTGTTCGGATCACGGAAAAATTACGACCCACAAAAGGTCACACAACTCAACAGATTTCAGCGTGCCTTTTGACTAGCCAATAAAACGAAAGATTCGCTTGGCGCCTGTAATCCTTCCAGTCGAACTGCGTCTTTGTGTACTAAACATGCTAATAATTATAAATAAAACATGTTATTTTATATAATTGGATGTGCGAAGCGAGTTCTCGTCCATTTTGTCTTTGTCTCACTGTCTCTCCTGTCTATATTTCTATGTATTACCACAACTTTTAAGTGCATTAACCGATTTTCGTAAAACTAGGCATGAAAGTGCATACTTTTCCTCTATTGTTTTTTGAGATTAAGCTCCTCAAAAATAGAGACGGGAGGCAAAAATGTGAAGGGTAGAAATTTTAAAAATTAAAAATCGCAAAAAACCACGTGAGCTATCAAATTAAAGAGAATTTTAACCAGAATCCAAACATAGTGTTCAGTTTTTGAGACCTCAAACTTTTAGGACAATGGGATAAAAAAAGGGGAACAAAATTTTGATAAAACTGTAAAAATACTAGCTCGGTATCAGCCTGAAGGGAATTAAAACTCCAATTCTAATTTAGTGTTTAGACTGAAAATGATTGACCTTAGGAGCTCCACAGATTAAAAATAGAATTCAAAATTTGGAAAAAATTGTAAATCTATGTGGCTCATCAAATTTTGAGGAATTTTATTCAAAATAAGAACTAGTTTGACAAAATTAATAAACACTTGAAAAGTTAACACTTCCTTGAAGATTACATATCTATTTGTGAAACGTATCAGATATAACCCTATGAAAATGTACGTAAACTCAAAAGCTAGGACTAAATTATTTTCTACTTGGGCATTATGGTTACAATTTACACTAACTAAAAAACCAGCGCAGTAGTTCGTAATTTTTAGTCTGCTTTACAATTACATATTTTTTAAAAGAAAAAAATAGTAGAACAATCAAGGATTTAGTTTTTTCTGATGTTTGAAAAATTATTTAATATTAAAAATAAATTGACCTAATAATAAACATACTTCTTTAAAAACAGTGAGAGAGTTCTGCAGTTCAAAGACATTAAAAATTAATAAAATTATTAACAAAAATTTGTATTATTAAGTTGTTTTAAAATTATAGTATGTTGTTTTTCTGTTAACTATGGCTTTTAATTATAGTTATTAAAACTTAACGTTAACCAGATAACTACATTCAAGTTACTAGTGCCTTAAGAGTATTGTAATCAGACTTACATTGGAGAAAATAGTTCTTAACTTCGATACAAAAAGTCTTTATAGAGTCTTTATAAAGTCTTTATAGACTCAAAATTATTGTCGATAGGGTGAAATCGCGATGCAACCACACCGCTGTGGACCCGAAAAAAATATTGTTGTAAAAGCGATTATCGACACAGATCCGATTTGTTCCTTTGAGTAGGACTAGGACGATACCAGCGTAAGGTAAGGTGTCAGTGTGGTTGTGACGTTGCGGTGAGTAGGACACGGGTATCGGAGATCTGTTAAAGGCTGCACACGAAGAGATAGGCACTACAATGAAGATGTTTGCAAAGAGTTGAACATTTTTAATATCAAAGTTAGTATTGCAGAAAACAGAGACAGACGGACTTGTCGTCTTCCAGGTCAGCGATTGGAATAAAAACACTCGTATCATTGTCGACACCTTGTATATTTACCGGTATCACAAATAATTTTTTCACAAATAAAAATATAACACGGAAAATACAATTTCAACCAAAACTGTGACATCGATTATTAACATAATCTTAATTGGAAGAATGAAAAGATTATTTATATTACAGCGCTGCAACTCGGCTGAACTAAAGCAATTCACATTTGCGAGTACAGTTCAGAACAGCTTACCTTGTGTCCAGCCCTGCACTATGATCTACTCACGAAATCAATTCACTTTCTTCTATTTGAGCCACCTTAAGCAGAGAACTACAAAATTTGACAATTGCAGTCAGCAAACTTTGCTGCTGTATTTGATGACATTCTGTTTCACGTTCTTCTTTATAGAGAAGAAGACATTCAATGATCTTATAGCACGTTGAGTCGCCAAATAATTCTGCGCAACACACGGGTGACTCGAACGTAAAGCTTTTGCGTTATCGAGGAGATCGTTATGTTTACTTTGCGTTTATGGCAAAAGGGGAGGGGATTATCGATAGCCTTTGTACGCATATACCAGTGTATTGTGTTATGTGAAGTAGAACTTCCTGAGATAAGATGTAATGTGTAATTTGTTATATGATCTTCATTTAACAACAAAATCTTTAGTAGTAGTAGTAGCAGTAGCAGCAGTAGTAGTAGTAGTAGTAGTAGTAGTAGTAGTAGTAGTAGTAGTAGTAACAGTTCCAGTCCTGGCCACTGATATACATACGATGGCGTTGGTTAGTTTGTTTTTGTTGAATTGCAACTAATTACATCTGTGTAACACAAATAAATAAAACATTTCTAAGCAATATTTGTTGCGAATGACGGTAGGCACTATTCACATCCTGAAATGAGACCAGTCGGGAAGTAACAACAAAAGTAACAGTAGTAGCAGAGGAACCCCAGTTAATAATTCAGCAAGTCATCAATTTCGGTATAATCAAGTAGAAGCTGTATAGAAAAATGCCAAAATAGGAGAATCTATAAAACTGTGCAAAAAATCTAAATCATCAAGAAGAAGTTATTTACTAAAAACCGGTAGGCGACAGTATATAGTAACGTCGTACAGAACACATTGCTCTCTTGTTGAAATGAAGAGCACTTGATATGAAATATTGAAAGGGATTTAAAGCGATGCCGAAATGAGACAGAAAATATCGGCCACACAAATAAGACAAGGGTTCAACAATGAGTATAAAAACCTATCGAAGAGAAACAGCTGAATTTGTGAGGCGTATGAAATAAAATAATCACCATCGTCATCTTGAGCAGGAACTAAACCAAAAATGGTTTGTTTCGGTCCCAAGTAGATAGACTATAGCTGGTCGCTCCAACGCTTCTTTGGACACCCGACACCTCTCCCTCCAAAATGGTTTGTATCGGTCCCAAGTAGATAGACTATAGCTGGTCGCTCCAACGCTTCTTTGGACGCCCGACACCTCTCCCTCCAAAATGGTTTGTATCGGTCCCAAGTAGATAGACTATAGCTGGTCGCTCCAACGCTTCTTTGGACGCCCGACACCTCTCCCTCCAAAATGGTTTGTATCGGTCCCAAGTAGATAGACTATAGCTGGTCGCTTCAACGCTTCTTTGGACGCCCGACACCTTTCCCTCCAAAATGGTTTGTTTCGGTCTCAAGTAGATAGATTATAGCTGGTCGCTCCAACGCTTCTTTGGACGCCCGACACCTCTCCCTCCTAAATGGTTTGTTTCGGTTCCAAGTAGAAAGACTATAGCTGGTCGCTCCAACGCTTCTTTGGACGCCCGACACCTTTTCCTCCAAAATGGTTTGTTTCGGTCCCAAGTAGATAGACTATAGCTGGTCGCTCCAACGCTTCTTTGGACGCCCGACACCTCTCCCTTAAAAATAGTTTGTTTCGGTCCCAAGTAGATAGACTATAGCTGGTCGCTCCAACGCTTCTTTGGACGCCCGACACCTTTTCCTCCAAAATGGTTTGTTTCGGTCCCAAGTAGATAGACTATAGCTGGTCGCTCCAACGCTTCTTTGGACGCCCGACACCTCTCCCTTAAAAATGGTTTGTTTCGGTCCCAAGTAGATAGACTATAGCTGGTCGCTCCAACGCTTCTTTGGACGCCCGACACCTTTCCCTCCAAAATGGTTTGTTTCGGTCTCAAGTAGATAGATTATAGCTGGTCGCTCCAACGCTTCTTTGGACGCCCGACACCTCTCCCTCCAAAATGGTTTGTTTCGGTTCCAAGTAGAAAGACTATAGCTGGTCGCTCCAACGCTTCTTTGGACGCCCGACACCTTTTCCTCCAAAATGGTTTGTTTCGGTCCCAAGTAGATAGACTATAGCTGGTCGCTCCAACGCTTCTTTGGACGCCCGACACCTCTCCCTTAAAAATGGTTTGTTTCGGTCCCAAGTAGATAGACTATAGGTGGTCGCTCCAACGCTTCTTTGGACGCCCGACACCTCTCCCTTATAAATGGTTTGTTTCGGTCCCAAGTAGATAGACTATAGCTGGTCGCTCCAACGCTTCTTTGGACGCCCGACACCTCTCCCTCCAAAATGGTCTGTTTCGGTTCCAAGTAGAAAGACTATAGCTGGTCGCTCCAACGCTTCTTTGGACGCCCGACACCTCTCCCTTAAAAATGGTTTGTTTCGGTCCCAAGTAGATAGACTATAGCTGGTCGCTCCAACGCTTCTTTGGACGCCCGACACCTTTCCCTCCAAAATGGTTTGTTTCGGTCCCAAGTAGATAGATTATAGCTGGTCGCTCCAACGCTTCTTTGGACGCCCGACACCTCTCCCTCCAAAATGGTTTGTTTCGGTTCCAAGTAGAAAGACTATAGCTGGTCGCTCCAACGCTTCTTTGGACGCCCGACACCGCCCCCTCCAAAATGGTTTGTTTCGGTCCCAAGTAGATAGACTGGTCTATCTAGACTGGTCTAGCTGGTCGCTCCAACGCTTATTTGGACGCCCGACACCTCTCCCTCCCTTTTTGCTTATAAGATTCCATAGTTGTCTGGAGATACGACAGTCATCTATTCGGTTAAGATGTTCCAACCATTTTAGCCGATATTGGGCAATTCTATCAAGCACACTCATAACATTAGCTCCTGCCGTACATCGACACTTCTTTTGCAGTCTTAAAGAGTAAATCCCTGTCACGTGCCTGAGAATTCTCATTTCGACCCGTTGAATTCGACTGGCCTGGGACTTGGTTAAAACCCAATTCTCAGACCCGCAGAGTAGTGTGGGGAGGGCTGTCACCTTGTACAATTTCAGGAGTAGTTCTTTCCTCGTCTATTTTAGAGTTCTCCTGATGGTCCCGCTCATATGGTTGAATTTGTGTAGCTTCTTCACTACACGATTAATAATAATGATATCTTCACCAATAATAATAACAATATTATTTTTATTCCAATCGTTAAAATTTACAATACTCATTACATTCACAGCACTAGGAATTACCTGCTCACCACAAACTGAGGGCAGAGACACGTTAAGGTTTGTTAAGGTCCTTGTTATATTTTTAATTCAACCTATAGCAATCTATCATACGTCCGATTAACTCTTATCGCCACGTCACTGAAACCTTTTACGGACTACACCAAATACTTAAGTGTATTAAAAAATAGATCCTAAACGTTTCAAAAATAATAGCAACTGAAATAATCCAACGGTGAGAAGATGCCAGTGCAAAGTACGTAGAAAGTAGGAATTGTAAAAAATGTGAAATAGAAGCGAGAATATGTCAACGCCTGTGCCCGACACTGTGACATTCCCACTGTCCACGCGCCATTTTCCCCATGCGTATAACGTTCTTAGGCGTTCGTTCGTGTTGTTAAGAGCACTGGGAAGTGGTCGCTCCCGTAAAAGTCCGGAAGATTCGAACAGTCACATAGGGTAAACAAATGTAGGGTAACATATGTGTAGCTAAGAATCAAACGCGTCCAGATAACAGGATGAAGATTCTGCAGTTATCAACACTGTTGTATGGCAGTTAATCTTTGTGGTGAACAGAAAGCATTGTAAATCGAGTTCCTTCTCGCGTTGGAGGACACATTCAGAGTAACTTTGAAGTCTTAAAATAAAAGAATATTAAAGAATCAGTGACACGTTACCTTGGAAAGTCCACGTTTACGCGTACAAACCGGTTGGGGCCATCAAAAACCGATGGATGTATATTAGCTATCGCGAAGCGAAATGGGAAAAGATGATTGTTGTTGTTTATCTTATTCTGTTTCTCCTTACTATTATTATTGTTATTGCGTTTCTTTATCTTTCCTTCTGTATATATAGTTGCCGAGTTATATAGTTATATAGTTTCCTTGAGTTATATAGTTGCCGATGTTTACATTCTTCCATTACGCAAGGTAAATCTTGCACATACAGAAAATAGAAACAATGTTATGATGGCATTATTGAACCAACTTTGGTTCCATTTACTTACAATGCACCCTTCTTCAATGGCGTTGTTTAGTGAAGGCTTAAAATTTTCCAAAAATCTACTTTCTGAATGGTTCGCAAATGCTGTTGCAATTTCCTGTCAGCATCTTGTCAGCCTTTTGTGACTAATCCTTTCCTATTGTAATTATTTCAACTTTCCACCATTCACGTATGTCTTCAACTCAACATCCAGCGGCTGGTATTCCGTCTTGGTTTCAGCAAACTTGTCTTCCATGGGAATTTCGGCACAACTAACCACTGCTATTAAACAGGGCGACATTAGCTACGACCTATAATGATCACACTTCCGCGCTTGCTTGTTCAGGCTTAAATCTATAATATGGTTGCTCAGTCGGATTCTCCCCGTAAGTGCTTGATACATTGGCGACTTTGCACAGTCGGCACATATGAACAGTATGTTTGCTCAGGTTTTCGATATGCTCAGGCCTTGACTCCGAAACCCACCTTTCCATTAATATTGTTATTAACGCAAGCTTCAATATTATTATTATTCATACCGGTCCAAGTGGAAGCTAAGGTTGTCCTTACAAACAAGGCAGTTAAATACCTATGGGCGAGGCTAGATTCAAAGCTCTCCTATTGGGAGCAAACAAGTATGCAACTGATAAGGCGGCTCAAATCACAACACAGCTTAGCAGGCTTATGGCCAAGAAAGGAGGTCTCACTGCAAGCAAGAGACGATTATTGATGGCGGTCATGGAATCATCCTTCCGTATGGTTGCGAAATCTGAGCCGATGCGCTAAAGACGGAGAAGTACAGGAAACGTATGACATCAGTGTAGCATGTAGCATCCTCTTACCGGACAGTGCCAGATTCTGTAATCCTGGTGAATGCTGGAGTCATTCCGATAGACCTGTTGGCTCTAGAGCGGAAGCATCTCTTCGAAAGAAGAGACGTAGTTGGAAGGGATACAGCAAAGCATGAAGCCAGGAAACTCCCTCTCTGGCACTGGCAAAATCGATGGAATATAAAGGACAGAGGAAGATGGATCGCAAGGCTCATATCGAACTTGAAGGAATGGATTGACCGCCAACACGATGAGGTTAAGTACCATTTGACACATTTCCTGAGTGGTCATGGCGATTTCAATGCTTACCTCCACAGAATGAGAAATGTGCAAAGCCCAGCATGGCAATGCGGTGGACTCTCCCCATGAAGATGCCTTACACATTTTTTTAAATTGCTGCAGATTCACAAGAGAGGGGATAGCACTGGAGACGAAGGTCGGGGAGTTCACGCTTCTCGATATTATGCTTCGAGGCAAGGAGGAATTGGACCGCATTTCTTCATTTATTCAGTGGGTCCTACTAGAAAAGGAAAGCCAGGCCAACGTGCAGTAGAAGATAATGGACAACTAGAAGGAGCCCTATAAGCAGAGGCGTAGCTAGGGGTGCCAAGGGGGCAGCCGCCCCACGCGGCGTAGCCAGGAGAGCGGCAAAGTGAGCATAGACTTGAAAAAATTGTTTTCAGTTTACAAAACTAAAAACAACTTGTCTCTTTGATATGACTATTCCTTAAGAACTACAAGAATATAAGATTTTCTTAATATAAGATTAAAAACCACAACAAATGCCAAAGAGTTTATTAAGTCTTTTATTCAAGGAAAATCGAACCCTGAGTGTCAAAATATTATAATTAAAGAGAAATCAACTTGCGATAATAAAATGGATGTTATTAGCAACAAGGCTGTTGATAAATACAGTAAAGTTAACGACGTGAATACTTCAAACTGTGAAAGTGGCAAAGTACAGTTACAAGATTCAGTTGGTTCTAGTACCATGGATGATGTTCCATCGTGCAGTCTTGAAATTACAGGCGATTAAGGATAGAACATTACTAACAACAATGTAGTGTTCCCGGTGCTTCTCTACAAGATATGGGAGCTTGGCCAAGCGAGAAATCTCAATCCTTCCGAGATATAATGGTGAATAGAGGAACACGTCAGTTGCAGAACAAGGACAGCCATTTTCCTGAAGATGACGCTGAACGATCCTTAAACAAGTATTGGGTTGATAAAACCTTGCAAAATGATGAAAAGGTAACGCTTGGATGTGTTTTTCTCTAACTAAAAAAATCTCTATTTTGCTTTTGTTGCACTTTATTTCCACAAAAAAAAACTATCAAAGAAGCCATTTCAATGGTAAAAATGGGTTTTCGTCGTGGCGAAAGTTAAATCCCCGTATTCAGAATCATGAAAATAGTCCTGCTCATCGCTCTGCGTTTTTTCAATGGAAGGAATTGGAACGTTCTTTAAACAAAGGGGATTTATTGATGATCTACTTAAGGAACAAATGAGTAAAGCAGTTAAGACATGGAAAGAAATCCTCGAACGGGTCATTGCCACAGTACAAACTCTTGCAGAACAACATCTGGCACCGATAGGACATCGGAAGTCAATTACTAACCATCCAAATCCTGGAAACTTTCTGGCTTTGTTAAAATACTTGAATAAATTTTTAACATATAAAAATATACTTTGTGCATAACGTGTTAAAATACTTTATTATGCTTTGGATAAATTTGGATAAATAAAGCATTGACACTTCTGGAGACGCTAACGGACAAATTAAAAGTCTGGAGGAATGAGCTGTGTGACAATGTCGTTACTAAGGCAGAGCAGGTATGTTATGAATGGAGTGTCAGTATAACAAAAAGGATAAGATGGAAGCCCACGATGCCAGGGGAGTATGCAGACGATTCTTAGCAATTGGCAAGAAATGTGACGTTCTCTAATAGAAATTTGAACAAACTGTCAGTTGAAATTTCAAGCCGTTTCTCTAACATAAAAGAGTTAGAAAAACGCTTTGGGTTCCTCTTAAATTTGAGGCGTACGTAAATGATGGGGATATACATTTTAAGGAACAGCTTTTCCAGATAAATATTAAGTGCACAGTGGTTGCAAAACTGTATCCACATGACCTAAACAGTGAAGAATTGTTCAGTGACTTAAAAGATGTCATACTTTTATTTAAAAGGGAAAAAAGTTAGCGGAGAACAAAAAGACTTTACACCTCAGGAACTGCTACAATAATGTCTTCAATGAGATTAGAATCCTACAAAACACTAGTAACAGCTTTAAAAAAATTTCTTACTTTGCCAGTGTCTGTGTCTTCTTGTGGAAGACCGTTTAGTAAGCTTAAATTGATTAAATCGTACCTACGATCAACAATATCTCAAGACATGGTATCAAATCTACCGATACTTTCAACTGAAAACGACATTGCTTCGCCTTTAGATTATAGTGATTTAATAACCCATTTTGCAGCAATTAATACCAGGAAAGTTAATTTTAAAATATCTCGTTTTAAATATTTATTAAATATTAAAAATAAATATTAAGTGTTTATTAATAGAAGACGGAACCATTAACCTGTAATGGTAAGTGATTTATTTTCTTACTTTTAATGTAATTCTTTGTTTAACTTTATGTTGCTTTAGGATAACCTATTGTTTTGACGATGCGCTTTAGACCTACAAGTAATTTGCATGTTTATTAGAACATTTTTACGTTATAAATTTTGTATATTACTACATTTTTTATAGCCTACATACATACATACATACATCCTTGGCGCTACAGCCCAGTCCGGGCCCTGGCCTCCAAAAGAAATCTTCCCCACTGGTCTCTACTCCCGGCCAATGTCCACCAGTTTGCTGCACCCAGCCTCACTGCCTCCTTACCAACCTGGTCCAGCCATCTTGTACGCGGTCTTCCCTTCCTTCTCCTTCCCATCGGCAAATAATTCATCACTCTTTTTGGGATTCTATCCTCCGCCATTCTCTGCACATGACCAGCCCAACGCAATCTGTTAATTTGTATGAGTTGCACGATCGGAAGATCTTTAAACCTTTCGTACAACTCTCGATTATGCAGTCGCCTCCAAATGTCGTTTTCCCTCACAGGGCCATAGATTCTCCTCAGTACCCTCCTCTCAAAAACGGATAGTTTCTGCTCATCTAGTTTTTTTAACACCCAGCATCCCGAGCCATACATCAGGACTGTTCTAATCAAGGTCTTGTATAGGGTGGCTTTTGTATCTTTGCTTATTAATTTTGAATTAAAATGTTTCACCAGTCCGTAGTAACACCTATTAGCAGATAATATCCGTTTTTCAATATCTCTAGAGGAGTCATTTCCAGAGTCCACATATGACCCGAGATATGGAAAACCCTGAAACTTTTCAAATTCATAATCGTTAATGCGCAGGGACAGGGCACGAGTGTTGGCACCTACAACCATATATTTGGTTTTGCTTTGGTTTATAACCAAGCCCATAGCCTTAGCGGACAACTCCAGTTCCTGAAAGGCTTCCTTTAAGCCAGATTCAGACCTACTTATAACGTCAATGTCATCGGCATAGGCCAGAAGCTGTACCTCCTTGTGAAATATGTGTCCGCTAGTTTGAATTCCTGAATCCCTGATGACCTTTTCTAGAGCTATGTTGAACAACAGACACGCTAAGGCATCTCCTTGTTTCATCCCATTCAATGTTTTTAAGGAGTTAGATAGATTTGATTGTATTCTGATTTGGCACTTAGAATTGGACATAACTACTCCAACCATACGCACCAACTTAGATGGTATATTCAACTCCTTCATAGTTCTATATAACATTTTCCGGTTGATTGAATCATATGCCGACTGGAAATCCACAAAGAGATGGTGAGTGGGCATTCCATATTCCAACGTTTTTTCCAGGATTTGCCTTAGTGTAAATACTTGGTCTGTTGTTGACCTATTCCTAGTGAATCCACACTGATATTCTTTTATGTTTTCCTCGGCGTAGGGAAGCAGCCTAGAAAATATGATGTTGGACAATACCTTATATGCTGTATTAAGTAGAGAGATGCCCCTATAATTTTTACATATGAGCGGATCACCCTTTTTATGTATTAAACACACCACCCCATTGTTCCACTCATCAGGCATTACCTCCTCCAGCCATATTCGCTCTATGAGATGGGCAAATTCCTTTATGAAATCTCCTCCTGCGCTCTTTAATAGTTCCCCTGGTAAACCATCGGAACCTGCTGCCTTGTTATTTTTAAGCTTTCCTAGAGCTTCATACACCTCGTCGTAGGATGGCACCAACTCCTCTCTATCATCCTCGAATTCTACTGCTTCCTCTTCATTCTCAGATGCCTCCATCGAAGCCTCCCCAACTGAGCCTAACAACTCTTCGAAGTGTTCTGTCTATCTCCTGATTACGCCAGCATTATCACTCACAAGGCCACCATTATTATCCCTACAGGCATTTGTTCTAGACTGTAATTCCTGTCTCATATCTACATTTGTTAATAATAAATGTATACAAACTCAATACCGGTAATATTATAATATGTACTTTCTTAATTTTGAATTAACAAATATTGTTAAGACGTTTGATAGTCGTGTTTTTATACAAAAATCTACACATTTGCATTCATTAAGTACTTTGTTCACTGGATGAGCCTTCATTTTTGCGCTTTTGTCCCCCTTTAATTGTGAGGGTGAGGCGGCCAACGATCTCCTTGTCCGGGCGCCAAAAAGCCTAGCTACGTCATTGCCGATAAGGGCGCAATAGGCTCCATCCTGAAGTAATACGCTGAGTGGTACCAGGATGCGTATGAATGCCTGAATTAGAGGTTAAGAATCCCACATACCAGGGGACAGACAGTTTCCTATGACGATGCATAAAACATTTTCCTCCTCTGTAAAAATATTTATTATTATCATATTGAAACAGATATTGGCACGTTTTGCTACCAGTCATACAAATCGTTACTATTATATCAAAGATATTTGTTCATTGGATGTTGGCAAGCTGACTCTTGGACATGCTGGCCTTAACAGTCTGCGCGCTATTCCGACAGAGAATCGAAAACGTGACGCCATTTACAACATCATTTTAACGAACCTTGTTTAAATTATAGCCCTTATTTAGTTAGCTGTGTTCGTTTTATTGAAGTAAACAAAAAATGCGGAAATAAAGTCATCTGATGGTTGCGTCTCGATGGCAGTGGAATCGAAGGCGCAGACCGTCTTTGTCCAGAATGTGAGTGCGTGTGTGTAAGTGACAGAAGTGACCTTCAGACGGCCTTCTCCGCATGCTGTAAACACGCACCAGAATTTCCCATCGCGAGAACATGTGGCCCTCCCGCGTATTCACACAGGCCCGGATTTCCCACTAGGCACGTGCCTAGGGGCGACAGGCTCAGGGGGGCGGCACGAAGTGAAAAATTATTTGTTAAAATTTCATGTTTTCGGTTTTTTAATTACAGTATTTGTATTGGGCACTTGCATTATAGCCAAATTGAAGAAAATGGTTTTGAAGTAACCTTTAATTATATCACGGTATTGACACTGGGTCTATCAATAGCGGCGGTCGAAGCGGAACACGGTCGTATATACAGGTCTGGACACTCCGTTGAAATTCTTCTCCGCTTTTTTGCCGACTAAAACAGTTTGTTTCAATATTGCTTGGTCCCCTCGATCTAGAAGTCAATCCCTACTGCCCATGATCATATATTCAAAGCATAATAGAGAATGTTTAAATGAAAGGAAGAACTTGATACATTTAATTTAGTTTTATATTAAGTAAATTAAATGTATCAAGTTCTTAAATTAAATTAAATCAATCACTCTTAAATTATTTTTTCTATTTATCCAATTTACATTACTTTCATTGATTTTACTATGTTTGATGATAAAACCAAACCATGTAGGTCTATAAATAAACCTTTAAAAAGAAAGTAGGCCTACGTATATTACTTGTTATAAAACTAATCTATGTGTTACTAAAGTGTACACATAAATAAATATTAATAAAAGTTAAAAAAATGTCGTCTTTTTCACAATTCCATCACATTTCCCTTTTAGATTTAAGATCAAATGAGATATTTGAAATAGAGATAGTTGAAATGACCATTTTAAGCAACTTTTTTCAGCAGTCAAGGAGAATTGAATATATAAAAGTTACTTGTCGGGGGGGGGCGCTCATAATAGTGCCTAGGGGCGGCAGGACACCTAAATCCGAGCCTGTAATTCACACACACACACACACGGATGTAGAAATGTAACACATTGCATGAGGAAACGCTACGAACGCTACGGGTATCAGCGTCCCCGGTGGCTACTCAGAATGGGACGTAATAAGATTACAAAGTAAAGGGTGGTTTCAGGACACTACGGGAGATTGCGGCTTCCGATGCCTTACTGAATATTTTTCTCTTTCTTGGGAATTTAGAAACAACTAAATTCTGCACATTTTAGAGCCTCCACATTATCAAAACATACATCATTTCCTCAGTTCTCGTGTACATCAATCAGCCTTTAAAATTTCGTAAGGCAATGTTCACTGTCTAGGAATGTCATACCTAGCAAGATTATGGTTCTATACCAAATAATCATTTTTTGAGTTCACTCTTACAAAACCTGTACTCCTTATCACACGTATAATATTCTCTAAGGCACTCATATGTTCCATACGAAACTTGAACTTGGGTGTGCTGACAATTTTTCAGACCTTCATTATATTATATTTGTTGTGCATTTAACATAAAATACTTAATCCTTACAAAGTTTATTTACATATTGTATATCTGTAAATTGCACAGTATTTTAAATTACCATTGTAATTTTGTTTAGTTAGCATTAGCAACATATAAAGCCTTCACTGAAGACACCACAGACAACACGTCAAATCGAAAAATTTGACTATTGTAAATTATGTTGACATTTCGCGTGTGTTTCCTTAATATCATTGTATTTATTTACGTTCGTGCGTTTGCATTAGCGTTATCTGTAAGGACAGATTACAGAGGTCAAACGGCAGTCGTGTGGGACGTGTTACATAAGGAGAGGTAACGAAATGTGTTTCGGGTATCGAAGGCTGACGGCATTCTGATCCGACAGTCGTAAACTCACACGGAAACGGCGCGATAACCTTCGGCGGCAGAGATTTCGTAATGAAAGTAAATTTTTAGAACTCATTAGGGACAGTGGTCGTTAAGTGACAGCGATGCTAACCAACAAGTTCTTACCAGTTTTGAGCCCAACATTATTGTTTTTATCTTTACTCTGAAATAATGTACCGTGCAGGGATAAACGTAAACACTTAATGACTCTGTAACGAATCTCATCATCATCAACAAGGATTAAATCGAAAATGGTTTTGTTCCGCTTCCATGGTTCCGCTGCTCGCTCCAACGTTTCTTCGGCCGCCCTACACTTCTCCGTCCTCTCGGGTTGTTTGGTGATGCGGCAGTCGGGTATAAGATGTTTCAACCATTTTAGCCCGTTACTGTGCAGTCCTGTCGAGGATACTCGTAATACTCGGCTCCTGCCGCACATCGACAATTCTTTTGCGACCTTATCCTGCCACGTGCCTGAGAAATCTCATTTCGGCCGCTAGATGTAACGAACATAATTTATTAGTACGGTCTGTTGTTGTAAGTAGAGAAGTTGTCCTATATCTGAGGATGAGCCGTTGATGATGGCTCATCACAGTATGGTCAAACCGTTTAGTTCAAAGAAAAATAAAACGATATGTGTTTTAAACCGAAGAAAGGGTGTTGTTAGTTTCTCCCTAAACGTCAAAAGTAAAGTGACTGTCGGTCAACATTAATGTTGCTAAGAGACTAAAGACATTGTAACAAAAGACTAAAGACAACATAAAGAGTTTTCCAGTACTGTAAATTGTAACAGTCGGGGGCCGCCGTAAGCGGGCGTGCAAGGAGTGCACTGCACACGGGCGCCAAATTACATCATCATCGACGTGTATACATGATACTTTACCCACTCAGTCTCAACTTTGTAACCTATCTTAAAGTCATCCAATTTCATCCATATTACTTATTATTCATATAATACAAGACTTGTATGAACTTCAAAAAACAAGACCCCTAAGCCCCGGAAAATTCGGTTCATCCGATAAGTAACTACAAAGTAGAGTTTCTTTCCTTACAAATTCCAGGATGAGATCTTATCCTTTTTGAACGGCAGGTTCGAAAACTTAAAAATATTTGATAGCGTATTTGAATTTTTCAGTAGTAATTTGTTCAATTTGCCTGAAAGACGAATTAATTATAAATTGCAGAAACTTAAAACGATTCTCAAGTTGAAGCAGATAGCGAC
This sequence comes from Magicicada septendecula, assembly GCA_034769895.1. Lineage (NCBI taxonomy): Eukaryota > Metazoa > Arthropoda > Insecta > Hemiptera > Cicadidae > Magicicada > Magicicada septendecula. The sequence goes on from CM068376.1 coordinate 343,171,549, forward strand.
GGGTCTGATTTATTTAATGAACTGAATAAATAACTTCAAAACCGAATTTCTTTCAAATTCTGATAGATGAGTCATTTTTCAGTAGCTTTTTCAAAATAATTTGTTCTCAGCATTTCAAAATACAGCAATGGCGTTAAGAATATTATTTATGTTAATGGTATCAGTTGCAGCTGGCGAAAGATCACTCTCTAAATTAAAAATTATAAAATGTTATTTACGATCGACCGTGGCTTACAAACACTGAGAAAGACATGGGGGGCGGCAAATTCAAGAGTTCACGCAGGCGCACGAAAGCCTACCGGCTTTCCTGGTAATAGTATAGATACATGAGCATCACTTGATGGAAATAACTGTCCTGATAATAGTATAGATACACGAGGATCGCCTGGTGGGAAAAACTGTCCTGATAAATAGTATAGATACATGAGCATCACTTGATGGAAAGACAGAATTGTTTAGTCAGAACTCAATGCATTGGGTATGACGGAACTGTCGACCAACCCTTCTGTCAATGGCGTGGCGTGGGTATATAACAGCTGTTGCCGGTTGGTGTTCGGCCTAACACGTAGACAACAAAAATTTATTTGTACCTTATCTTAGAGTTGTATTTGTAGTCTACTTGTACTGCAGCTCGATTCGGCAATTCTTCTCTAGAAATAATAGAGAAGAATCTGCATTTTATAATAGAGTCATAAAATGCAGGCATTTTCTTTAAGCTTTGTAAAATAGATTTTTCAACTGAGATAAGGGGTAGTCCAGAGAGTCTGTTCTGGTAAGTATGTATTCGTCATAGGGATGAAAAATAACCGTTTTGCAGAAGCACTTGTAACAGGAATTGTAACAAGGCGCACAGTTTTGTCATTTCCTATAATGCTTTAGTATGTATACTGGCATGTGATTATAGATTTACATCATATATCGATTTGTCACTAAATTGTTGGAAACGTGTAGGTACATACAAAAGAATTTTTCAAACACGCCATATTAAAGATTCTACCTAAACACTACCTTATTCAAGATTTTTTAATAACACTTGAAATCCTTTGTGTGGAAATTGTTTTTTTTTTAAATCGCCGTATTTTTTTGCAATCTAGTACTGCAAGAGATCCTAGTTTATCAATATCTGAAAATTTAACAGTAATTTGGCCTTTCAAAATGTTAGTTATTTCAAAGAAAAGCTATCTGGAGGAAACTTCATCAGCAAAAATACTAATTTCATTTATTCAAGTCCTTTTGTGTATGATACTTCGTCCAGTTGATTTAAAGTTTCAATCTTGTGCCAAACTTCATCAAAACTATCATGCAAAGATAATGAGTAGCTTAAACATTTACACCTTTTGTTGTTACATTAGCCCTGCATGTATTATATTTTCCTGTGAAGTATTGAGCAAAACATCAGACTTCGGAAATATAGCAGAAATCTTTTCAAGTCAAAATTTGAACGGCAAATGTTTTTTTATATTAACCAACTTCACAAGCTAGTGTTTCGGCATTCCGCTCCTCACTGTCAACTACGGACAGTCATAAGATTATCCGTGTCACCAACACCATCACTATTCCACGCACTTTTTTTCTGTTGAAAACAAAATACAGCAGAAAAGTTTCATCAACTTAGTACACCCGCATAGCCAAGAATATTCCGTACACACGCAGTGTTAAAATGCCGATCATAACCGCCAGATTATTTTGATTTTAAAGCCTTTATATTAGGATTAAATCTACCGTTATTAATAATATCACACATTTCCATAAACGTACGCGAACCAAAAGATTTTTTAGTGTGGTATATTTTCTATCGAGCAATTGAATTCACTGGCAGAAGAAGAGCATCCTGGTTCAACGGAATCCGGAGACCATTATACTTATTCAAAATAAATCAGAATACAAATAATCGAATTACAAATAATACAGTAACACAGAGAAACACATAACTAAACGAACAAAACAGAAATAGGTGTAAGCAGTAACCGGTACGCGTTGCTAACTGAGCGTTTTGCCGGTTTATACAGCGGCAACACATCGAGCCTGTACTTTCCTGTACTGTTGCCACCGGCACAGCGGTACTGTGTTCCAGTACTGGAGCGCTACTGCCTTCTGTACTGTCCCAGATAACTGAACGCTTGTCAAAGCAGTTAGCAAAACGTATTTAGTAGAACAGATTGCTATTCTTCAGCACGTTTATCAATCCTAACAAAATTATATGCATACATACCGAAAAATTATATATACCGAATTGTCGCAGCGCTGTATTATTAAACACCAAACACTATCATCAGGTGAAATAGAAAACCTAACGATTATCCTTCCGGGTTGTTAGGTCGTCGTCCACCGTTCTTAAACTTTTGCGAAACGACACATAAACTATTAACTCTTAACAAATTCACAATAAAAACGAAACCAGACTTTTTGCCCGTACGCAAAGTGCTGCGGGAAAGAGGTAAGAGGTCCCGCGAGAAACTGAGGTTATCAGAGTGTGGGTTTCGTTTCTAATGTGAATTTGTTATGCTTTTTATATAATTTATGTGACAGTGTTATTATCATGAAGCGGCTTTTTGAAAACTACCATAATTTTAATAATGCTGGACCACGGCCTAACAGTGAGTCATTTGTTTTCCAGTGAGATACCGGCCGTGAAAGACTACTTTATTTGTCATTAAACACTAATTTTAACAACAAGTAATCAACTGAATTTATATCCTAATTAAAGGCAGATAAAGTTTAAAAAATCGCGTGAAACGTAACATTTGTAGACATTTACAACTGCACCAACTGAACGCGGCATTGGTTGTTATTTGTATTACCAGCAAATATCAGCCCAAGTGTTCGTAAAACGTTTTTCAATTCGACTTTATTAAATACCATCGAGAAAATAAATTTTTATATTTGTTAAAAATTGAATCGCAGTAATGAAAAAACTTAATTTCTGCGTACGGAATCTGTACATGTTGTCCAAACCTAAATAAGAAAGCAGTGTCGCAACGCAGTTGTTTGTCCTTGCGATATCGTTACTTTGGTGACATAAACGCAACTCATCGACCAGACGACTGCAACCGCGTTACGTTACACCACAATAAATTTTAACGTACAGATAAGGGTCTGAATTAAATTTACAGACCGATAAGGTAGGAAGGCTAAAAGACGAAACGCTCACGTAAGTCATGGCCGTGCAATTCACTGCTGACTAAATACGGCAGCAAAAAATGGAAATAAAAAGCGGAAAAGGTTTGCAGAACATGCGTTGTTTAGTAGTGGACCAGACTTCTACATAACCGTAATGTGGAGACTAATATGCATATATACGGGGAGATCACAAATTGTTGCATTTAACTCGGTACAGAAAGTATAAAATCTTCATCTTACGAAATCAGAGAGACTGTAGCAGTGTGCAACAAAACATCCGAGACTTTGTGATTTCGTTGGTAAATGTAATTTAATTTTACTTAATATCTATTTTCAAAAAGGAACAAGAGACAAATATTCAAGATGTTAAACATATAGGGGATTTATTTGTTTATGTTTTACAACAAAACATTTAATTTTTTAATGAGAAAATTGTGTTGTCTTTTCTTGCTTTTCGATTTCGGAAGAGAAACACACACGCACTTCCTGTTCACCTGAATTGTTTTTTATAATATTGTTAGTGCCGAAAAGCCCAGCTTGCACAAGCAGGTGATATTAACTGTTTCCACTGCTATTACTGGGTACTCTTTCTTCGTTCATACCCAAAACTCGAGAAGTGGTAGTTCACCATATTTCAGTTGAAGTGTCCGGTCTGAGTAAACTTCTGCGAGTTGCTCTTCTTTCTCTAGAAGGACGTCTTTGGTGGATTCTGAGAACACAGCATAAGAACTGCTCACCATTCATACTTGGCGACAGTGACGGAGGAAAAAGTGTTAACCCGTACGTTATTAGAGTGCCGCGGGAATTCACTACAAGGGACAGTGTGCCGTGAACCACAGGGAAGGTTGAGAACCACTGGACTACAGGCTGAAGACGATTCCTTCAGTAAACAACAAATAATGGTTTAAATACAAAAGGAAAATATTAGCAACAACGTATTTGTTGGGCTGTTATTTACATGTTACAGATCTAAAACTTATTTACCAACAAACTAAGGATTTTCAGAGTTTCTTTTTAGAAAAGTGATGAAGATGCGCTCGATATAATGAGAAAGATATAGGAAGAGTAGGTGATGAGCGGTGACAAAGATTAACGACTTGCCTGAGGGTTTACACAAATCAGTAGTGACGAAGGAGAGACTGCTTGGGGTTGAGCGATTTATGGGCTATAAAGCTTACATAGACACGAATGGTCGAAGATAGGGAACAAATATAATGGGGTACTGTAAGAGAAAGGTGACTTCCAAAACACACACCGCATTGTGAACAGGATGGGCTTTGTTTAATTGTAATTTGTCATTGCACACACACACACACACACACACACACACACACACACACACAGCTTGAGTGTGCTTTGCGTCGCCTACCGCAAGCAAGAACGACCGCAAGAAATATATTACTACTTTAAACGCTATTAATTTTAGTTACACACACAACTAAGCCAATGTAAATTAGTAAGCTCCCTGGGTTGCAGAACTCTCTCACCATTTTACTATATTAGTAGACTATTGCCTGAAAATCCCGATTACACTACTAGTACATTAACAATTGTAGAGCGATCATAAAATAAACAATAAAAATTCCGAACATCTGGATTTGGGTTACAATTCGTTTTGACGACACCCTGCTGGTTTTCACAGTTTTTTTTTAAACTTTTGATCCGTTTTTTTAACCTTGGGGTCCAAAAATTGTTTAATTTCTAAAACTGAACATTATATTCGGATTTTGGTTCAAATTCTCTTTACTTTGATATCCTACATAAATTTTTATAGAATTTGCGATTCCATTAAATTTTTGACCAACTTCTTGTCCCTGGCGTTCCAAAATTTTGAAATTTCCGAGACTTAATATTAATTTCAGATTTTAGTTAAAATTCTCTTTAACGTGATACCCCACATACATTTTTGCGATTTTATTAAAATATTCACTCACATTTTAGCGCCCTGGAGTCACAAAATTTTGAAATTTTATAAACTGAACACAAAATTCCCAATAATTTGATACCACGGGCGACTTTTGGAATTTTGTCTTTGTCACTATTTTGACCAACACACTTACGCCTTCCTCCCCCTATGTTTTTGGTGGATCGGTCTCAAGAACAAGAGGGTTCTGTAGGTAAACGTATGGACACGCATTTCAAGTTTTACGAAAATCGGTTGATGCGTTCAAAACTTATCATGAGACACATGCCCCAAATAGATAAATAGACAAATGCCAAATGGTCTAGTTAAAACTAAGAACTCGCTTCGCTCGTTCAACAATCCATTTGGATTTTTGTAGATTTATTCTGTCATCCGAGTCTATCAACTGTCCAATAGAGGTTCAACATGTCTTATTAACAGATCCAAACATATACTGAGTATCCCACAAGTCACTAACATGCACTAACATTATCCCATGTTTTTATTAAAACACAAAATTATCATCAATTAATCACGTTATTCCGATCTCGATTAATTGGCAAACACTCGTCCTTGGCAGGAAAACGATTTACGACCACAGATGTTTATAGGGTGTAATCGTTTTGTTTATGCCTTGAATAGCTACAAAAACTCGAATACTTCCATAGTATTGTTACGACATCACAGAACAATCTACGTGTTTATCGAATGTTCCAGAGGAATCCAGCTGAATGTTGTGGCGTACGTGATTCTCAGCGCATTTGCTAGACTGTGCCGCACGCACTGTCTCAAGGCCGCAATTAATTACGTCGTAGTGTAGAGCTAATACGTAGTATGTGGAATAATCTAGATTTTCGGCCGGGTATAAATACAATTACTCAGGGACCCTCAGTTCAGTTTATTGTCGGGCGATTACAAGTGATTACATTGTGCGTTCAAGTGGTTATTGTGACGAAATGTTGTGTTTTATAATCGGGCGCTATAATTGTAATACAATTGTGTTTTATATTATTTAACAATTATTTTTGTTATTGCCCCAAGTTGTGGTGCCAATTTTAACACTTATTTATGTGTTCCAAGTTGTGGGTATCATTTTTTATACTCTTATTGGTAGTTGTTAAATTAATAGTATGAAATTTATACTTTAATTTGTATAAATCAGAAGTGATGAATACTACTTCTTTAATTTAATTGTTGGTGTTCATGAAACTATTTCAAATAATAGTGTTGTATATTTCATAAGGTTAATCTTTAATAAATGAAAACAGAACACCTTTATTAGTCTAACCAACACATTTATTAAATTTATATTAACCGTCATTAATATCAGTTCTTTATGACTTTTAACATATCATTATCATTAATTATTTTAAACATAATTTCTACCAATAGACAAATTGTATGCTACGATCTCTATATCTCAGGGTTCATTTAATTTTTTATCTAAGCATGAATAACATTTACATCTAATTACTTATCATATTACAAAATACATTTATTCCAAATGGATTCATTTTAATATATGAATAAATATTCTTAATTGGAAGTGCTTAGTTCGCTTTTATATTCGAATCAGATTACTTCAAGTTTAATATGTAACTCATATGTAAGTTCTTTTAGAAGGACAGACAGGTGTATTGTAAAATAGTAATTAGTACATAAAAGTTTTACTGTTGGTACGAATATTCCTGTCTACGGCGTGTTGATGTCCTGTGCTTCCATCTCCAGCTCCTTAGATCCGATGAGTAGATGTAGATTCTCTCTCGGCTCCTTTACAGATATAATCATTTGGACGAATCATAGTGTGGTTCACTTTCGTAGTGATGGATTGATTAACACTTTTTTTTTTAATCTCTTCACTTTAACTACGTCTATCCGGCTTCTTCCGATAATTACATTTGTATAAGTACTGTGTACTAGTTTACAACGGTTACTCTCGTTACGTAAGCTTACAGTTCGCAAACGACTTATTCCGTTTCAATAGTTTATATCGCTAGTAACACATGATAAGATCCGATTTTGTTTTTAAGAGTTATAAACTAATTAATAAAACTCTAGTTCTCACTCTTTCGATATTTAACTACGTTACACAAATTGTTCGTTCATTTTGTCTCTACGAAAATTTAGAATAGATTTCTAAATTTTCACAAACTATTTACTTACGTTGACTTTGCGGAAAATTTAAGTAAACTCTCTGAACTTTCATCGTAGACTCCCGAAAAACTTTACAACAGACTCCACGAATTTTTAAGTAAAGACTCTCGAATTTTAAGTAAAGACTTCTTGATCGCGCCTCAGTTCATTGTATATATTCAATACACACAATTCCCCACTAGTTTCCTACATTTCACTCTGCTCCGTTTTAATTGGTCCTTCTTTCTTTTCTTCTAGGAAAATTCACTCCTGGAAACCAGCCTACCTTTAACGCGGTTTTCTGATAGGTCATCTCCGTTCCCTCCTTATTTCTTTCTCTTGGTTCATCCCCCTTTATCACGGTATGTCCGATTTCAGACTCGTAAATCTTCCTGGCGTTTCTATATGCCACTTAGACAGAACAACCCCTTGGTGTCTTCTAATGTCCGGCTGCACTGTTAATTAGTTCACTCACCTCTGCTGTAGCTTTCTCGGTATTGAAATCATAATTCTCTCTCTGGCGTTTTTCTATGCCAGAACAATCCCTTGGTTTCTACAAGCGTCCAGCTGCTCTGTTGATTAGTGCAGTCACCTCTGCTGTGGCGTTCTTGGTATTTCATAATTGTACTTCTCTCTAGTGTTTTTCTACGCCTTTCAGCCAGAACAACCCTTAGTTTCCCTAAGCATCCAGCTGTCCTGTCGATTAGTTCACTCACCTCTGTTGTATCCTTCTTAGTATTTCTCATTCATACTTATCTCTGGTGTTTTCTATGCCTTTCAGCCAGAACAATCCCTCAATTTCTTCAAGCTTCCAGCTGCCCTGTTAATTAGTGCATTCACCTCTGTAGTGTCCTTCTCGGTAATCCTAATCGTACTGCTCTCTGGCGTCCAGCTGCACTGTTAGATTTATGATTGATACGTAAGGGGACCCAAAAGTAATGAGAATTTTTCTCTGGCACTTGGTAGAACGCTAGTTCCGACTTCTCCCGCTAGGTGCCTTCACTAGACACCATTTTGTATCAGTTGCCCTAGTGGCATTGTTGTGGAAACATTAGCGCGGTCAGTGTGACTATTTTTGTAAGCGCTGTTTAATAATTTAATACATAATACATTGCAGTCACTAATGGTTATGATGTCGATATGGTGAACAACATCCTTCGAAAACATAAGAAAAAGCATAGAAACATTCGTAATTCGTAGTCCTTCAGCCTTTCGACTGGTTAGTACCCTCCCCGCATATACCCGTGGTGCGTGTGGTACTGAGTCTCTCACAGGTATATGGGACCTACAGTTTAACGCCGGATCCGAACGGCATAGTTGGGGAAGGTTTATACTAAGCAGGATACCTCTCGCTGGTTTGCCATTGCCTTGCGAGGGGGAACGGTCGTAATACACGAAACATTAACGGACATAAAACTCGCGAGAATACAACACGCAAATACATTACAACACCGTACACACACCTTATGGCTAAGATTTTTGGGTCAATTTTTAATAAAAACAGCAATATAAAGGTCACTTACAAAACCACTAATAATATTATGAATAATCTTCGTGTCCGCAGAACTACCAGCCTTGAGCACAAAACTGGTGTTTACAAATTGATATGTGACGATTGTGACGCCTTTTATGTGGGCCAGACAGGTCGTGGTTTTTTAAAAATATTTACAGAACATAGGCCGCCTACACACCTTCACAGCTTGGACAATATCAAGTCAAAATTTGCAGAACACCTCATTTCCGAGAATCATAATTACACTAATTTTAAAACTAATTTAATACCTCTTCACATATGTAAGAAAGGGCGATATATGAACGCCCTTGAAGAGTACGTAATTTATAAAGCGTATAATAATACTGATACCAGGCCGCGTGTTTTAAATGATCAACTGCTTTTCAAGTCAAACGTATTGTACGACACTGCTTTGCGCTATTGTCGTGGTGGGAGCCATACGTAATTCAGTGTGCGGTCAGTCACCGTACGATGTACATCGTTAAACCTTCGCGCTCGCTTTTAGACATTTAAGTATTCATATTGTTTTAAATTATTTATTTCATGTTGGATTTTAATATTTTAATTAATTGACAAATGTATCAACTTAAATGATACACGATTATTTTAAGTTCTGATGATGGGACAAGTGTCCCGAAACATGTCAACTTTGTGAAGACGTTGTTTCTAGAAGCCGCAGACGGTAAGTTGCAATACATTTGATTGAACAACACGTGGCTTGGTACTAAACATTTGGAATTATTCCTTTTACACATAGTTTTTATGACAAGTATTTTTTTTTAACGCAGAGATTTGTTTCAAAATGTTATTAAAAATATTACTGACATTAGTCAATAAACCATCAGTTTCCACAGATACAGTGCAGCGTTAAGTTTCCTGTATGCCACTAGCATTCGGTAATTACAAGTAATTGTTAGGAAAATTAGTAAAATTTACTTTAGTGTTTATTATTCACATAATGAAAATAATTCTTTCTCAGCTGTGGAATCGTCTTTCAGCACTTATTCCTGATAAAAGCATTTTTGCAAACAATACATAAAAAAACTATTCAACTGAAGCCATTCATTTTCAAGTGCACGTGTGGCTGTAGTCTGAGTATATATTTAACCTTTTTATGGCACTCACTAACTCGGACTGTGTTACCCTACACTGTTTCTGTCCTGTCGTTAATGTTTCCACACACATGAGAAGGCTCCTGTGTTTTAACGCTACGTGCCCTGCGTGATACAATTATGGCGATTCCCTGCGCTCTAATCAACTAATCCGAACCACTTCTTCAGTCGTCCGTCGCTACAACTGATCTCTCCGTCTTTTCATCGGCCGTCCCAGACTTCTTCTACCTTTAGGCACATACTGTCAGCCAACTGTGTTGTTTAACACGGGCGGTCGCAAACGATGACGAAAGAGGAGCGGCAATAGTATCAATCCGAAGGGTAACAGGTCTCGAAGGCGGACCCAACAGCGGAGAGAGCGGAAGAGATGGATCTCCCAGGTCAGGTCTGGAGGCTCGAAGGTTTTCCTGCAGTCGGGTTAGTAGCCCATTCAAACGTCTAAAAAGGAATCCAAATTTCGAAAAAAATTATCAAAAGTCCATATGGGGTATCAAATCAAAGAAAATTTTAACCCAAACATGAATTTAGTGTTCACTTTTGAAAATTTCAAAATTCTGGGCCGCCGGGGGCCCAAAAGTGGGCGAAAATTTTGATAAAATCGCAAAAATTCGTGTGGCGTATCAAATTATAAAGGAAATTTAACTAAAATCTGAACGCAGTGATAAATTTTGGAAATTTCTGTCAGGTGTCAGACTAAAGGGAACGTTAACGCATATCCGATTTCCTGGAATTGTACGACTGATCTACAATCGTTGCTTTACTAAACAACAAACGGGACTTTCCTCAATTTTCTGGTAACTGAAAAGTTATCTGATATAAAAATTTATCCAATAATAAATGTACTTCATTCAAAATAGTGAGCGCGTTCTGCAGCTCAGGGTATATTTGTAGAATATAAATATTAGGGTAACCAGTGTATGGCACGAAATGCGCTACTGGCACCTTGCTTCAGCATCACGTTACATGTCGGCTTTAACTTCATGTTAAGATATAATTTCTTTGTTAATTTTTTTTTGCATGAAAAAACAGATGTGCACGGAAAATGTAAAAGTGGCAGATCAAGAACGACATGTACGGAAAGTATTATAATTGTCCCAGAAATCTGTTCTGTTTGCTCAGTATGTAGCGTTTTGCGTATGTTTATACTTGCGCGTCAACTATTGTGTCCATGTTAAAAAAAAAAGAGTAGGAAATTACGAAAAGGTACAAAACGTAACAGGAGAGTCGATCAATTTACAAATCAATCAACTCCACCGATCATTATCGGCCTACGTTACGACCAAAATCAAATCGGACACTACCCACGTATAGGTCAAACGTAAATGTAAATAAATTTAAAATTCAAGTTTTGTTTAAAAAATAATTCGAATTTACCTCACAAACAGAAATATAACACAAAAACCAAAATATTAACGTTGTACTCACCGATAATAACGACAATATTTCCTGCTTCCAATTCTTCTAGATATTTCGCGGCTTTGAGCAAAAGCGCTATACCGTCAACTTGTTCACCGCTCATCTTAACGAACGACCAGACCGAATGCTTAAGTGTGAACTGCGGATGGCCGTCAATTTCATCATCCCTCGGTGTGTTTACGTATCTTCCCCCTCCTTCCAAAGCGCCATATGCCTTCTGAATCTCATGTCCGCCGCCTCCGTCTTCTGCACAATCTTCTCGTCTTGATGATGATGATACTGGATAAAACCGCCTAACGTACATTTCAAATCTCCTGAAGCTGCCGTAACTGGTGAAACAATTGTCAGGAAAATAAAGGTTATCTCTAAGTTAGGCTATATAAAACTTCTGACGCGGAATACAATTATTTTAGATACAAATTATTAAATTTTTTACCTTATTGTCTGAACTAGCTTTCGCTCGTTACGAGCTTTTTATTAGAACTAGGAGGCTAATAAAATACATATTATACTATGAAACTCGTAACGAGCGAAAGCTAGTTAAGGCAGTAAGGTAAAAATTTTAATAATTTTTATCTAAAATAATTTTGTTCCACATCAGAATTATTATATATAGTTAGTGACAACATGGGACATGTCATGGACAACAAAGTTTAAGAAGAAATATTATCTGTAGAACTATACCAAGCGTTTATTCATTAAACTCAAGATTAAATGACTGGTTTTACCAATTATATTTTATTGTTCCTTTAAAATAAGTTTGGGCAAACTACCATTAAATTCCAATTTTGTTCTAATAATGTCTATAGAATGTCCCGGATTACACTACATGGAAGCTGCAACTCGCTAACGCGTCACCCGCAACTGGGTTCCGATATTTACGATTTTATACGTAAAAAAAAAACCATATTCAACGTTAACTAACCGAAAGGTGAATTAATTGTGATTTACGATCAATAGAAACCCGTGTTTACATTCGCAATTTAAATTCAAATGATTTTATTTAAGCAGAAGCCGTCTTTCCTCTTCTGATAAGATCTGAGGTTTTTTAAACAAAACGAAATCTGTAAATAAAAACTATAATTTTATTGCATATAAAAGCAAAAACCGGCAGTTTTTCAAACGCCAATTTACAGCAATAAAAGGTGCGAAACACAAAGTTATCGTCAATTAACTACGTTATTCCGATCTCCATTTAATTATCAAACACCCATCCTTGGCAGAAAAACGATTTAAGACCAAATGTTTATAGGGTGTAATCGTTGTGTTTATGCCCTGAATAGCTACAAAAACTGGAATACATAAATACCTGACATCTCGTTTAGCGGAGACAACGATTATTAATGTTTCGTTTTATGTTGTCTATGTTCAAATGAGTCAGCAGAAGGTTGGAGGATTGTCTCTGTTTAATTAAGAACATCAATTAAAACTGAATTTCTCCGACCTGCCGCGTTCATTTCGCGGAGTAGGTTAATTATGTATATCAGACTTCGCGTCCCAATCTTTTCTTGTCACAATCTCTTTAATAATTGACTGTAAAATCGTTCAGAGTGAATCTTTCTAATAAGTTCGATATACAGCTTTGGAGATCAACCGTTCTATCAAACATGTTTGGGTGTCTCTTCTGTCACCCAGTGTGTGAATCGAATAGGTTTAGGGGTGAGTGGGAGCCCTGCTCAATTTCAAACAAAAGTACTGTATATTCCTAGCAAGCTTCCTGAGCTTACTACTACTGAGCTTCCTTTCGTTCGGTCACTACTTTGAACGAAATACACTTATTATTAGGTAAATTTCAATATTAGATATATTTTTATTGTCATAAAAATTACAAAATTCCGATTACTCTACTATCTTTTTAGTAAAATAACAATTGTTAACAGACAATCGTAAAATAAACACTACAAGACTGTTCCAAACTGCTCCACTGGACTTTTAGTTAATTTTGTAATTATAATGTATAGATGATAATTTAGTACTAGCCTTTAAGTTTAAGTATGTTTTCGTAGATATCTATAGGCCCATATTTAAATGTTAATATCTAGGCATAAATGTTAAAAATTTATGAAGTTTTTTGTAAACATAGCTTACGGCCAGCCAAACTTTGTAAGGAGTGTTGAGAGATATTAATTTTGTCGTATTATTAAAGATACCAAGTTTTTTGTTAAATAAAATTCTCATAACTAGAGCTCTCACATAGACTTCACAATATTCTTAAAATTCTGAGTTCCATTTTTGTTCCGTGGTACCTCTAAAATCTAAAAAATATTTTCATAGTGAACACTACACACTACAATCGGATTTTGGCTAAAGTTCCTTTTAGCCTAACTCTCACGTAGATTTTTACAATTTTTTCAAATTTGTTATCCCTTTTCGCGCTCTAGTGTCCTAAAATTTTGCAATTCCCAAAACTGAACACAACATTCAGATTGTAATTAAAATATCATTCATTTGATACCACACAGTGGTTTTTGCGATTTTTTCACAATTTTTCAAATTTGTTATCCCTTTTCGCGCTCTGGTGTCCTAAAATTTTGCAATTCCCAAAACTGAACACAACATTCAGATTGTAATTAAAATATCATTCATTTGATACCACAGAGTGGTTTTTGCGATTTTTTCCACAATTTTTCAAATTTGTTATCCCTTTTCGCGCTCTGGTGTCTAAAATTTTGCAATTCCCAAAACTGAACACAACATTCATATTTTAATTAAAATATCATTCATTTGATACCACACATTGGTTTTTGCGATTTTTTCACAATTTTGTCCCCTTACATTTTTGCCTTCTACCCCCTATTTTTAGATCAATCTCAATAGTAATGGCGATCTGTAGGGCAAAAGTATGCACACGCATGTATGCACACGGTTAATGCAGTCAAAAGTTATCTTGGGACACATACCCCAAGTAGACGGACAGATGCCAAACGGTCAAGTTAAAACCAAGAATTCGTTTCGCTCATTCTATTATTATTGTTGTTGTTGTTATTGTTATTTTCTTCTTCTTTCATCATCATCATCATCATTATTATTATTATATATTTTCTTGCCAAGGAGTGTTATCTCACCTTCCAGAAGAAGAAGGAGGTATTAGGTAAAGCCGTACGTTGAGAGGCACAAAGCTAAATAATGGAGCTGGCAGAGAACTTGGGAATTTGACGAGAAGGCTTATCAAGCAAGTGCAGCTATGGGCATAGCACCAAGTTGTACCTGCATTGAAGGGATTCCATCCTTCCCGTCCGGTGGGGACACTCCCGATAATATTCATGAGTGCCGCGCAATTAAGAACACTTTACTAAATCAAAGACTTTCGAATATTATCCTTTTGTCGGAAGCTGTATTAGATGTAACGTGTGTGTGGGCTAGAGCGGCAGTGTCATCACTCACTACTAGCCATGTGCGGAAACACTTTGGAAGCTAGTGTTTGTTATTGCTGTGATATATACTATTTTAACAGACAGTCTTTTTTGTATTTGTTAATATTTTTTGTTGTTATTGGCTTTATAGTTTTATTTACTTCTTATTTATATTTTCCAGTAATAGCAACAATATTTCTTTTTTTCTAGTATGAACTACTAAGTTATATTATTAAATTTTTGGATTTTGTTATCCATGACGTGTCCAATGATTAACTAATTATAAGTATAATACTACTGACTTGGAACACTAAGTTTTTACCTTATAGCCTAAACCAGTTTTTGCTAGACAAAGCTTGTAATAAGTTAAAACTGGTTCAGGCTATAATGTAAAAGTTTTACATTTTTAACAATAAAAAAACTTAGTGTTCCAAGTCAGTAGTATTATACTTATAATTATATTATTATTATTATTATTATTATTATTATTATTATTATTAAACTTTGCAGCAGATTGTAAAT